>JAANBA010000016.1:0-306170 GCA_014621435.1 Neopestalotiopsis clavispora
GGGAGGTTTACCGGCTTCTTTTGGGGGTGGGGGGTCGTTGAGAAGGAGGAGGCCGAGGCCGAGGCCGAGTGTGTGGTCTCTGGGTTGTAGAATAGAGGTCGTGACGGGGCTGCTGGTGCTGGGGGATTCCAGCTCGAGGCTGCATGGCGCAGGTGGTGCTTGGATGTCCTGAGAAGTCGGGACATTATTGTGTGTCTTTGGCCCGCCCCAGTGCGATCGTAACAATACGCTGCAAATTGTCTGTGTATATTTCTTCAGATAAAACACCTCTATTCAGCGCCCTGCTTTCGACTGCTTTGAGTCAATTCCGAGTAGAGTTTCTCGCTACCTGTTGGAATTTGCTGCAGAGACGGGTTCAATTGTTTGCAGGAAAAAAAGAAAGCTTGAGCTTGGCGTTCAAGAGACATGGGATGGTCCCTGGGGAAAAAATGACGTCCCTTGCGGAAGGAATGGCCATAGCTCCTTAGCTATACCAACCCGTTTTTAGTCATTCTATTTACATGTAAATTCCAGGTGGGCGGTTTGTTCGTTGGCAATATTACAACGACCAATTTAGTTTCTTTTATAACGAATCTTAAGTTCATATTAGGCATGGTCATCCAATATCAAATGTGTTTATTGTGGTCAATCTCATTTTTAGGATTACCCATCAAATTCACATGGTTGGTGTTTTTCACATATGAAACGAAACAGACTCTTGAGATTTCAGGCATGCCCTTGGTGAGATTCTCGTAACTTGAACCAATCGGGCTTGTTTCCATGGCATTGACTTTATTCGGCTGAGCACCGCGATTTATTCAAAGTGATGTATTGTACCGGCTAACCAGCCTCAGCTCACGACAGAGAATAGACTCTTAAAGAGGCATCTTCACCTGCAATGGCCAACTCCTTTTCTGTCACGTTTGGTCTCCATGATAATTGAGCAATAGCTTTGGCGAGAGACAGACTAGTTATCATTAGAATAGATCCTCGTCACGCACTGGGACGGACAGACTTACTTGGATTCCAACGCCACGCTGGACACAACGGCGAGGGTCTCTGGCTCAATGGTGTGTATCGATACCTTTCCGTCCTCGGTTCCAGAGGCAAGCAGGAATTTGCCGTTCTCATCCTTTCGAGGGAGGAAGTCAATCGCCGTTACGGGAAGTGTTGCTGGTATCGAGGTCGCCAATGTAATAGCATCGTCGGAAGTGCCCTTTTTCCAGAGCTTGATCTGCTTGTCTCTGCCTGCCGTAGCAAAGACGAGAGACTCTGCCTCGGGTGCCCACGCGGCGTCGAGGATCATCCTGGTATGGCCCTTTGGGTTGGTCTGCAGGGGCTTGTACTGCAGCTTATCTTCGCCATCCCGTGCAAAGACGGCCCACTGTCGGTCTCGACCGACGGATAACAGATACTTGTCATCATGGGAGAACCTCAATCGAGTAGCTGTCAGAGTATGCGCAGCTAGTGGTGGTCTGACTTCGGTCCACTTCTCTGTCTCGAATATCCTGATGACGGCGTGATTCAGCGAGCTGGCTTTGCAGGCACTCGCTATTACAGCGCCGTCGTGGCTGACCGCCAGACTGGAAAGCTCGTAGCCGTGTCCGTATAGCTTCTCCATCTCGGGCCACAGCGTATGCCGGGAAAGACTGTCCTCGAATGGAGGGTGGTCAATCTCCAAGACGGACTTTCGGACAGTGGAACCGGGGTCAAGGGCCTCGCGGTCCTTCTCGGGGTTCACAGCCTCGATTTCTTGCTCGTCGTCTACAGCCTCAATAGCCTTGTTGGAGAGACCGAGTACAGGCATGTTTGCCGCATCTGGCAGATTATCAATCTGTGAGTCGCCAATTTCGCAGAGGCGGTTCAGCAGCTTGGCCACGGCTTTGGGCTCATTGAAGACTCGCATCAGCTTCTCGTCGGCTCCAGAGACGAACTGCGAGGACCCAATAGAGTCAATACAGTTCAAGTCGTAGCCATGGATTTGTGGTCTGGCCATCTCATGCCAGGTCTTTCCACCACTTCCTGTGCTCCACTTGGCGTGCAGCCGCGTTGTCTGGTCAAGACTTGTAGATAAGAGGTACTCGCCATTCTTGGACCATGAGATGCCGGTAACAGAGCGTACGTGGCCGCTGATACCAATTTTTTGAACCCAGGCCATCTCCTCCTTGTTGTAGTCCCAACGCCTCCAACTTCCAGTCCGACCGAGTGTGATCACAGTCTGCCCGTTTGGCGACCATAGACCTGTCCAAAATCCGCCAGTACTTCCCGTCGCTGTGGTTGCTCCCTTCTCACGGCTAATCTCACCAAGACGAACCGTCGTCACCCAGATACCCGAGGTAGGGTCTGCTTCCCATATCGCCAGTGTATTGTCTGCAGAGGTTGAGAGCAGCTGTGTCCGTCCCTCTGCGTCGTTGAACCATTTGGCGCTGTAGATCCAGTCGTCGTGCCCCAGCAGCAGTGCCTCGAAAGTGATTGAGTAATCTTTGTCTCCGGCCTTGAGGCGGTGCGCCTTGTTTGACGGCGATTTGCCGGGCAGGAAAGTGCCCAGTGTCGGATCATTACCAGCAGCGGCCGCTGCGGGCAGCTCTGTACCCTGGTGAAACCGCCATAGACGAATGTACTTGTCCTGACTAGCAGATGCAAGTATCAAGTCGCCAGATGTTCCTGCAGACTCAAAGGCAAAGTCCAGCGAGCGGATCCATTCCTCGTGGCCTGTAAGAGTAGCCTGCAACTCAAACTTGAGTTCCGACGTCGACTCGGCCACAAATACCTGGACAATATTCCTCGTTCCTGCCACTGCCAAGGCGATGCCTTTGCCCTGCTGACTAAGGTCGCTCAGAGCCAGGCAGAGAGGGAAGAACTTGGGGCTGGGCTTGACCGTTTGCAGTAATATGACCTCGCCATTCTCGAATCGCCAAATCTTGACGGTTGCGTCTGCTGCTCCAGTGGCAAACATGTGTGTTTGTCTAGCTTGACGACTGTGAAGAGATGCAATGCAGTTGACAGGAGCTGTGTGTTCCGCAACTGTTTTGATGCATGTTACCGAATTGCTCTCGTCTATCTTCCATATCTTGAAGCTCTTGTCGTCTCCACCAGAGACGAGATATGTGTCTGACTCATTCTCGAGCTTGGGAAGAAATTTGACAGTCTTGACGGCATCCGTGTGGCCTTGAAGAAGTTTTCCTACTCCCTTCACATTGTCATCCTATGGCGCAATTAGTCGAGGTACGCTTGAATTGTTACGTAGTTCCACACTCACATTGGGCTGCCAGAGGGCAATATTGGAGTCGGCGCCGAAGGCCACCAAGCCGTTTTCGCTCCAGTCCGCCCCCGCCGTATGCCTGTTGGCGCCTACGGACAGGTACTCGATGCCAATTTTGGCCTCACTCATCTCCAAGGTCGATGTGAAATCATTTATGTGAGGATGTGAAAGTTTTGTCACTGACGAAAGCCTGTTCTATGATTGGCCCCATGCGTCAGGCAGCTGGGGCGTGGGCTTTTGGCAGCCGACAGATGAGCTCCACCAACTGTCAGAGGATGCCATCTATGCACTCTTGAAATGCGAAACCTATTTCCATGTTTAATCATTCTATGGTATTTGCCTGATTATAGCGAGATTTTATGCAAACCCTGTCGTCGGCTTTAATTGTAGTTTCCTCCTGCTATATTCTTTTACTGTTCTTTCCACAGATTCTTTTGGTGTCGGTCACAAAGCTGTTCCGCATTAGATCGTGGGCGGAAACTTGAAAGAACATGATCACATGTATTCTAGGAAATCGGAGACGAAACCAGAGGAATTCATTTTCAAATTCTGTGCAGCTCGCTTTTGAGTCCATTGTTGTTGTTTTTTGGCTGTTCACTGGACACCGTACTCCTGACTTCCCATGTCGAGTTGTGTCAGATCTGTATGTCATGTTCATAATGTAAGGTATAAATTCCTGTCACGAATATGGTTGCGATCAGGATGTGTCAGACATTCCAGTCCCCTAGCGACGACATCGTTCGTATATTCCAGTGTTATAACGCAGTCCTAGCTTTCCGGATTTTTAACCTGATATGACTTGAGCAACTGACTCAAAACCATGCCACAAAAGCATCATCTATTGCCCTTCTTTGACGAGACAGGACGAAACGAATTGTTTTCACCGCATTTTTGGTGATAGGTCAACCATATATTGGTAACAAGTGAATTTCACTCTATGAGGGATCAGAAAGTCACCAAATTGTTGGGTGTTCCACAATTGTCGGCTGTTGCGTACCCTTGCTCACAGCACAAAGCGACACACAGGTCTTAGTAATCGTCAGGCTTCTATTCAATGATTTCAGGCTCCTCCCTTTATTCTGACAGTTTCAACATTCATCCATCGTTATGATAGCTCTCAATGTATAATCAGCATAGCCACGCAAAGAGGCATGCCACGAGCTGTAATATTCTGCCAACTGTGCGTTTAGTTGATGCAACAATGAAGAACTAGTTTCGTACACTGCTTAATGAGACGGAGGTATGGACCAAACGTATCTTGCCAGCGGTGTAGGATTAGATTAAATGAAGTATATATCTTTGAGCAAGATCATCCTTTCGGAGAGGAGATCTACACACGGGTTTCCCATTTACCAACCAAAGTGAATTCCAAGCTGTACCTAAGATCATCAGATTACGGTTTCCACAACACTATCGCCTATCAGGATGCCACCTCTACCTCTCAACTTCTATGCCGCGGCATTCACTATCGAGAAAAAAGCCCAACAACAATCACCCGATAGTTTGCCAAAGACAAGTACTTCTGGCGGTGCCATGATCTCGACGGAAGACCGACCCAAAGTGAGGAGATTGATCTATTCCTTCGCTTTGCTCCTTTCCCGAGTGCGCGCCGGCTATGGGGTTGATAGCGGAAAGCGTTCAGGCGACGAGGTCGCTGCCTGTGCCCTTCGTGAGCGGCCGTTGGCCGGAAACGGCCCAGCGGCAAAGGAGTATATTCTCTATGCTGCCAAAAACTCAGGTTTGAGTGACAAAGATGAAGATTATCTCAGAGCAATTGAAACCTGGGTGAATGGAGGTCATCGGGTCTTGCAAGGAGTCGAGCTGGCAGATTCCGAAGCTGATCTTAAAGACCGTGACATCAAGGAACAACTCGAATATCTTGTTTCTGAGCACTTGAGTGATCGAGTCATCCACTATCTTCAGGGCATATGGAAAAAGTGGTGTCGGAGAAAAAGCTATGAACGCATGAGAATAAGCAGCGGGTGGACTCCAAGAGGTAGAGTTCGGCTTGTGCCAGGCGTATCGGTGATCATTCTTGAAGAATCACCCGCAGCGCCACATGTGTCCTGGACTGATAAACAAAAGGCGAAGAAAGGACTTTACGACAGACTCCGATGGGCTACTGAAACTAGAAATGGAAAACTGCCCCTCGTAACAAAAGAGGCTCTTTATCCGGCTGACCCTGACAAGAAATGCGAAACCGTTTGGGACCAGTTTGTGCGAGCAACGCGCATACCGAGTGCTGTTGATGAGCTGGATGAGTTTCGACGAGAAGTTCGTGCGTCTGGATCTCTATTCAAGGTCGAATTTGTACGGCCAGGTCACCATGACCTCTTCTCCGACAGCGTTACGGAGGAGGAAGTAAGAGAGCAAGCTAATCTTCAAGCACACTTTCCCACGAAAGCGCAGCGGAAGCCGCATTCGAAGCGACGCGGTTTTCCACCAAACGTGGCAATGGATCAACGGTCTTCACTTACCGTTCATTGCGAGATCCAACTGCTAGCACACTTGCACTGTACCAAGGAGTCAGCAGTTCTGGATGATGTCTATGACTATATTGGTTGCAGCAAGGAGCCTTGCTGGCTATGCGATTTTGTCATCCGAACGGCAACGAGCTTTAAGATGCAAGAGTCCCACGCAGGCTTCTATTGGAATTGGACTCTGCCCAAAGAATTGATGGATGCAGTGCCGCCCGTGGCTTTGGCTTTGAACCAAGCATACTACAAGCTACTTGAACTTATTCATAACCTTAGGTATGTGTTACAGTCCCTGATAAGACCTTTGGCAAATTCCCATCATACATCTTTACCATGCTTTACCCTGCCACTCTCCGTCTGAGGTATTGTCATTTCCCTTTGCGACCATTACTAACTCAGCTCCAAGGAATAAACATTTACATCAATTAGAGACCCCACCCAAGCGCAGGGAGTCGTATCGTATCGAAGAGCAAGCAGATCAGGTAGATTAGTCTTCACATTGTCTTGGGTATTAGGATATGCTACATAGAAGCTTGAGAATTGGGGGGTCGGTCGAGTGACTGGTATTGGAGATCAACTCACCGCTTTCATAGTTCTCAAGGTCGCAAAATACCCAAATGCCATCATCTTATTAAGCTTCTATTAGAGATGTCTCTACTTCACATCAGAGAGATGAATGTTCTTTGAATGTGTTACTCTTCATACTATGATTGCATTTGCTCATAATAAGGGTGATTGTGCATGTTTGAGCTTTGACTATATTGTGAGCATAAGTGCACTTGAACATCAGTTGAATCTCAGTGCTAAGCATAGAATCCTAGGATATAAAGGCTACTGGTAGGCAATCGACTGCAAGCACTACTTTCGGAAGAGATCAACAGAACTCAGTATACAGCAAGCGAGAACCTTTCCGGATCGAATAAGTCAATGAACGATGACTTCATTAATAACCTTGGTAAGGTTACGTTGGGCAATGCTAGTTAAACTCCGGGCCGCTAAATCGGGTTATCTGCGAACACTGCCGGTCTCTCAGCTTTTCATGCCCTGGAACCCAAAAGTTGTGCCAAAGTTGTAAACCACAGGGTAAAAGGGAGCACGAGATGACAAGCATTCTGGTGTTTCTGTCGTACCCAGATCGTGGGATATCCAGATCTCACCGGTCAGTCGTGTGACACGACTCATCTTCTGCCGTGCACACATGCCAAAAAGGCAAAAAATATTAAAAGACCACAAGGCAAAAAAAAAAAAAAAAAGTAACTGCATATGTCCGCCCGGGGCGGCATCGGACGCATAGTAAGCCCTTAGTCGTGTCTCTTCTTCAGCTCATCAGACGCAATAACAGAGACCAAATATGCGTCTCGGAAGGCGGTTGAGCAAGAGAGGTGAGGAACAAAAGACGGCGAGAAAACAGACAGGCCCAGACCGCTTACACTGCCGGAACCCAACAAAAAAAACAAAGTCCAAGAAGGAGAAAACGTCCCGGGGGCGTCATTCTTCATCTAGTCTCTTCGGGCTCAACGATGGGGGAAAGAAAGGGAAAGGGAAAGTCGAAACGTCCCGCTTTATCGTGGGTTTATACTCGTGGAAGAGGGTCCGGTAAGCTTCGAGCTAAAGTTTCGAAAGGGGGAAATGTGAAATAAGTTTGATACTTGGGCCAATGTTTCCCGCCAGAAGAGCAAGGACCAGACCCCTGCCTCCAGCCGCTCGAGTATGCCCAACCCAACGGGCCGTTCCTGGACCTTGGGTAACAGAAAAGACAAAGAAGCATACTCAGAGCATGGGTATCGAGAGTGTCAGCACTGGGATTTCCCATAATCCGAGAATATTTCTTTTGGTCTCCCCCCTTCTCGGCCCAAGTGAGTTTGATGGAAGATGGTGGATGGAGTTTGGGGTTTGGCCTTTGCTCTCTCAACGCGTGGCTTAACCTGTATGCAGCGCACCACCCAGCTCATGGCACAATGCGTCCTGCGTGTGGCTCGATCCGGAAACCACCTCAGCAAAAATCAGGCGAGCATAAACGGGAGAGAATTTACCGTCCACGGTTTCGATACCTAATCATGCTATACCAGGTCTTTGACAAGAGAATGTGTGACAATGGCTCTTCTTTGCTCAAGGATAAGTCTGATGGGGAACCCAAGACGTTTCGCGATGTAATCTCGGTCCTTGAGCGTAATGCTGGCATGGTAAAAATTAGCGATATCTGGACAGTATACTCGAAAGCATCCCTTCGAATTCTGATGGTGTGCTCTTGTAGGAAACAGAGCCTGGTACTGGGCCTCATCATGCCATAGCTTCGGCTTCGCAGCTTCGATTTCGCATGAAGAAGTGCCATGTTAGCCAAATACCATGATCGCCCGCGTCCATGTCCTCGCATGTGACATGGAACAATCTTTGGGATCGACCACCTCCTGTGGGCCGTGATTCTAACATTAGATTAGAAATACGCAGCCCTAGGAGTGATGGATGCTGCAGATTCTTCGATATGAGGCTTTTTCACCCAGGGGTGTGTTAAGGTTGGAAGGGGGATGTTGAGAACTGCTTCCCGGAAAAAAAAGTGACAGATCACCGCTATGTTTCGTTGCCGCCGAATCTGGGATCCACCCTGCCTGCATCCGCATCTATAACTCGGCGGCGCGGGCGTCATGGACCACTGTAGCTGCGACACCGATAGGTACAATGCATAACCTAACAGACACTGCAGGCAACGTTTTGGTTGGCCCCTTTCACATATAATGCAGGATGGGTAAGTATGACAGGAGTGGCTTGAACTTTCAAGTCCGCTGCGACCCCTGTCGCTTGGCATTGACCATTCGCACTCTTGGACGGCAGTTTTGACCATTGTCTTGTTGTTGGAGTAGCAGCTCTCATTTCAACAACTCATTGTGCTGGTGATCTGTCGAAAACAGGAATGCGAGGGGCGGATTTTCCAATATGTGTTCATCGACGCGTATGCCAATATAAAGAGCGTAAGTAGCAGGTCTTCAGATCATTAGCCTTCTGGGAATCATGTCTTTGCACAACGTGGAACTCAGTATGATGTCTCGGCAACGTGACACTTGTCGGACGCCACACCTTTTCTCACGGAGAGCTGCCGGAGATGTCTCATTGCTTCGAGCAGAATATCTTCTGAACGCCAGGGGCAGAAAACAAAAATTAGTGAAGTGTTGATGCTGCACAGCCATCATTATCTGACGAGACATTGCTGCCATCGATACGTAACTTGCTTTTCTTCATGTCGCCAAATCTGAGGGTATTGGTGTCTATCAGCTTTTGAGAAGGCGCTCATATCTCATCGCTTGGCATCTCCCATATATCGAACATCCATGTCGACTTGAATAATATAGAATCTATAAATGTTATCAAGGACTTTACTAGTGGCAGAGTATACTGTCAGCATCAGCGAATAGTACAATGACACAATGATCCTAGCTTGTGTAAGCTTATTTGAACTCAAACAAAGGCATGACTATTTTGGGGGTACCTGATCACAGGCATGCACCATCATGCAACTGACCGTCTCCATTTTTCGTATTAGACACAGTGGTTGAGTGCGCCGACATGGGGACTCGGACAGAGCTGTATGAGAGTCATGGTTTTGTATTGTCTCCTGAGCCGAGGAAGATCGATTTGCGCCGTGGCTGGTTACAACACTGGCCCCCACCATCATGATTACGTGCCTTGTTATCGCCGATTCTAAAAACTTGCCAAGGTTGCAGGTCCTGCAGACAGTTCTGGGATCTGCGGTGCCATTGTGGTATGTAGCTGGTACCCTAGTATCAGAAATACTGGGCCAGTCAATCCTCTCATTGCATTGAATGCAGTATATGAGCATCGCTTTGACAGAAAATCCTAAGATCTTAAATTGTAGCAAGAACATCGTGATTTGTGATGACCGCATTCGGACGAGGTTGGCGACATGGTCTTGTTCTGATGAAATAAAATGATGCACATAACATGCATGTTTGCGGATTTTATCGGCTCACTTATGTTGTGCAACGAGCTAGTCTCTCCAGCCAAGTGACGTTCCCCAATAGTGATTGTGGCGGTTGACAGGGTGGACCAATTATACCAAAGTCAGATGTTGTGCGCCTGGTGTTTGACTGCCAGTGATCGATAATCAGACGTATAAGTCGGGGCATTGCGGCCCATGCTCATGAGTGTGATCAATTCTCCGAGATGTCGCTCAATACACATTGAATCCGAGCATTGGCTGCGGCGAAATGCTGATGTGGTCTCTGGTGAGCCGGAGTTAAGATCTATTGGGCAAATGCTGCTCTTAAAAAAGAAATTCGTATACAGATTGACTGATATATCCCTAGCCAAGCCATGTTTCGGCAAGCTATCCGCCCTTCTACGTTGAGGCTCTTGATTGGCTGCAACGTAAACTTGCCGGGGTACGCAGCATCAGACGACGCAGTGATGAGCCGGAGTCATGAATGGGAGTGCTGAGTGTGTCGTTTTCGAACATGCTCCATTCAGCTTCATCAAAATTGAAGCTGTGCGCTGTAGCAGACTATTATATGCAGCTCGACTCTACCGGAGTCGGTGGAAGGAGTTTCCATTCAACAGGTAACACGAATCCTCACGGTCGAAGCAAGATCCTGCTTCAGAGCGCTCAATTTACAGCAGCACTGTACGGAACAGCTCCAGCGGCTTTACCAGTGGTTTAGTACCAAGCATGGCTGCCTCGGGGCCGGAGCCTGGGTTCCTAAATGTTTGACTTCAGAGCCAGCACAAGGTGATCAGGTAGGAAGAGAGCCATTGTCCAATAAGAGTGGCATCTTTCGAGTATACCAGATGAAAACGGAAGATGGTGGCCAAGTCTCGGTCGAGTAAGAAGAGCGAACAGCGCAAACCTCCTTTTCTTCAGCCAGTCGCGAGGAGTATAGCCATCGCCAATACCAATCTGGCTCATGTCTTCTGGTCACGTTGTAAATGATAATTGTAATAAGGTAGTCAATGACGTGGGGCCGCGGTCCGAGTCTCCCTTTGGTGATTTGTGAGTAGGTAAGTACTCCATAGTAATGTAATGAGTGTGTGTAGGAAAGTCGTTGTGTCGGGTTAGTCCACAGAGTACCTGGCAAGGCCTGGGAAGGGAGCGCTACATGTGGGTTTGGAAAGTCGACATTAGCTGAGCCCAGAGCCCAGAGTTTGCGGTTTAGCGTAGCTGGGTTCGAGGTCCCATGACCGTGCCGTATCCAGAAAAAAGCAGCCACCTGGCCGTCAAATCCGCAGTACTGTAGTGGGCTTGCAGTAAGCTGTATATTGTATGTACCCACCGGCATTCTGCAATACGTAGGTACCGCTAAGAAAGGGCGTATGCGGGCTACAGACTACAGAGTACGTAGACGACGAACGGTATTTGTGTACCACATAGTAGGTAGGTAATATCAGAATGCGGGTGCAAGTGCAGACTTTGCACGATCACGTTCCTGACAGTTCTCAGCCCATCGTGGGAAGCTAAGTGCTCTGTGGGCCGATGGTTTGGAGCCTCAAGCGGCGACCCAAGACCAAACTCCCGACTCCGAGGGCGTACTGTGTAGTCGACGGGCATCTAGGTCCTGATGTCTGGGCGGTCTAGACCTGTGCAATTGTTGACGATCGTTGTTGGTGTTATCTTTTACGACTATTGGCGACTTGTCCGGGGTCCTGTCTGTGCAGTGCTTGACAATACTAGACACTTGATTCTGGTACGTATGCGAGCATGAGATGGAGGCAAGATATATCCTCATCTCTTTGGCATGGAGAATATAGCAAAACCGCCGAAATTAAGAGATGTTCGCACTGTATATGGTCTCCCGTAGAAGCCTCGACCAGCTCTAAAAGAATCGGATACGGATCGTGTTGATTCTCGTTATATGACCTGTCGTTGGTTCTGAATACCAGCATGTTCGTCTGTCGGTCTGGCTTTCTGCTCCTCAGTCTCTTGTGTGTGATTGATGCGTCGTCTTTTGACTTTGGCAGGGCACCGATTTTGGTGAACGGACGGCCTGGCTCTCGAACGGCCCAAAGTCAATTGCTCGCCCAGGGTCGCCCATGGCCCGGTTAGTCGCTTGGCTCCGGAGGGCGAATGGGGATCTCAGCACGGCGCAAGGGTCAATATGTAGGTGGTAATGTAGGTAGGTCCACGCCAAGTGGTTCAAGTTCAAGAGGTGGGTATGAGGAACTCCAATAGACGGCGATGGTATCAAAGCTCCGTGCAGATGCCGAGTATCTCTTAGAAGAGTACCTGCTAATGACTGCNCTAANNTTGGTAGATGTGGACTCTGCTGAGGTTTGGTGTGACTAATGTCTCGAGACCTTCTTGGACACAAAAGGGAACCACGAACGGTGTTTGGGTCATTTCCAGACCTACAGGATGGGGAAGCGCAACTGTCTTCAATTGCAACTAACCTTAAGTGCGGGGCAATGAAAAGCAGGGGGGGAAGATCATGGACTACACAGTACACAGTAGTGGTTGTTTTTGGGTTGGGTGGGTGTGTCTGCTCAAAGTACTCTTTCGTGTTGTGTTGCACATCTCAAGCTGCCAATATCATAGAAAAGCGTGTACAATCGCGTGTTTGAAGTGCAGCTAGTAAGAATATCTGCTGCATACTGCTCTGGTCGTGGATAGAGGGCATCGGCCTTTGTGGATCACCTTTCATCGGGTCTTGAATAGACATCAGTAATGGATGGTACCTTGCGTAAAGGAAGAGGCCTTAGTTTGGCAGCATGCTCCGTAAGACGACATGAACTGACAAGTTTGTTTTGATGAACTCTGAGGCTTGTTTTAAGTTTCACCATACAGAGACGGATCATGAGAGGGTGCAACGACACATCATGATGGCAGCAGAAGTCGAGATGGATCATTGCTCATCAGTTCTGATTTTGACCACTGATACAATGCGCAATGGCAGCAAATTGTTAGCAACATTGACTGTGTATTCGTAGATTATTTCTTTGCCCACTGTGTAATGCGGATACCCATGAATGTATACGAGTCTACAGTTTGAGAAACGCCGAATCCCCCTTGAAGCAAATAATTGAGTTGCCCATCTCGCAAACAACACGAATCATCTGAGCGAAAACTACAATTTTTCTGTTCCTTTCCCGGGAATACAGATCACCGGATTGAGCTGGACATATCTCTCCACAAAGAAGGCTCCTTTGGGTTTCACACCATGAGGCTCAAAATTGCCCTGACCCAAAGAGACTGTCTGACGAACGGCCTGTAAACTGCATGTCGCTCAATCTACCACAACAGGATGGGATGTATATCCATTAGATGAATAGCAGGCGGTCAACTCGATCAAAATTCACATATGTTGACAAGATCCAATATTGAATGGCAGCTTGAGGACACCGTCTAGACATTGTCCTTTCGCGTGGTATTCCCGGCTTGGCACTGCTAGGTGATGTACTCTGTAGGCACGGTAACTCTATGTATGCTCCAGTTCTGTAAGTAAAGGCTAAGCATCTTCCATGTCCTGAGTAGTAAGGCAATCCAGTATCGTTATTGGTTCCATCATTGATATCCCTTTTCTTCATCTTCGAGTTATCTATGCGCCAAGAGAATCATCAAAATTATATTGTCTTCTTCTTTCGAGAGCTAGCTGCAACTTGTTTTTTTTTTTTTTTTTTGCCTCCGGCTGCCGAGTCTTAGCGCTCGTCTCAGGACGTCCACATGACATTCACATAGCCCCGTTTTTTCGTCACCCCCTGCACGGTTGACTTGCAGTAATAGGGGACAGTGTGCTGCTACAGCCGCAGCAATACTGTCTGCATCTGTGTACGGTAGACCTGCAGGTAGGTAGGTTGGTTGGTAAGATCATCGCTAACAAGTAACTGTAGATGGTGGAACGTTCATACGTTGCTCACTCAGGATGGCTACGGGCGATACTGGGAGTACACACCCGAATCATATAAGTGATCCACATGCCATGATACTTGCATTACAGTGACAAAGTTGAGCCGTTGGAGAAATTGAGACAATCACTTGTCAATCAGTTCTCCAAAGTCCGGTCCATCAGTCTTTGCCTGGCTATCGAGTGTCCTTGCCTGCTATATGTAAACAGCTATATATACACACACACGATTGCCCCCCATCCGTAGTCTAACTTGCCATGAATGCCATTGTATCTCTTTCGTTTTGCGTTTAGATTGTATTTTGTGCAGGATTCAAGAGAAGGGACAACTCGAAGTCTCGAGGCGCAGGGTTTGTCAGTCACCTGGCCAAGAGAGCGAAAGAGGTCCCGTGCCCGGGGTGAACCTTGAGCCCGAGTAGCAGAGGGGCAAAAGATCAGTCGATTGCACGCGAGAAGCAGCAACAACAGCAGCAACAGTGCCGAAGAGAAGGGGCATACAGAGCGTACATAATATTGCCTGCCTACCTATCAGACTGACCTCACATACCTGTTGCCGGCCGCCTTCTGAGACGAGAGACGACAGCGAGACAATACATCCCAGATATCGAACCTCGAGAAACGGGCCCAATTTGAACAACGAAAGGTCTGTCGTTTCCCAACCCATTATCGGCAGCAAATCAATCTGCCTCCATTGCCGCCAGGTTCAATTCGACTGCATCTCTCACTGCGCATCAAAAAGCACCCAATTCGCATCTGGACACCTGCATACCCGACTGGAAAACCGTCCAAGTACAGACTACTTGTAACTCCCGCCCATTCACCAAGCAGCAGAGTGCAGAACCAGCGAGGGAGCCGGACTAGCGATACGTACCTGTACCCCACCAGACAAAACAGGCTCACCTCATTCGGCCACCAGACTCAAGTATTCTGCTGGCCCTCGTCACTCTCTATGCAAGACTGGCGAGACTAGGACTGACCCCTCCATTAGCCAAGCAAGTACCGGCGGCGGGCAAGTCACTGGATCAATTTCTCGAGTTGGGAAGACATTGGAGACTCTTAGGCTTTTGTTCTTGCTTGTCCTTCTCTCTTGACTGTTGGTTGACATTCTCTGGGAAATCTGGGAATTTCAAACTAGATTCAGCTCTTTGTGTTCGTCGTTTAATCACAAGCGTCCGTCTTGGAGCGAGAGTCTAGACGAATTACAAGGCGAGAGAAGATCAAGAGCAGACCTCCCCCTGTCATTGAGTCGTTGTTTAAAACTTCTCGTAGCCGCGCAGCAGGTAGCCAGCCCAAAAGGCTCGATTACAGCCGACTTGGACGCCCGTCCCAATTTAGGCCTTGTCACCTGAACCTCAACCGCTTCCCACGAAAGCGCGCCGATCAACTAGAGCCCTACCCCTCCTTGGAGATTCGCAACTGCTCTGGGAACCTCGTTCCGTATCCTGCAAAGTCTCGTCACCATCGTCAGTCTCCATCATCGACATACACCACTCCAGGGTTTCACCGACTCAGCGCAATCTCAGTCAAGTCGAGACCTCATTTTCAGCCCAGCTGCAAGGAAGCTAGGTATACTTCCCAAGCACTTGTTATAGTTTTTTTTTTTTCTTCTTTCTCGTCGCCCTATGCAGATCAGCCTCCCCCCAACGTTGGCTCTTCTACCACCCCGAGGTTAGTCCATCACAAGAGAAAAAATGCTTTTTCTTTGCCCCTTCATGCTTGTTTCTTCTATTCTTGAATGCATAGCACATTGCTTTCATACAAAGTCGTGGCATCCATGGTTGCCTTGCAGTTGGAAGAGTTTGTTTGTGCACACTCACGAACTACTACTGCTCCTCCTGCTGCTGCTGCACCAACTGTCATCGACGACGGAATTCCTCTGTTTTGCTAGATGGAGCAGTAGAAGAGCACCAGAGAGGGTCATCACGTCAAGCGCAGTCGTCTTTACCCACCCAGAAGCTTCAACATCCCCGTACTTCTTAGCTTCCTCGTCCAATTTCATCACCAGCAGCCTACCTACCTACCTAACCTACTTACTACCTTACCTACCTGCACTCCATCTTCGTTCCCTCCTCTCCTGAGAATCCGCGATCCTCTTTCTCTTACACCATTGCATTTCTCTCCCTCTTGTCTATGCCTGCAACTTTATTCCCACACGCCTCTACCTGCTCTAGATCCGACTTCCTAGCCAATTTACCTCATTACATAACTGTACGTTCTTTTTAGCGGGCTTTCTGGGGCCATCTAAACAGGGCGCTGCACTCAGCGACAAGCTCCACTTCTTGAACCCCCCCGCTCCCCTCCATTCAATTCCTGCCCGTTGCAACCACCACCACTTACTTCCTATTCACCCATAATCCGCCTGCACCGCACCCACCCCATTGCAGAGCACGTTGAAACGCCCGCACTTTTACTCGCGATCGGGCTTCTTCTCGATTTTCCCATCTGAAAAAAAGGGTTCTAACCTTGGTGGCGACAGACCAGAATCTCCCTGTGTGATACGGAAACGAAGCCCGACCTCTTGCACAACCGACTGCGCTCGTTCCCGGTTCTCCAGCCCCCCAGAGTGCTCTCGATCCACCACATCACCAGCCTCGAGATCAAGGTGCCAACGAATTGGCCGCTGCTCGATTGTCCTCCACCTGCGATCAAACGTGCAACTTGTACACACGAAATACAAATTTGGAGTTGACAATATACTGTTTTGACAAGAGTCATTTCGGCAAAACAAGGCGAACATAGACGCTATCCTCGGTGCTTTACTCAATTCCAATCAACATGAGCTCTTCACGGCCCAGTGCGGCCTTCAACTCTCTCAGAATGGGAGGTAAGCTCAATCATTAGTCCGTATTTGAGTTTTCCCTGCAGTGACTAAATGGCCGCGTAGAAATTATCCGCGAAAAAGTCCAAGATGGCATCACGGGCGAAACCAGGGAATTGGCCTATACCCAGTGCAAGATTGTGGGCAACGGGTCCTTCGGTGTGGTTTTCCAGACCAAGCTCTCTCCGTCGAACGAGGACGCAGCCATCAAGCGTGTGCTCCAAGACAAGAGGTTCAAGGTACTACAAATTCGTATTTCTAATATGGCGAGGATATTTGACGCTGACAAGAAATACAATACAGAATCGTGAGCTGCAGATCATGCGGATTGTCCGACACCCCAACATCGTTCAGCTCAAGGCCTTTTACTACTCCAATGGCGAACGCGTAAGTCCTGTCGGAGAATCAAATTCTATATATGGAATACTGACAATCATCGAACAGAAGGACGAGGTGTACTTGAACTTGGTCCAGGAGTTT
This sequence comes from Neopestalotiopsis clavispora, assembly GCA_014621435.1. Lineage (NCBI taxonomy): Eukaryota > Fungi > Ascomycota > Sordariomycetes > Amphisphaeriales > Sporocadaceae > Neopestalotiopsis > Neopestalotiopsis clavispora. The sequence continues at coordinate 16,861 of JAANBA010000016.1, forward strand.
GTACCTGAAACGGTCTACCGAGCATCCCGCTTCTTCAACAAAATGAAGACCACGATGCCAATCCTCGAGGTCAAGCTGTACATTTACCAGCTTTTCCGGGCTTTGGCCTACATCCACTCGCAGGGAATCTGCCATCGTGATATCAAGCCGCAAAATCTGCTTCTTGACCCCAACTCTGGAATCCTCAAGCTATGCGACTTTGGCAGCGCAAAGATCTTGGTAGAGAATGAGCCAAATGTCTCGTACATTTGCTCCCGCTACTACCGCGCGCCTGAGCTCATCTTTGGCGCCACCAACTACACAACCAAGATTGGTACGCTTGTCTTTGTATTTGTATTTGTCTTTCTATGCAACTGAATGCCTAACCGCGATTACAGATGTCTGGTCAACGGGTTGTGTGATGGCAGAGCTCATGCTTGGCCAGCCACTTTTCCCTGGAGAGTCAGGAATTGACCAATTGGTGGAAATCATCAAAGTGTTGGGAACCCCAACGCGTGAGCAGATTCGAACTATGAACCCGAATTACATGGAACACAAGTTCCCGCAGATCAAGCCTCACCCATTCAGCAAAGTGTTCCGCAAGGCTGATGCGGACGCGCTTGATCTGATTGCGAAGTTGCTCGAGTACACCCCCACACAACGTCTGCGGGCCGTCGATGCCATGGTCCACCCCTTCTTCGACGAATTGCGAAACCCCGCCACAAAGCTTCCAGATTCTCGTCACTCCACGGGTACTCTGAAAGATCTGCCCAATTTGTTCGATTTCACCAAGCATGGTATGTATTTGCACAAACAACAACGCGCTTAAGCCGGCTTGACTAATTATCTCTAGAACTCTCCATTGCTCCATCCTTGAATGCCAAGTTGGTGCCGCCACACATCAAGCCTGAGCTAGCCGCGCGGGGTCTGGATATTGACAACTTCACGCCACTAACGAAGCATGAAATGATGGCAAGACTAGACTGAGATCCGGTCTGATCCCTGCTGTTCTTTAAATCGTCGGTATCGACCCGGTACTATAGCACTCGTTTACTGCATGGAGCCACATAACATGGCTCTCCAAATACCTCCCGTCCAAGGCAAGAAGACCGACCACGGAAGCTCTGCCGCATCAGCGAAATCGCCCTATTTCCGACGACGCGGCGGGTTTCTACAAAAGCTAGAAGACAACACAGCTTGAAAGGAGGGATCAGATTCTTCCTCTCTTGGGGCAGTTTGGGACACTTGATCGAACTCATTCTGTCCTTTTGAGATGCGAGATATACGCATAGCTCGGATCTGTTGGTTGGGGAGGGGATGAGTAGTCATTGTACCATGCAGGGCAACCCAGCACAAGGGCCAGAAACGGGCTCATACCCTTCTAGACTTCTTTGCATGATTGAGATGGCATCTTCGTTACTGGACTTGTTCGATTATTCGCTTTATCCTTGTGGGCGAGGACCCACGAGGCGGCTGGAGCTCCTGGTTGGTGATGGCGGCCAGCGAGATTCCCCCATACGCGTTGAAAAGGGGACAAAACTTGGCGTACATGTTTATTTTTGCTGTCGAACATTTTCTGGACGACCACACGGGGCAGGGAGTACCTAGGTAGCATGTTCATGTTGTTCACCGAGGCTGGGATACCTCTCCGGCTTCAGTTTGGCAGCGATGGCGAAGTGGAAGCTGGCTTGTCATAACGGAAGACCTGGCGCGAAGTTCTAAAAAGATTCCTTTTTTCTTCTTCTCCCTACACATGGGGCACGTACTCGTGAGTATGGAAGTCAAATACGGTGGCTAAAATAACGGATGGGCTTATTATGTTGGACTGGTAAGGTTGACGATGCTGTGGTCTACTTTCGTGATAAGAGGCAAGACGATGAGATCAATTCAAGAAATATTTGGCACAGTCTTGTGAAGACGCTATTGTCGTTCCCATTCATCAGATTACACAGTGACACTGTTGAAAATATGTAAGAGCTGAGCAACGGCGTGATGACCGACTTGATACAAGCATCTTTCTGTAAAGGAGGGCACTTGAATTCTACTAAGATCTGAATACTAAACTAAACAGTGTCTTCTTGAAACAATCAGCTTGACAGATAATTATGATATTGTATACAGGCAGATTCCAAAATGGGTCCAACAGTGAGTGAACCAACCAGTCAAGTTGGAGCGACATCCGATTCGAGTTTGCACAACTTTTAGTTCAGCCCCACTTCTCGGGTTCCCAGCCTGCCAGGTGCCTTGATCAGCGCTGCAGCCACACTTTTTGTAGCTAAAGCAGGACCTCAGGTACTTGCCAAGGTGGTACCCAGCCACAAACACCTTCGAAGCTTCACTGTCCACTAAACTACTTGCTGGGCTGTTACCTTGTTCGCGTTAGCTGTAGCCAGCCAGCCAGTCAGCCCTGCGCGCAACATTACAATCTTTATCTGCCTTTGACCTCATCCTCATCAATCCCGGATCTTGGTCGCTTTCACCATGGCAGATTACGATCGTAGACAAGGCGGAGGAGGAGGAGGCGGCGGTGGTTACAATCGCAAGCGCCGCTTCAGAGGTAAGTCTCCTATGACGGTCCTAGCTTGGCACCTGCTCAAGAGCTTTGTGAAGCTCTTTGCGCTGCTCTCTTTTGCCGTCCGATTAGACAATTTGTCTAGCCAATGCTTACAATACTTGTAGATGATGATCACGACGACCGTCGCCAGCAGCGCCGAAGATATAACGAGCCTCCGCCAGCACACTTTCGTATCCGCAGACAACTACTCAGCCTGGCCGAGTCGCCGCTCAGAAGATGGCACGAGGAGGTCGAATCGACGGCAAGACTTGTTGCCGAAAACTATGACAAGGAAGAGATGAAGACAAACTTTTTGGAATTGTCAGCGCAGTTGGTCGTTGAGCAGCCACTCAAGACGCCATTCGTCGCTGCCGTGGTTCAAGTCGCTAATGCCTTGAGACCCGAGATTGCGGCAGATGTTTTGGCCAAAATTGCTCCCTTGACCGAGGAACAGATCAAGATTGGCGATTGGCGCAATGTCAAGCTCTACCTCAAGTTTCTTGCCTGTCTACAGAGCTGTCTAGAAGGTGACGGCCTTTTCCCGGTTCTGGAGGAGCTCTTCAACCGAGCAGGAGAACTACAGACGAGCAGCTCAGACGACACTATTGGCACAGAGCTTGTCAAGATCATCTTGCTGACCATTCCCTACATGATGGCTTCTGCACCTGGTCAAGGACACCAAAAGGCTGCAGAACTTATGGACAAGACAGATGTTATTGCCTCTGAGCCACACGCGCTGCAAGTCTTGATTGATCCTTACCACCCAGAAAACGACGAAGAAAGCCCGGCCGCAAATTCCAGCTTGATTGGACTCCTCCAAAAGCAGCTACAGAACGAGGCTAATGGCGGCTGGAAACTGTCGTGCTTGCCTCGCCCGTGGAAACTGCCCCTCGAGGAGATCGAGCTTCAGGAAAAGATGGACGCCGCCCAGAAGCACGCCCTGCCAACAATCACCATCCCCGAGACCGTCGTCGCTGGTCCTCGACCTCTCTTCCCTGAGGTCTACTTTTCCGTCTATATGAATCAGGACGTTGAGTCGGTCCCGCCGCTGACCAACATTGCAGCGTCCCTGGTGCGGGACGGATTACTCGACACAATCAACATTCTTGACTTCAATCGCAATGTCACAGCACGCTATCTGATTGATGTAGACTGCTACTTTGCAGATGGCACATTCATCAAGCGTGCTACCTCATTTGATCGCTTGCGCGACATTGATGATGGACGTTCGACATGGAAGCCCGAAGATGTTGCCGTTGATGCAGTCTTTTCCCAGCTCTTCCAGTTACCGACACCCGAGCACAAACTTGTATATTACCACTCTGTTCTGACAGAGGCCTGCAAGATTGCACCTGCAGCTATTGCGCCTAGTTTGGGCCGAGCGATTCGCTACGCCTACCAAAATATTCACCACTTGGATCTCGAGTTAACCTACAGATTCCTTGACTGGTTTACCCACCATCTCAGCAACTTTGGCTTCATGTGGAAGTGGGCTGAATGGGCTGGCGATGTGGAAAAGCCCGATATTCACCCGGGCAAGTCCTTCATTATTGGTGCACTTGACAAGGAGATCCGTCTCAGTTTTGCACAAAGAATAAAGGGCACTCTTCCAGAGGAGTATCAGGTGCTGATTGGTCCCGAAAAGGAGCAAGACACTCCCGATTTCAAGTTCAACGATGACCACACACCCTTCTCGGCCGAGGGCAAGGAGCTAGCAAGTCTGCTCAAGAAGAAGTCGCCCGATGAGGAAGTCCAACCTGTGATTGACCGAATTCACTCTGGGGCTCTCGAGCATTCAATCGACCCTCTGGTTACAAGCACTGATGTATTTGTGACTGCAGTCTGCTGGGTAGGATCCAAATCCCTTTCCCACGTTCTAGCCGCCATTGAGAGGACCAAGGATCGTCTTTTGGATATCGGCGCTGCTTCTGAGGCTGCTCGTCAGCAAATCATCACTTCCGTCATGGAATACTGGTCGGCTCATCCAGGCATTGCTATCACTATTGTAGAGAAGCTGCTCAACTACTCCATCATCACCCCGGCAGCTGTAATCGACTGGGCACTGGTCAGCGGCAAGGCAGGATCAGGTGGCGACGCATTGGCCAAGACTTGGGTCTTTGAATTGGTGTTCCAGACTGTCGTCAAGGTCACGGGCCGTATTCACCAGTTGGCTGGTGCAGAGGCAGAGAATGGCGCGGCCGGCTCGGAGACGACTGCCATGCGTGAGCTTTTCAAGGCAATGGAGGATGCTCTGATCAGCTGGGCTCAAGGTTCCAAGGATCAAATGTTGGATCCTGCCGAGCCCATGGATGGTGTAGATCGTGAGAAGACCATCCAGCGTTGGGGTCAGAGATGGTTGCGTGTATTCAGGCGCCGGTCTGCAATTGAGGAAGCATATCTGCAAGCAGGTGCTCAGTAGAAATGTTTTCCGGCGTAGAGCCCCAAAAGGTGTCAAGATTAGCAAGAGGGGACATGGATCATAATCCTGTTAGTTTGTATCAATTCTCTTGGAGTACAAAGGCGAGACCAAGTTCAGCGGAGGTCTGCGATCCAAATAGAGACTATGGGAAAGGGGCGAGGAAAACCACGAGCAATCCTGATTTATAGCAGTTGTATTTTTAGCAGAAAAAGGGACTTCTGAAGATGCGAGCATGCATGCGCCTGAATCGACAGTGATGAAAATTGCAGTATCTCTCAAGGCTGATGAATCGCTTTATTCAGAAAAGATATTTATCTATGCTTTCTCCAAGACTTTGATCTTCTACTGACTGGCAAGAAATCTGGGCATAAATGCACATATCCTATTTGTTATAATCAAATTTTTCTTATTACTATTTTCACCAAGGATTTTTCTAAATATGATGAACTTTTTCACGTGGCATAATATCTTCTTTCCATGTTCTTGTGATATTCCAATACACAAATGCATATTCACCTAGGCTGATGTGCACAAAGTTCCGTTGGAAGAACGTCGCATATAACGACAGAGTACATATCATTCCTGTTTGTTCTGTCTGTTTCTTTACTCTACTTGTGCCGGAAAGCAATCGCGAAAGCGGTGTTTGCGGCGTCGCGAAGGGAAATGTGTGTAATCATCTGAGCCGCTCATCTAATGATCTCTTTTGTTTGAGGACATGATGGCAATGGCGTTTATATCTTTGCTTCTCGTTTGTGTCAGTTCTCAATAGTAGCTCACGGGCTATGCCACAGTGTCATTGTTTTGGGCGGTTTGATCACACACGTATTGAATCATAAGCTCCAATGGACTAATTAGTGTAGTTGTGTTGTTGCTCCAGTATGGCGAAAGACCCCAGGCTTAATGCGCTCATCATTGCTGACCTAGTGAGAAGGAGCCGAACCTTAAATTACTTGACGTCGCGTCAATCTCTCTCGTGGGAATCGCTTCATGTCAAGCTTTCTATAGAGTCACGCCAGGAAGCATTTATGATCAATATAGATAGTTTGCATTCTTCGTTCCTCCCTCTCTGTGCCTTGTCTTTTTCCATCCATATTCTTCCTTATCATTACCCAATGCAAAAAGAAGTTACCACATTTTGAAAATAACCATGTCAAGCGTCAAGGGAGAGGACGGTATTACTCAGATTCCATTATCATCATGCTTATCGGCGGATGGGCCTGAGTCGGGCCCTTCCCATGCTCTGGCGCGTAAGCGCCCTCGTATCACGGAGGGCAGCGATGATGACGCATACGACATCAAGAAGCCCGCCCTGGGCGAACCCAGCTTCAAAGAAATGGTAGACGCCCTCGACGAACAGGCCGTGCGCAACACGCTGGTCCGCCTCGCGTCCATGGCGCCGTCTGCCCAGTCGGCCATCCGCAAGGCGTATACGCAACTCCTCCGGGAGGAGGAGCAGCACATCCCGCCGAGCCCAAAGGACTACGACTACCTCAGCAAGGAGGTGTGGCACATGCTGTACACGTCCCCCGCCGCCCGCCGCTTTCGCGACGCCACCTGGTACGACAGCAAGATGCTCGTCACGAGCACGGCGCAGGACATCGCCTGGAAGGTGCACGGCATGTTTCAGAACGTCAAGGACGCGGCGCCGTTTGCAACCAAGCTCAACGTTCTCGAGACCTTTCGCAAGATCCTCAAGTCCATCTTGCTGGGCAAGCACGGCCAGCTGGCTGGAGAAATTCGGCACCAGTTCACGCCAGAGATGAGCCGCTTGGATCACCCGTTGACGCCCCTCATCTTGTACATGCCTGGTGACTTTGATGACCTTGTCATGTCGATGAGTGAGGAGGAACGGATCAGGGCGGGCAGATCGGGAGACGAAAAGGGCACTTTGGGGGACAAGTTTGAATGGATCCGGAACGAGGCGCGCAGGGCTGGCCTACGGTCATTTATGGCTTTGGACCACCTCTTGGAATATCTGGGTGTCCCGTCTGATAATCACACATGGGATGATGTAGCGCCTTATTAAGTTCATGTTCTGTAATCGTCTTGTGAGTTGAGGACATTTGTTAAAAACTACGGATTCGTCTATCTGCCCCCAACTTAACTCCGTTTGCTCGTCAAGGGAGACACCAGTGCAGCCTGGAACATTATAACTAGAGTGCCGCTGAAACACCGGCAATTGTGCGAACGAACCCAGACCTTCCGCAGTGTGGCATATGTTTACTAAGTGATGCTGCATCCTTGGGACACTGTGAATAGTGCATCAGATCCATTTGTCGAAGACTTCTACCCTATGGTATGGAACTTCTTTGAATGTGAACCATTTTCCTTTTATTCTTTCATTTGTTTTCTGACCATATAGCTATTGTAGCGTCGACCCACTCACCGGGCTGGCTCGGCTTTCCTGGAGTAAGAAGAAAGTAATTTTTTTGTTCATTTGCCTTAGTAGTCGTCGTGAATGGATGGCTGTTGTGTTGAAGCGTCGCGAGCTATCCATTGGACGTCAGACTGTATTTTCAGGACTACTTTGACATTGTATCCTTCCTGTGAGTTTTACTGACACCGGCACCGCCAGCGAGGACGTAAAATGCGGTAATGGCGGCTGGAGTTGCGACGAGGACGAACGTCTTCTTTTGAGGCTTTATTTGCAGAAGCAATCATCTCCAAAACTGGTAAGATTGTAACCAGCCTGATTTCTTCTTCTTTCGACGATTCCCTCATCGCTTCCTGAAGCCGTACAACACGCTGAGAATAAGTGATCCCAGAGCCCATAGGGTAAGCAAGACGACCGCGACAGCTGGTGGAACAATACCAGGGATCAATATGGTGTCTTCAACGTAGGTGAGGGCTTCTTGATTCATGAACGAGGCCGCAACATAGGTACCGTTGCCGTCCACGTAGCCGACACCACTATTATAGACAAGAGCCAAGCTATACAGGGAGTAGGCCCGGAGGAGGGAATTCTTGAGCTCGTCGGCCTGGAGCAACGAGCTCTGCAAATTGATCTGGTTGCCCACCCACATATAGTCGTTTTGGACGTAGGACTGCGGAAATTTGCCGGCTGAAGCGAAGAATGGGCTCAACCACTCCGAGGTATTGGAGTTGGAGGCGAGGGCCGTTGCAAAGAGGAGGTTTGGCACGCCGAGGGACAAGCGCTCGGCGCAGCGGAGGCCGCTGCCCCCCTTCGGTGTGCTGTTCGAGCGGCGAAAGTCAGCAAAGGTCGATAGGCGACCGTCGATGCGGGCTGTGCCCACTTCGGACACGGACGAGCATTGTACCCCAACTGCCGCCATAGGACCTTGTGTTCCATTGTGGGCGCCAAGGAGTTCAGGAATGGTGTTGGCCAACGAGTTATCAATCACCGGTGGATTCTCGACATCCAAATTCTTCGAGCTCAAGTTCTGCCACAAGGCAATTTCAAGCATCTGAGGCTGACTTAACCCAGGATAAGGCACGGAGCCTGAGCCGAGTGGAATGGGGTTATAGCATTCCGAGGCAGGAGGCGGACCCCTCGTCTCCTGCTGAGATTGATTCTCCTCGTCCCACCCAATCTCTGCAAAGGCCTCGATGTTATTGGCAAAGCTCGCTTTGACTGTGTCATCGGTCTCGTCCCAGACTTGAATGCTGGAGTTGCCTCCATTGACAGTGTAGGTTGAGCTCCCTGGGTTCGAAGATGCGTTGCGATTCTGTCGGCTGTTCAAGATGGTGAATTCGTTCAATGTAGTTACAACTGAACAATTGTAGCTAAATCGCAAGCCCCAGGACGTGCCGTTCACAGGATTTAGTGCCTGCGGTGAAAGAAAAAGATCCAAGACCCCCGTGTCGTTCGGCAGGGTGTTTGGAAGGCTTTCTAGGTGAGATAATTCTGACCTGTCAGTATCTGGGTTGGAGTAAATGACTCCCAGATTAGGGAGCGTCAAGGAGACACCAGTGCTCCAGTCGGCAAAGGTTCTCTGTGAAACGCTTGCTTTGAATCGCTCGTTCCAACTGTCATTATTGAAGCCAACGACTAATGGATGGTCACTTGAAGCGTAATAGCCGTTTCCAAAGTTCATAGCCAATCCTGACAATGGGAGTCCGATGAAGCCAAAGACCGTCGTGATTGCGAGACCATACCAGAGGTTCGAATGACTTTGAATATGCTGTTGCTTGCCGTGAAAAAGTCGACTTCCCAGCATGTAGATCCAGTCGATCGGCCGTGTCCATGCGCGCTGCTTCCGCTTCGCGTGACGAGTGGGAGTCTGGTTCGCTAGCTTGTCAATCTGCTGGATGCCTTCTAGCCCGTATCGAGAAATGTTCAGACCAAGAGTTGCAATCACAAACCAGGTGTAGTAGATAACACTTCCTCCTGGTCGTCCAAAGGCGAGGCCATTACTCGTTGGTGGCGGATCGAGATATAGTCGCCATATAACCCAGAAGTAAACAGTAATGGCAAGAGGCACTAGGGCTCCCACAAGTGCGCGAATATAAGGACGACCAGGCTTTCCGCTACCAGCTTGGGATTTGGTCGTCAATTTGAGCTGGGTGGCTTGGCCTGAAGGAGTTGCTGGGCCTACGCGAGTGTATCTCGGCGTGGCCATGATGCCCTTTCACTAGGCACCTAGTACGAAAACCGCAATAAGCTAGTAGGAAAGGGAAAATCGACGTTTCTATATGGGAAATTATTATTGACTAGAAGAGCTTTGCAATTTTCAAAAAACGAGCCACGATTCGTCGATAGTCAGCAGCCAAGACAGAAAGAGAGAGAGAGAGAGGAAAGGCTTGGAGCCGTGCGACGAGCGTGGAAAGCGGCTTTGGCATGACTGCACACGATGCTGACACTGCTTGATGCCTACATACCGATTGCCGCTGGTGGAAACCAATCAGGGACTGGTTTCGGTGAGCTGAAGGTGCATGCGACCTACGAATGCAACCCTACAACCGTGTGGCAAAACAACGCCGTTTCTACCTAGAAAGATGGCAATCAAGGCACTGAGTATCCCCAATATAAGCCCAGGTTAAGGGAACATTCATTAGGTTCAGTGATTGTTTTTAAGTATTTCTCCCAAGACTTGATTGTCACTCATCGTTTCTCTAGTAGCAATTTTGCCACTACCATTTGTATAATAACTATTGGACCTGTGATTAGCGAGGTACTTGAAGCTGATGAGACGAATCTGATGCAATGGGAGATCGGGAAACGGACTTTAAACAATATGTAGATTATTGAGAACTTCAAGACGAACAGAGAAAGTCTAGACACAAGTAATTCGACGCGAATGCAGTGAGATCGAGGCTGGTGGACGCGTGAATCTCTGGATGCTCATCGAAAGAGAGAGAAATGTCGTTGGTCAGGTAACGTGAGCGTTTGAGACGTCTGAATGTTTCTTTTTGAGGCTTTGGAAAATAAACATGGGAAGTAGACCAGACGAAAGAGAGCTTCGAAAGACGTACACTTTCCCATGCTTCACTCAGATTAGATGTAGGTCTACAACTACCAAACCCATCAGGGAGTAGACGGAAAGAGCCAAGACGATTTGGCTGTCCAAATTACAAATCCACTTGTGTTCTTGGCAAGTGCGATTTGCTTGGAGATTTCGGCCGCCCCGATTATGTAGAAGCACCGTACTTGAGATCATCATACGAGTTAGTCACCGCATTCATGCCTAGATGGTAAGACAACATGTTATTCACTCCAATCCTGATATCCTCATCTCTAGCAACAACCGTGAATCGGAGGTACCCTTCAATTATTGTCATTGTTAATGATATTCAACCTCAATAGTAGAGCGGCCTTGCTTGTATGTCCCGACTATTCCGTGGAATACTGGGCAGGTGTTATGTGTACAAAGAACACATACACCTTCCTCCATTGCCGTTCTTCTAGGTAGTTACTACCGTCAGAGCACCACAGATTGAGATAAAGTTGAACACATGGGACAGTTGAGGAGTTTCGGTTGCTGCAATAGCGTCTTTCCTCTTAGTCTACAAGCCACCACTGATTGTTGCACGTCGTCCAGTCCCTTGCATTTGGCCTCTGCTACTGCTCCTCAGCTGTGAATTTCAGACGACGACAAGAAAGATCTGCTAGGAAGAAACGCAGCGAAGACATGATGCCATGTCACCGGGACTTATGAAAGCGCCATGGAGACTCACTGATATTAATTTCAGTCTTTTACCCGGGAGGTTTCTACGGACTCCTGCCAGGTCTACCGATGTGTCAACGAGACTAAACGATATAGGTAGTGATTTTCCACACCTAGACTTAATATATAGATTTTATATAATAGTCGTGTCATGATGTGGTACTAAGTGGGTGATCTAGGGGGGAAAGAAGATTTACAAAAAGAAATACGACAGGAACAAACAAAGCAGACACAAGACATGGAGAACATTCCAATGGCTCAAAAAACATCAAAAGGAAGTGTCTCCGACACGGGGAATCGAACCCCGGGCATGACGGATCAAGATGAGAGCGTCATATGTTAGCCACTACACCATATCGGATACTGATTGTTGAGAAATTGCATTTTAACGCAGTACAAACCACTAGTGCGCTGCGGGGTCCAAGCAGCCAGCTTAGTCCCATCCTGACTTCTATTTCTAAAGGTTACTAATAAGGAGTCCTTCATACACACCGTTCCAGTTCACAACTATGATAAAAGGACTTGAGGGCTTGAATGTCTGGTAAGAGTTCTGGACAATGAAACCCAAAGGAGTCGACCAGTAAATGATTTCTAGGTCATATTTTAATTCCAATATGGAGACTGATAATTACGCGGGCATAGTCGCCAAAATGCATTGCCAATAACTGATCAAACTTGCGGAGCCAGCCGATCTGTCGTGGAAATGGGACAATGATGTTACGAATAATGTATCAGGAAAACCAATTGTCGAGATGATGTGTACAGAGTACCAGACACACCAGATACAGTACAGTATGTGCAGGTCATGTCCCATACTCTGTGCATTTCAATTTTGCAGTGGACCATTGAAACGACCCAGCTAAAAGTCCACACACGCAGCGGGACACGAGTGGGGCTTGCGATGGCTGCCAACCAATAAGCTGTGAAGCAAAATCTTGGCAACAAATTTGGAAGCAGCGTGCCCTAGCTAGCCCACCAAATTTTGGAAGGAGCGTTTTTTTTCCTCGACCGCAACACCAAGCTTCCGCATCTTCACCTCAACCACGGCACGGCCACCTACTAACAAACAGGTTCGTCAAGCCTCTCGAGTTCCTATTTAACGATTGCTTCGTTCGACTAACAATTTTGCAAAGGTTCATCAAGGTCAACCGGAAGCACAATGTCGCCCCCTACCGTCTCCATCATCGGTGCCGATGGCGCTGCCAGCAGCGCTTCCCACCCCCTGCCGGTAAATTCTCTTCGATCTCGAGCGCGAAAGACTTCAAACTCACACACTTGCAGGCCATCTTCTCCGCCCCCATCAGACCCGATGTTGTGGTTAAGGTGCACACTGGCATTGCCAAGAACAAGCGTCAGCCTTACTCCGTGAGCGAGAAGGCCGGCCACCAGACTTCTGCCGAATCCTGGGGTACCGGTATGTAGTTTGAATTCCTTCAAGTCTCATATTTTATGAGAACGATTGCCCGGACGCCATCTCTGCCTCGACGACTATCAACGACCGACAACGATCGAAATCTACTCGTCTCTGAGGACGAACGATATGCGAAACACAAAGTCGAGTTGGATGGAGAAATTGGCCGGGCAATGCGACAACAATTGAGGAACATAAGGACATGCGACTGATTATTCGTTTACAGGTCGTGCTGTTGCCCGTATTCCCCGTGTCTCCGGTGGTGGTACTCACCGTGCCGGTCAGGCTGCCTTCGGTAACATGTGCCGCTCTGGACGCAGTAAGTTTCCCTGGTTGATCACTTTCCTGCGAGTTGCCTGTCAGCTCGCATGGTTTCTAAACAAATTGGCTGACCATGTTTTCTCCAGTGTTCGCTCCTACCAAGGTCTGGAGAAGATGGCACGTCAGCATCCCCCAGGGACAGAGACGCTTCGCTGTTGCCTCTGCTGTCGCCGCCTCGGCTGTCGCTCCCCTTCTGTTGGCCCGTGGCCACGCCATCTCTGGTGTTCCCGAGGTTCCCCTGGTCGTTGACTCTGCCGCTTTCGAGGGTGCCAAGGCCGCCAAGACCGCTGCCGCCTACAAGATCCTGACCTCCGTCGGTGCCTCCGAGGATGTCTTGAAGTCCAAGGGCTCCAAGAAGCTCCGCGCCGGTAAGGGCAAGCTCCGTGGCCGCCGCCACCGCCAGCGCCGCGGTCCCCTTGTCGTCTACGACCCCACCGTCGATGGCAAGGAGCTCGTCAAGGGTTTCCGCAACCTGCCCGGTGTCGAGACCTGCGACGTCTACGCCCTGAACCTCCTCCAGCTCGCCCCTGGTGGTCACCTCGGCCGCTTCGTCGTCTGGACCTCTGCTGCCTTCAAGGCCCTCGACAACATCTACGGCTCCACCACCAAGCCCTCTGAGCTTAAGAAGGACTTCCTGATCCCCTCCAACGTTGTTGCCAACGCCGACCTTACCCGTCTGATCAACAGCTCCGAAATCCAGAGCGTCCTCAACGCCCCCAAGGGTACCGCCTTGACCAAGCGCGCTTCCGTCCAGAAGAAGAACCCTCTCCGCAACAAGCAGGTTCTGCTCCGTCTTAACCCCTACCACGCTGCTTTCGTCAAGGAGAACAAGGGTTCCGAGAAGGCTGAGGCTGGCAAGCCCAAGGCTACCCCCGCTGGTTTCCTTGAGACTCTCAACGAGAACTAAGCGTGTGACAATGGCTTGGTGAGATAGCATTGTCGAGGAAATGAGAAAAAGGGACATCACACTTTGCAACGGATTTGCTTTATGTTATACGAAAGGGAACACTCAAGAGGCGTACTGGCTCGGAAATAGGTCGAGTAAATTCATGACTTCCCGCAGGTTTTTGCTCGGAATTGATACCATGTGATACGACACACATTTGTAATTCTACACTTCGCCTCGCGCGTAGTCCACCTTTTTTCCGTCTTGGCATTTGCATCTCTAGTGAAGTCCGAGTCTCAATTTCAATCACCTTGGCTCAATGCAATCTCATTGCACCACCTCGTACCTTGCTCTATACTCGTGACCATGCTGATGATGGTCCTAACCTGTGCCATGTATCGCGTTTTGGTATTCACTGCTACATTGCTCACATTGGCCCTTGAGATATTGTATGCGTTTGACATTGATGATCAAGTTCCGTTTATACACTGGACAATAACTTTGGGGTATTTTGGTATATCAACAACTCCATGAATTTGTCCGCCCCCTTTTTGGTGTACCTCGCCCGGTGGTAGAGTATAAACGTCTCCGTGTCGTACATTGAAAACTTTTTCTACAGGTCATTACCCTCATCAACAACAAAACGCCGGCTCAATGTTTCTTTTCCCCTCTCATTCGTGAAGTTGTAAACCGCCAGTCATGCCTTTAAATAAAATGCCGTGAATAAACACAATAATCCCCTGTGGACGAGCCACATCTCACTAGTATTCAGTCATGTGCTCATGATGAGTGACGTATTCCTTATGGCAAACGCATACATCATGTCATTGGCGGGAGCGCCCCTCCGAGGGCATCTTTAGCATAGTTGGCAGCCGAATCCCACGACTGTCTCGCCTCGTCCATTTGGCCCTGGACCTCATAGCTTTGGGCGAGCAGACCCTCGGCCACACTCATCCACAGCCGATTGCCTGCTCTGCGGGCTTGGGAAGCGCCAGCTTTGGCGCTCTTGAGTGCTTGATCGCCTACAATGTTCTGGAATAGTTTTGCTTGCATCAAGTTGAGAGCAATAGACAGTGTGTGCACGTCACCGAGTGCCCGAGCCCCGTTAAGTGCAATGGCGAGATGGTTCTTGGCAGCTGTCATACCAATTGGTGGGTTTGTCGTAGTGGCGGCCAGGATCAGATTAAAGGCGGTCCGGATCTCAATATTGGGATGATCGGTGCAGAGAGGTCGCAGAAGCTCAATGAGTTCGGTAGTAAGGCGATCGTCGCGATGTTCTGGGTGCTGCATAATCCAGATCCGGTTAAAGGCCGACAAGACACGAACCTCTAGCTCGGCATGGCCCTGCTTCATGGACGCGAGGCCTTGAATATCGCCGTTGTCGTCCAGATTTTGCTCCAAGCTGAGAAGCGCACCTTCATATATCTTCTTGGCTGCGGCAAGATTGCCAGTGCCTTGGTGATACACACCGGAAAGGTAACACGAGTAGAGACCAACTACACCTTTCAAAGATGATTTGACAAGGCTGTCCAACTCCTCGACACATGTCCATACCGCTGGCCAGCGACTGATTGTTGCAAGGTGTAATCCTCGTATGATTTGCAAATAGCATCTAAACTCTCTTCGCCAGTCTGCTCCTTTGATGGCATCTTGCAGGGAGGTAGGATTCGATCGTAGCTTTTGCCCATCTACAGAACGAGTTAGTTTGACTGAGTACAGGTGCCTGTCAATATGGATGGAGCATACTTTTTGTCAACGAGCTCAAGGCTTCCTCCCAGAGGTCGATGATTCTTTTATCATTTCGTGGATTTCCATAAAGCTGACCAAGGCCACTGACAGTGTACCTATTGCAAGTTAGCGCTGATATTCCAGCAAGCGATTGAATAGTAACTTACGTCAGGATGAATGCCTCAATCTTGGTCCAAAAAGACATGACTAGCCAATCACGGCTCTCGTGGTCAGCGCCGGGACGAATCACCGCACGTGTGTCTTTGCTAATAGTATGGACAATTCCGGCAGGATTCCTGCTGATAGGAAGTAAAACCTCGGTTGAGTAATATTCCCAACGTCCATCCGAAAGAGTCTCGTCCATACGTGTTTGCAGGACTTTTAGTTTTTGCAGAATCACCTTGGGTGATCTCTGGCGTAAGCTGCAGATGAAATCCAACATGAGCAACAAGATTTCCACTTGCGAGATGGAGTGTGCTGAAGGATCTAGCTGATACTTCTGCGCCTGTGCGATACAATTCTGTATCTTATCAACGGCATCATCCTTCATGTCCTTGAGGAGACTTAGTCCTTCCAAAAGGCAAGCGACCTGAAAGATGGTGGTGTCCCCTCTCTGCTGTGCCAAGGTCATGATGGCCTTCAGATTTTCGATTCCATGAATATCTGCAGGGTTTGAAGACTGAAGGTAGAGAGTTGCCTTGAAGAATCGAAGAGCATAGACCCAGTGAGTGTGTCTCAACCTGAAGTCGGGTTAGTGATGCTCACAAAGTAAAGACGTATCTCCTGCACAACTTACAACTCAGCGTCTGATATTCTTTGATCCACGGCAATCATTGCAGCCTTTCCTTTCCTTTGTGACAGCATTCTCAGCTGCAGGAATTGCATCATGTACTTCATATCGGCGAAGCGATACTGAAAACAAGGGCCATGTCAGCAACTCTGTGTCACGCGGGATAGACGGGTTTGAACACACCTTTTCACACAATGTGATGCCCTTGGCCAGCGCAGTCTCTGCCTCCATGATATTATTGGTCTCCTCACAAAGGATGCTGGCATATCGCAACCGCACTTTTGCTTCCACCTTTGGCTGAAGCTTGTTACTAGCCAGCACCGTCTCGAGACATCCCAACCCCGTCGCAATCATCTTGTGGTATTCTTGTATATCCCGAGAATCAAGCGAGTCAGCGAGTCGAAGCACTTCTCCTCGCGCCTTGGTAAACATTTCCTCGGCCACACACACAAGCAACGAGTTGGTGTCTTGGTGATGAGGGATCAGACCGGGCGTTGCGGCCGGTGATCTGACAGAGCTGACACTAGGGCTCCTCGTCAGACCTTGCATCGCCATGCGCGGACTCGCTGATACTCTGGCCACATCATCGATCCTGGCGCTTGTTGAACTGACACTCCGACTCTTGATTGGCATATTCTGCTGGGCCAGCTGAGGCGATTGTATCGTCGTGACGGGTGAGTTTGCATGTGGAGAGTGGACAAGCGGCGAGTTCGCATGGCTAGAGATGGACTTGGGACGATGTGGTGGCTGGATCTGTGGTGTATGCTGCTGCTGCTGCTGCTGCTGCTGCTGCTGTGCTTGATGTACCTGCTGTTGTTGCAACTGCGGTGCTTGCTGTAGCTGTGGTGGTGTTTGCTTTTGCTGAGGCGTCGTTTGTCGCGGTATTGCTTGATACTGTGCCATTGGCGACTGAGCAGGAGGGGGCATTTGTTGCCAGCCCATTACATGCTGCTGGCCTTGTTGAGGAGACTGTTGCGCCGAGTGCGCATGCTGAAGCTGGTGTGCTTGGTGTTGCGGTTGGTAGTGTTGCTGCTGACCATACGACTGTGCGTGCGCTTGCGGTTGCTGGTACTGCTGTTGCTGCTGAGGCTGTTGTTGCTGGGGATGCTGTTGAGGCATGGGCAACTGTTGAGTCTGGTGCATGTACTGATTACTCGATCGCTGCGCCGGTTGCTGGACGGGCTGTTGAGCCGCCGTGCTGTGCACCTGACCCATCTGCGCGCCGTAAGTTCCAGGATAGTGCTGGGACTGTTGTTGCTGCTGCTGCTGTTGTTGTTGCTGATGCTGCTGATGCTGCTGCGGCCTCTGATCAAAGCTCGGATCGTAGTTTTGGTACTGGCCAGGATGAACACCGACATAGTTTGTGTTTTGGGCCGCCTGTTGCGGATAGCCAACTGGGGCGAACACGGCATTCTGATACTGGTTGTATTGCTGGTTCGAGTATTGAGGGTATTGCGCATGCGGGTTTCCATAGGCATCAAAGCCCGACTGCATATTCTGTTGCTGGGGCCATGGTTGGCCTTGATTCTGGCCGTACCCTGACCCGGGCAGCGAACCGCGGTATGTCATCTCCAAATCATAGTATTTACCCGACAATCATGTCTTCTTCTGCTGCCACCTCGCTCTATTCCCCTCCTCTGCTACGTTTCGCGTTCGTCGACACCACGAGCTAATAGCAACAGCGCATCGATGTTCGGTCTGATTCGTTTCGGGTTCGACTTCAGTTAGGATGGTGGGCGTTGATATAATCCTAATGCTTGTGTATAGCAAGAGAATCAAGCGGGCAGCTCGCGATGCAAAGATCAGTAATGGGACCCGGAATTCTACAGTGTCGCGCCGCGCCCGAGTCACCCCCGACGTTGGACTTTGGGGAATCCAGGGGATCACCTGATGGGCGGGTCCGAGCGTCCGGGACCTTTCACTAGCTCATCGGACAGGGATGTACTCAGCTATCAGAGTTGCACCTTCATCTTTAGGATTGACTCGACAAAAATATATTCACATCGAGGTTTGTCATCTCATATTAATGTATAATCCACTTCATTAATGCATCAAGTGCACTTACACGTTGAAACTCAAGTATAATCACTTGAGATATATGTAATCAAGCACTTTGCATGGATGCATTGTATTTCATTCTGCAATACTATGTACAATTCCCGAGAATCTGTACCTGGACTACCCTTACCCACGCTAAGCTTGGCACCTTTCAGTCTGGCATTTGTCTGTCGGATGTCCAGAGATTGTGTCCAGCAAGCGCAACCCTGCAGCTTGTGGATATTACGACTCGCCGTATTGTAGCGGTCTGCTACCTGATACAGTCAGACTTTTTTGTATTCTAGGTATCGTGCAAGAAAATGCTTTATAGGGGATATATATTTTAGATTTTCTCTCGTTCTTCTCCAGGCTTATAGGTTTCTTCAACAGAGACAATTCAGCCAATTGTGACGTCGGCAGCCGAGGCAAGTGGGGACGAGCCTAGACGGTGTGTCTTTTTCCATGCTGTGCAATACGGAGATACTTTATCTTCTCCCAGACACTCCGTCGGCGTTTTGCTTGTGGCAATTTCGTTTTCTTCCTCGATTTGAATTAGACTTTTCATTCATCATTTTTAGATTTGATCAGATAAGCGTACCGGCGTATCTTGCATTCGACTTTTTTGATCCGTCCACGGCATTACTGCTCAGCAAAGTTGGAAGAAATGGCGGACTGGCTAGGCCGAGCGGCCATCAACTACCACGCCTCGGCGACGCCCATCTCTTTTGAGACCAAGGAGGACGGCAGGAAGACGCTGTTGGACGTGGTTCAGGACTCGGTGCCCACCTGCCAGCTCAACCCGCTCCTCTTCAACGGCCACCTGCAGACGTGCTGGACCGCCGTGAACAAGGAGGCGCCGCCCGTCCACTATAAGCGGCGCATCTTTGAGGCCGACCACAGCGGCTACTCGGGCTCCTACGTCGTCGACTTTTACGTACCGCCCGAGGAGGCGCCCGTGGACGAGGCTGACGAGTCTCTGCCTCCGCGGACCACGTACTTTAGCGAGGCTGAGCTCGCGCGGCTGGAGAAGGGGGGCAGTGATGATGACAGGCCCATGTTAGTCGTCCTGCACGGCTTGTCAGGCGGTTCCCATGAGGTGTATCTGCGACATGCGAGTATGTTGTTCTTTTTCATTCTTGTACATGTGAACATGATGCTAATTTATATAACCGTATAGTGGCACCACTACTAGAAAGTGGCAAGTGGGAGGCATGTGTCATCAACTCGCGAGGCTGCGCCAAGAGTAAGATCACGACGGGCATCCTGTACAATGCCCGCGCGACCTGGGACACGAGACAAACCGTCAAGTGGCTCCGCAAAACCTTTCCAAACCGACCACTTTTCGGCATTGGGTTCTCCTTGGGTGCTTGTATCTTGACAAACGTGAGTGCTTAAAGTCTCCCGGCCATTCTTGGTAGGACATGTTCCCTTAACTTACAAAATCTCTAGTACCTTGGAGAAGAGGGCTCGAAATGCGAGCTCAAGGCCGCCATTGCCTGCGCCAACCCCTGGAATCTCGAAGTGTCCAACAATGCACTGAAGAGAACATTCATGGGTCACCATCTGTACTCTAGAGTCTTGGGTAGTAAGTCAAGTCCAAACTCACTTTTTAAGCTATCAATCATCCGGGTCTTTGTTTGAGTTAACATTCGTTCCAGCCGCCATGAGAAAGCTGGCCGACACACATGCAGAGGAGATTCGAAAATACACAGACTTTGACTTGGAAAAGATTGCAAAGCTCACGTACCTCTGGGAGTTTGATCGCGAAGTGCAGACCAAGGCTTGGGGCTACCCGACCGAGAATGCATACTACCGCGACGCCTCTTCGGTCGACTCGGTCATGGGCATCAGAATCCCCTATCTAGCCATCAACTCGACCGATGACCCGGTAAGTTTTTATTCTCTCTCTCGCATCCGGTCCACCGTACTGCCATTGAGATGTCGAGTACTAATCAGAGTCTTGCGTCTCCAGATTTCCGCCGAGGAAGCTCTGCCCTATGGAGAAATTAGATCAAACCCCTATGCCGTCCTCTGCACAACATCGCTTG
Source organism: Neopestalotiopsis clavispora (assembly GCA_014621435.1). NCBI lineage: Eukaryota > Fungi > Ascomycota > Sordariomycetes > Amphisphaeriales > Sporocadaceae > Neopestalotiopsis > Neopestalotiopsis clavispora. The sequence goes on from JAANBA010000016.1 coordinate 37,159, forward strand.
GCGGACATCTCGGCTGGTTTGAGCCCGGAGGTGGACGCTGGCACAGCCGACCAGTAAGTGTCTTTTCGCTTCTCCAATGTGTCCCCATGCGTGATCCGTGCCGGAAGCTAACACTGGACGTAAAGGTGGCCAACTTTATGAACTACATGGCTTTTGAAGCCAAGCTTGACAACATCAAGGCCAGTGGCTCAGCCAACGGCAAAGTCTATCATGCCGGTGCCGAGTTTGATCCCATTCGCCGCAAGATGGCCGTTCCCTTGGAGTGATCGGGCCATGTTGAGGTCAAGCGTGAGCGTCGTTTTGACGGCTTTCATCCCTTAAAACAATAATAGACATAGAGAATTAACCACATGGTGTGGTCTACACTGTATATAGAACAGCGATTATTGGGTATCTAAGTACACTACCGGATTGAAGATATAGACAGAAACGACCTTTACTTTTCTTCCAAGAGAGATCCAGAGAACGGGGCAAGTGTTGTTTTTCTCGTCTGTCTAGCTCACCAGTGCCTTTTTAGTCAGTGCTGCCCAGACTGAGCTTGATTCTCCAATTGATGAATTCGTCCGTCAGTATCCGGCCGTGACCAGCCTCTTCAATCCGGAACACCTCGATTTGACTCGACTTGGGCTGTCGTCGTATCCTCCAGACGCCCTCATCATTGATAGTCCGTCGTAGCCCTAAGCAATTTGTAACGTCAGTGCCAGTGTCCCCATATTGATGTCAATTAGTTTTTCAAAGATATGAGAATCAAGCAAAACAAAAAAAAGACTGAAAAAAAAAAACTCACACTCCAAGAACCCCGCCCCAAAGTTGATACACATGTTGGCATTCCAAGTCTTGACGCCGCGCTGGGCGGCGGTGACGGGGATGCCCTCGGTCTTGATCTCCTCGAGCTTCTCGAGGACGCCGTCCTGGGAGCGGAACCCGACGATGATCTTGGGCACGCCGAGCAAGAAAGACTGGATCCAGAACTTCATGAGCTTGCGCTCAAAGTTGTTCATGTCGCGGTCGTCGCGGATCGAGGCGCTCGTCTTGAGCTCGACCCAGTTGGTCGGCGCTCCCGGGACCATGGGCTTGGCGTCCCAGACTTGTTTGTTGTGTGAGCCGAATTTTTCCAATATCTTTTTCTTTCTTTCTTTTTGACTCGAATAGGAGTGAAAGGGGGAAAGCTTACCTGCGTCCACCTCGCCACCGATACAAAGAATGGTCTTGCCAAGTCCCGTGCGTACCACGGAGCAGTACTGGGCCTTGTTGCTCACGACCTCATTATCGCGGTTTTCGATGACCTCTCTGCTCGTCTCGGCCCACGGGGCTGGCAGCGTGCTCAGAGTCTCAAACTTGTAGCCTGTGTAAACACAGCTATCAGTATTTCCATGGGATCCAGTATAGCCAGTCAAGTCAAATCATTGGTGCTATTTATGCTCACCCCAGTAAGTCATGACTTCGGGAGGGAACTGGGGCGCGTGGCTTGCGCCGCCTCGGTTATCCCACCGCTTGGGTTTCCTATTTTGTTGTTGTTGACGCTGTTTCTCTTGTGACGCTTGCTTATAGGCATTGTTCTCCTCGATAAATCTTTGATTTCCATATTAGTATGGTGAATCCAAGTTGGCTGTGGGTGAAAATAGCGTACATGCAGTCCTTTCATTTCTTAGTCAGTCCAGTCTTGTCCTCAACTCAGGGGTTAATGATATGGCCTACTTGGTATAGGGTAGCATTCATCTCAAAGCTAATGAGATGCAAATGTCAGTGCAAGAACGTTGTGTTTTTATACAAAGTGACTCTCATTACCCGTCTCTGTCATCGAATAGAGCAGACATGATCTATTTCAGAAACTCGTCAGCAAAATAATATCAGACTTGAGAAATCTCGTCGTGGGCACATACCTTGGTCATCATGCCTCGCCACGTCACGATTTGAGCATCGATCTTCTTTCCCTCCTGCTGCTCATGCGCCATGATGGTCTTGAGCAGGCTGTCCAGGTGCTCATCGCCAGAGTCATCGTGCTTGTCAAAAGTATCAAAGCCCGCCGACAGGTCCGCGCCGAGCTCAGGCGGGTAGTAATACTTGAGTGAGGAATCACCGAGGTGAAACTCGTGCTTGTCGTCATAGGAGAAACAAGCGAATTCCTAGATTCTTTGGTCAGCATTTGATGACAACCGAAATCGGCGAGACCTCATAGTTGTGGTTATAAGTGCTAATGAGGCAGCTATCCAATGAAGTAGACCCTGGAACGAGGCAACATGAAAAAAATATATAGGACTCACTTTGGGTCTCTTGACGGCTTGGCTGTCGCCGCTGAAGCGACCAATTGGCTGGATATTATACGTTCCCGACATGATGACAGGCTGACATGCCCAAAGTAGAAGTCTTGGATGCAATCTAGAATCAAAATCAAATGCTGAAACAGCCTGAAGAAGACGACGGCAGTAGTTGACTCAAAGGCGAGAATCACAAAATGGTTAAGCCGCTAAACAAAATGCCCCAGGGCGGCTGCAGCAGCAGCGCATTCTAGGCCAGGGGGGTCCTTGTTCAGCTCCAAGATAAGATCTGCACCCCGCGGTTAGTGGGATGCTGGAAGTAAAGCCGCTTCACCCAAAGACTTTTGGCGTGTTTTGATCCATTCAAAGTAAACAACTGGATTGGATTGAAGCATTTCATTTTCACACCCAGTCACGATTCCCTCTCTGTGCTTTTCTTGGAACAACGAAAACTCTTTTTACAGTCGCATCTTCTTGATCGAAGCGCAAGCCAACTCCAATTTTGAAAAAAGTCATACATCGTATCGATTCAAATCAACCTACAGACATCATGCCCAGCAACAATCCACCACCACTCCAACGACCAGCAGCAGCTCGTCCAGTCCGGACCATGATGCCCGCACCCAACCACCACCACCATCACAACCACCACAACAACAGTCACCACTCAGCAGCAGCTGCCGCCGCCGCCGCCGCCGTGGGCGCGCCCGCCAACAACGTGCGCCGCAATCTGTTCCAGTCCCAGCTCACGCGCCGCCCGACGCCCATATCCTCCTCCAACTCGGCCGAGACGCTCCGGCTCGACGTCGACGTGCTCTCCGACACCTCGGAGATTGTGGTGCGGGACAAGAATGGCGACTTCAAGCTCGACGACCCGCCTACGCCGCCCATGGAAGACGCCTCAGAGGAAGGGGCTATAGACGAGGACAGGGAAAATGAACGTAGGTCCTACGCCTCAAAAGAAGAGACCGAACATGACGAGTATTTTGAGACGGGCAGTTGGCTAATGGACGAGACAGGCGAGAGAAAGAAGCTTGCCGAGATTGTCAGGCATCACCAAAAGGCACCAGTGCAACAAGAAGGTAAGGAAGGCACTTCTGTTCAACAAGCATTTTGCTTGTTTCGTGGGCTGACTTGTGTCGCAAAACAAAATAGAAGTACTCGAGGCCCTTCGCGCCAGTATGCGAGCGCAAGTGGCAGCCCTGGCCGAAGATAACTGGATGTACGAAGCAGAGGAACCAGCACGCCCACAATGAGTAAAGGGACCACGTAAAACTTATTGGTCTCTTTTTTCACATTATCTATGGCTCGTATCTACGTCAAAAGAACGCCTCGAAAGATATCATTTGCTTGGTATGGGGTATATGCCAGTTTTGGACAACATCATCTAGTCCAAGCCCTCTGCTGTCGGCAGCGGAGCAGGAGACTTGACGCCAGGTCTCCTGGAACCTCCAGCAGGTGCGCCACCACCGCCGCCTCCGCCAAAGAAGCCGCTCATCATGTCCATGAGTGGGTTGCTCTGTCTTGGCTTCTCGATGCCGAAGTATATCTCGGCAATCATGGTCAGCGGCTCGTGCCATGCTTCCACCTCCTTGATGTTCGACGCATACTTTGCCGTCAGCTGTCGGTAGAGGTCGGGCGTCTGCCGCGATACGGTCAGGAGAAGGAGGCCGAGGAAGTTGAGGAGGGGGATGCTCGGGAATATTCTGATATCGGCCGTGCTGCCGCTGACGTCTTGTACCCCGATGGCACTGCCCTTGTCCTGGATGAGGGAGCTCGTAAAGTATCGGTACGCCGTGTTGGCCGCACGCAGGTTGGCGGTTAAAAGATAGGGTAGAATAGCTCGGCCGGCGTACAAAGCTGCCGTGTGCGAATCGTCCTCCTTGAACCACTCATACTCTAGCTTGGCCAGGATCTCGGGCGAGTCCTTTGTGCCTAATACCAAGTGGCGCTCGGCGTCGTATGTCTCGTGTTCTTCGGCGTAGAGGCTGCCAGCGACGTGGTGCAGCTCTGGGTCGCCGGCGGGGTACTCACCGTACTTGGAAGACCAACTTGGTTGTCAAATGTTAGCACCCTGCGTCTCGTTTGTTGCCCATTCCCCATAGTATGCCTAGAACATAAAGAGAGGGACTTACGCAATGATCTCTCCAATGAACTTCTTCCTCGTTGGCTCGCCAGCCTCAAACAGGCGCAGACAAGTCAGGAGCTTGCCCTTGTTGCTGGCGTCGGGCTTGAGCTCGGCCTGCTTGTACGTGTCGACGAGCAGGATGCTCAGGTCGCCGCCGCTGCCGCCCTGGCCGGCCTTGAGCAGGGACTGGGCGACATTGTACAAGATGTCAATGGCGGCAGGCCAGTTGGCGGCCTTGGTGTAGCGCGCGGCCACCACCCGGGTCTGCTGCTGCGCCTCGTAGAACTGGCCCTCGCCGATGCGCGCCTGCAGCCGGGCAATGATCTTTTCGATCTTGTCGGATTTTGCGGTTGCCATGGCGGAGAAGAGAGAAAGAGAGTGACAGAGATAGCGATAGGAATGCTCAGATGTCGAGTGTCAAAGATGTCGCGAAAGGTGGTATTGACGATGCGAGGCGTTTGGCGGCGGGCAACGAGCGGGTGGCGTTGGAATGGACGTTAATGGAAACTTGGTGGGCAACTTTGGCAGTCAATGGCGGGGAGCTTCTGGAGGTGAGGTCAGCTAACTTGAAGTTGCGGCTAGTGGGTTTCGTTAGGTGGGATGTGGATACCAGTTGACGGCAGAATCACCCCAGCTAAGATTGAAGCAGGTTGATAGTAAGTACCAAGGGCAGCTCCGCGGTCTCGGAAACTTGCTTGGTGTTATTGTGTCATTCCGTATAATATACCAACTTCAAATGTCCCAATCTAATAAGTACTTTTTAACCATAATCACTCTTCGTGTGCAGTCGCCAAGAACCAGTCTTTGTCCCTCTCCAACATGCTTGTCAATTGTTGCTTCTTTGGTAGCTTCCCTAAAAGCCCAATCATATATGATGGACATGGATACTCTACAACATGGGTCTGGCAGCATATATCTGGAAACTGACCTAGCAAAAGTCCTCGCACACCTTTCTCGCCTTGCCCTCATGATAGACGCAACTAACATAAGTCCACGGCTCTTCATGGTGATGAGAGTGGAACGCGTTGAGGTCGAGGTGCTCAATACGTCATATCAACTCAACCACAAATCGTGAATGACAACTTTCATCAGTGTTCTCTGAGACTTCATCGTTCTCTCAAAGTCGTAATGGTGACATGTTGTCCGGTCTAGATGGCTCGTGTTACAGTACATACAGACACTATGGTATACAGTGCATATGGATGCTATACCATACAGTAGAGAAGCTAATCTGAACAACTATACAGCTCAGATTAGCCCTAGCTAGATAGTTCCTCTTTCTTTCTTTTGAATCCAAGCTTTACTACACCATACCAGACTCATCTTATGATCGTGTCCCGTGGCAAGTATAGCAACCATTCTGTTTACTACGACGATCCATTTGAGCAGTATCCCCGTACTGCAACAGCTCGCCTCAGCAAACATGGTCCAAGTCGCTGCCGCACCTAGGCGAACTTTTTCTTATATATTATTATTCTTCTTTTGTTCTTGCAAATGGAACAAAAGTAGGAAAATAGCTAAAGCTCGCAAATTTACCGTATATGCGAAATACGGAGACTTTTGCTACCTGAATATACATACGAGTCAAGGGCGGACAGTCGCAGGGGTCTTTGGGTTCAGTTAGTGCCCAAATTACCATTTTGGCAGGCCCTGACTTGACTTTTTCGTTCCGTTCAAATTTTTCTCTTCTTTAAACCTTTAATACTCTTAATCTAGTGGTCCTCCATGATCCCACTGTGCTTAGCTCCTGGCAATAGTATACTCCATTCGAGTATACTCTACTCGCGGCACTGGATATGTTACTTACATCTCTTTTCGGGATCCCTCCTTCCCGCCTCCCACCTCGGCGAGGCACAGCACATACACTACTGCACACCCCGCAGATGTAATAACTGACACATATAGCAGCTCATAAGCAGGTTCCGAATAATCGCCGTGATCACCAGCATCAGTGGTGTAATGGTAACATTCAAGCTTCCCATTGTCTGGAATACTGCTTGGGCCCCGGGTCCGATTCCCGGCTGATGCAATGGTCCTGATTTAATCAGGAAAACTTCCTTTTTTGCCCATTAGTGGATCGTAGACTTCTCGGAAGATGAGTGCTAAATTGTCATCTTTAGGGAAATACCTTCTCCTCCTTCTCGCCGGAATGACGGGACATTCATCTCTGCAATACTGGCATGGCGTCTTTGGTAAGGCTTACTCTGAGAAAACGCAACCCAGGCGATGCCGCTTAGTGTAACTTGGTTATGACTGTCTGGCCTAACCTAATAGATGCCATGATGCGTGCTTGTACTGTATGTACATGTAAGCAACCTAGATTCTCCCTTCCAAGCTGCCCTGTCTTCGGCATCTGCTGTGGCCTACGATACTGAATTGCCATGTTCCAAACAATAGCGACATTCCCATTCATCTCACACCTCCCTCTTCATTTCTCCCTATTCATTATCGATGTCGGATTCAGCCTCAATGTCTTATTCATCGTCAATGACTGGCATTGATCGTCTCCTATCCTGATAGATGGACAACTTGAAATTCCACTTGTGATCCCGAAAAGATCGTGCCTTGGGGCAATATGGACGAAGGCAAGCTAGGTCGCTGCCCGCTTGATTGTTGAAGCACTCAGATTCATCGTCACGATAAAGGCTTCTCAGGATCGCCTCCACTTCACCTGGTTTGGTGAATTGCAATTCACACTGTCCGGAGGATTCTCGAGCGAGATTGATAATGTCTGTGAAGGCTTCATCAAACTCGCCTTTCCACCGCTTGAAATGTTCAATGATAATTTGAGAGAGAACTTGAGACGGAAGATGGCTTATGTCGCCCGGTCGGTTGATGAGGCAACCATTCGTGATCATTGCATCACGAGACTTTGTCTGTATCATGGTCAGCCGACATGTCTGTTCTGTATACATTTCCGAGACCAACCTCCATCAGTTCTTGCCAGTGGAGAGGGTCGATAGCAAGTAGCTGCCTATGTAGAATGGCATTGTGCCCGCCATTGTCGGCATCGAGACCAAACTCCAGCATGGTGATTTTCGCAGCCGCATCCTTGAAGGAGCCTTTCAGCAAGCCATCGCTACTGGAACGCGCACCGGCCCACCCCAGCTTGTGGGCTCTCCAAAGTGCCATCATTCTCCAGGTTCGAATCTGTCTCGGATATTTGGGTGGTAGAAGAGCTACTCGGCTTTGATGTTGCTGCTGACGTTCAATTGTTCCGCGACGATTCTGCCATTGATCATGGTACCACTTCTCATTTTGCATCTGCTCGTCGAGTGTGCCGCCGAATTCGTCGTTATCTTGAGGTTCAATGGTACGCACAGGAAATGCAGCCTGGCTCAGAAATTAATATCCGTACAAAGCCGCGACGTGATCAAGCGAACTCACTATTAACAGCCACATGCTGGCCTTCTTACAATTCTCTAGACGCCAATGCACTCCATTGAGCCACTTCTTCGCAACAGACGGCTCACACCCCCAGGTTACCATGAGGTATCTGAAGTGGGAATTCGAGAGCTGCCAACTGCACAAGGCAACTGCAACGCGCTCGTTCACGTACTTGTGGAGTTCCGCGTTGTTTGGGAGGCGCTCTTGGATCTGATCCAGCTCTGCCTCTACTGCACTGAGTTCTGCCTTGAAATGATAATTCCGTTCGGTTTGCGGATCAGGAATGAATTCTTTCAAAAAATTGCAGTAGAGGTGTCTTTCAAGCAACTCGGGGCGTTGATCCTCGCTCCGGGTATTGGACCATTCATCGATGTAAGCCAACCCCTTCTGGATGAACATATCCTCGGGTCCCATCTTCGATTGACTTCTGGTTGATGAGTCACTCATCTAGGTAGGTGAAGATGTTGACAAGTCGATTGAGTGGCTGCTTTCGTGCTGTTCCCGAAGAAAAGGAATTGTGAAGGTGTTCTGATAGCTTCAAGAATTATTCGTACTTGGAAGACAAAGAAAGAGTGCTGGTACCTGAAGCTTGTGAGTTTTCCACTAATGCACAAAAAGTCGAATTAAAAAGAAATTCGAAGTCTGCGTCGCCCTTCTTGCTGGAACAAATGCGCAAACGCGATGAAAGAACGCGGCGGCAGGTGCGACCTTGCTACTGCCCGCGTTTCATCAAGGCAGGTAAACTAGCAGCGATGTCTACCAAAAGAATCAGGCATCTGCCTCGAACCACACGATATCCAACATTCCAGGAAGCACAATCATTCGAGACCACGGATGTATGGGTTGATTGCTACGGGTTATCAGGTTCAAGCTGAACTGTACTTATGATGGTGATGGTGTCTAGATCAAATCTGTCTAAAGTCCGATAGGCGAATGTTACGACTTTTCTTTCTGTCTTTTCTTTTTCTTTTAGGGAATATCAATCCTCTCCTCTGATTTTCCCTTTTCTGGAGTGTCCCTTTGGTTTTATTAATACTTTTAGCTCGACCGCTCGACCGCTCGACGTTGTGAGTTTCAATCTGCCAGTTGATCCAGCCACCTATTTGTAGCTTTGGGGTTTGAAATCATATGCTAAGGTGGGTCGGCCGCGAGATTTCCAAATGATAGATAATCAGTCTTGACCGAGACGTGTTTGTTAAGCTTGGTTGATCTTGTTCAGACTAGGGCTCGAGGTCTCTAGGTTAATAGTTTCCAACCTTCAAGGGCGGCATCGTAGCTTCATTTTACGTTGTTCGATCCAAGCACTTACCCGTCATTAGGGAGACATAACAAAGAGAACCCGAAGATAACTTCTTTCATGCAGTCTGGAAAGTATTACAGTTAATTTTCTAACATGGTCTCCGAGGTAAGACTCAAGCACTCGGTAAAAGTTGCTGTTGTGCCACTACGTTCGAGCTCCAGGTCAGACCGCTACAAACCTTTTGGAGCTGCGCCTCGAGCCTCGGCGAAAAGTTTGAGGTGATTTTGATAAGCACCGAGTCTCATAAGTTTGATTAGTAATGCGAAGGATACTTGGATGACTAGTAGGTCTGCCAGTCCTCAGGACCATAACCGTCACTGCAGGACATGATATGCATCATGGTACCTGATTTTAAGGGGTGACTAGTACATGTTGGACGTCCTTCTTGCGGATTTCTGCTGCTTGATTATGATCTCAACGTTGATCTACCAGCCCCAAGACCCTCAGCATGACATTGTCATTATTGATTCGTATCAAAAAACAAAGACGCTAGGCGTTCAAGTTTCTTGGTAATGAACAATGGCTTTATGGGCGTTATTGTACGCCACTGAACAAGCTTTGTCAGAGGTAAGACGCCAATTTAAGCCAAGTGCGAACAAGAGGATTGCATTAGAGCTATAAACATGTCTCAGAACCGCCAACGGATTGCTCCGGTCTGGAGGCTTTGGTGACTATTGGAAGACACGAAAATCACGAGCGAGAAGTGCACGGAAGCTCCCAAAGTTCTCCGGTATCATCTAATCATTTTTATTTCTTGGTATTAATAGTATGTCGGGTATCAGTAAAGACCATGGTGGTTACAAGGGAAAGAACTTCAACCCGAATCACAAATCTATCCATCATGGCCCGAGAAAAGGATCAGACTCCGCTTCCAGCCACAGTAACTCTTCCCGAGATACAAGTCGCACCGATCAACCCGGTGGCAGAGTCAATCGGGGTGGATACAAGGGCAAGAACTTTGATCCAAACTATCGCAACCGTTTCGCCAGATTGAAAAACCTCTTTGATCCCATTGCCGAGCTGCGAGACAGCCGTCTGCCACCGCGCCCAGATGTCGCGAATACTATTGACCACAATTGGATTCGCAATGTCCCCACTGGACCCAGGAGCCAACGACAGACCAACCGTGGTACCCAGGGGCAACGACGAGACAGTTCACAGGCAGATCGATATGAACAACAACATCAGGACCGCTACCACCACCGCAGGCGCAAGCTGGACCAAGACGCCGACCAGTGGATGTGCTCGTGCCCGACGGTCCCGACGCGGTGCCACGCCGAGCTCCTGCGGCAATACGAGGACGACTGCCGCGCGTACCGTACCCAGCTGGCCGCGTGCGAACACGCCGTCGAGGTCCTCCTCCGGACGCTCGAGAGCTTTGCACGGGACAACGACCCGGAGGTCGAGACGCGTTTGGCCGCGTGCTATGAAGTGGCGGAAAGGGAGGTGATTGAGCAGGAGTATGCGTACTTTCGCGAGGAGTCGGTGCCGCCTGCCGTGAATGATGCCTCGACGTCGAAGGCGCCTGACAAGGGGGCAGGTGAAGACGAGGAGTCATTCATTGCTGCACGTTGCCACGATTCAGATTTTCAACATCATCGTACTTGAGTATAACATTAGGTCCCGGTGCAATGATATACGCAGGTAACAACGTAGATATATTGACAAATTGATTAGAACTCTTATTAGCCTACCTCCTAACGATCTACCTGCCAACCATGAGATTATACAAAGCACTGAATGATGACCGTCACAATCATGAAAAGTGTTAGCAAACTCCTATAACGTGTATCTCACCAAAGCGTCAGAACTTCATACATTATTGTCATAATCCCCCAAGATGCAGTCCCGTGATTGCCTGTGGCTCAGGAAAGGTTTGCACAGATGTAATAACACATCACAGGTAAGCACATCAATTTTTACGACATCCTGCCAACCCAAGTCGTGACCAATCTTGGATCACGATGAGTTCGTAAAGCGTTTCGTCTGAACTTGCAGCATTGGCAACAAGCTCATGTGCCCAACAATTGTCGCGTCTAGCCAGCATCATTGAGCTCACACAGGCTACAGCACCTCGCAAACATGCATCGCCAGCAGTATAGCGGTTCCTCATAGAAGGCGCCGAGACTATCTATCCGTTTGAAACAGGCCAATCGTTGCCGTCAAAAAGCCTGCAGGCGAGGCTCTGGAGAGAGTAATGATTGTCACGCCGCAGTCACAGGTAGCCTTGCCATGAGTGTCTGTCGACCAAGTACGGAAAAGCGGGGGTCGCAATACATCCATCCAAGTCGACTCGATGACTAAGAAAGCAAACAAGGAAAGATCATTCTCGCCTCCTCCTGGTCTGACGGGATAGTTTGCGCCGGCGTAAGAAACCCTGGCGAATTCCCCCGCTTCGTCAACCCAGTTTCCGTTGAAGCTATCTCTCTCTCCCCTCGAGTTCCTGGAATTCAATGATCCCCGGAGAGAAACATCAGGCCGAGACCACGTCAGTGATTCATGCCTTGGAGGCGCGTTGAGAAAAATGCACGGCCAGAAGTTTTTGTTGAGCTATGGAGTTGGAGGGGGAGGGGGTGTGGAATGGTATAGTGTGGTTGTTTTCTTTTCCTTTTCTTTAGGGCTATAATAGAGCATGTGTTAATGGAAACGAACGAGCTGCAATCCCATATAGACAATAGATCGATCTCTCTCTCTCTCTCTCTCTCTCTCTCTCTCTCTCTCTCTCTCTGTGTGTGTGTGTGGTTTGACAAACAGGAACCCGGCCGAAAAACGTTTTGGGTATGGCGCGTTTTGAAGTACTACTGGTTGCGAACTCTTTGCGTTTGGCTGTGCATGGGCAATATCACATGTTGAGGGGGGGGGTTTAAGACTATAGGACTATAGAGAGAAACGAGCAGGGGTGTTCAGGAATCGATCGGGAACGGAGTACAAAGTACGGTTGACTTCAAAATAGAGAGATAGAGATTAGGTGTGGTGGCCCAAGAAGCTAGTTTCCGACATGCCTGTCAACTCTATAATCACATGTTGTATAGTAGGGCCAGGCACAACAATTGTCTCTATCGCTTTCTCTCTTGATTCTCAACCGAGTCCAACCACGCCCCCTAGTAGGCTTGGCGAGGAGGAGTGGGGTAAAGAAGGTAAGGTCGATCGAGGCTGCTGCTACTATGATATGGTAGGAACCCGTCTCTTGATCGCGATGGTGTCATAATATTTACCGAGACAGGGCTGTGAACACTTTCTACTATCATTTATCTTGTTCTCCATTGCCAGGAACACTATTAGAGACCCTGTCCCTGTGGCACGACTAGCGAATAGATAACGAGATGCGAGATAAAGCTTGTGCCTGTCCAGCGTACCATCGTCGTCTGTCGGGCAGATGCCTTGTCCTTTGTGCAGGGGGGCTTGAGAGAGAAGAGAGAGTGGTCGCATAGTGGTGCCCCCAGTGTTTGATTCTCCACACTATTAACGCTTCTGACAGCTTCAGAAGAGGTGGGCGGGGGTAATGGGGGGTGGGCAAGAGACAGAGAGAGAGGAAGAGAGAGTGTGTGTGACCGGGGGTGGTCCGGTTTTGTTTCGACCAGTCACGGCGTTTTACATTCCCGGAACGGCAGTTGGGAACAATTCGGGACGCGCGGCCGGGGGTGCAATCGACCCACTCGGACGCCTCTGCGCTGCAACCAAGATTGACACAGCGATTCTCGGTTGGGGGTAACATGCTCGGGTAGTTAACCTTCTTCCTAACCTGCACAAGCCAAAAGCCCGCCGAAAGGAACAAGCCTGGCCCTTGCATAAATGCAGAGGCACGCACAAGAGAGAAAGAAGATGGGGGTGTGGGGTGGGAAGACTATAGTGGTCTATAGCGACCCTGTGTTAATGTGCCGGCATGGAAGGTTTCTAGAAGAACTGACAGCTTGGCCAATTCACTCCACAGGTGTCGGACATATATTGGTTCTATGGGGGTTTCTCAGCTATTTACTGGTCCAGCCCGCAGTTGACTGCAGTAGAATGATGCAATAACCCTTGTATAATCCTCTCAGAGCCGCCGATGAACTATAGCAGCTCCCTCACAGATATAGGTACATGATAGATACTTGACAAACTTCTCCCCTCTCGAAGCCTTGAACAACTACAAGTCCTGGTCCTTGACTGCATAGATATGCTTAAGACAAGCAGTTAAGATCTCTCGGAGCGGGATAGCGTCAAGTGGAGAGTATGTTGTTTCATGAGGCTCACAGCGATCAGGCCAAGAAGAACCATTCCCAAAGCCGTGAACCATACACCCCGGAATGCCTCCATAAAGACAGCAATGACATCTGACTTTGGCCACCCCTCGGGTAGGTGTTTGAGTTCGTCGAGATCATCCCGGATTCTGGGAATCTCAACGCTGGCGTCGGGCAGATTACCAAACTGGTTCCACAATTGCGTCTTTAGGATGTTTTGGTAAACTGCCGACGCTATAGTGATTCCCACTGTACCGCCTACGCTCCTGAACGCATAGGTGGCGGATGTGATGACAGCCTGGTCAGCATGGTCCACTGCAGCAAGACAAGCCAATAACGTAATTGTCAACATGGCGCCATAACCGGAACCGAGCAGGAAAAAGGCAAGCATGAGATGCCATTTCGGTGTCGTTTCATTCAGAGTAGTTAGAATGACGACGTGTATCAAGTGTAGAGTGACCGAGAGGATGCCTAAACCGACATATCGCCCGGTCTTTTTCATCAGGTACCCGCTGCCCACGGAGCAAATGCAGATGCCGATGGGGGCAAAGAGGATGACAAGACCCGCTTGGGTCGCGGAGTCGCCGCGTACCTGCAGATATAGTGGACTATAGAACAAGGCCATCATATTGGCCATGGTCGTCACAAGATTCGTCATGCACGCCGTGAAGACTGTCCGGCGGAGGAGTAGCCTAACAGGAATGATGGGCTGTGCGGCTCTCGCCTCCCACCAGATGAAGCCCAAGGCGGCAACAAAGGCAAGCGGGATCGTCGTCAGAGGTAGCGGATGTATCCACGGAACCAGATTGCCACCAGCGTTGAGGCCGAGTAGCAGCAGGACGAGGAAGACAATGATGAGGAACGCCCCAACAAAATCGATACGGGCCAGATAAGACTTGTTCGAGACCTTGGGAGGGATGCGAACCAGGTAAGCAACCAGGCATGCAGACACCAGGACCGGAGGCACCTGGATGAAGAACGCAAGACGCCACCCTCCACTCGTGTAGTCGTTGAGCAAGCCTCCGATGACGCCTCCGCACATGGCCCCGGAGCCGTAGGCGATATTTCCGATGCCTTGGATGATACCTCGCTTCCGCAGAGGCACCAAGTCCGTAGCCAAGAAGGTAGTGATGGACATTAAGCCGCCACCGCCAATGCCGGCCACCACCCGACCTAGTATCATGACCTGTTCGTTCTGAGCAAGACCACAGATTAGGTTCCCGGCAGCAAAAAACACATTGCTAAAGACCAGACCTGGGCCGCGGCCAAATATGTCGGTCAAGCGGCCGCTGATGGGTTGGCACGCCGCATTGGCAATCAGATAGGCCGTGGCCAGCCATGATAGTAGACTCAGGGACTTGAACTCGCTGGAAATCGGAGCCGAGAGTGTCGCGATAATGGAGGCGTCCACAGCACCTAGGAAAACACCGACCCAACCGCTGCACAGAATAAGCCACAGCTTGACACCAGTGATCTCTTCGACAATCACGACCTGTTCCTCATTCTCCTGGGGTTCCTGCGACTGTTCTGCGGGGACAATTGCATTGCTGTCGCCGTCTCGCAGCAGTGGCGTCGTCTCATCGTGAGGTGCCCCATCGGCGACGGCGGCGGCTGACGACTCTCGTCCGTTGCCAATTGAAGGCATGGCGAGAGAACGTTCAGGTCGATAACGGAGGGCTGCACAATTCAAATAATGATAATTATGACCCTTGAGCTGAGGTCATCCGCCTCCTGAACTCTGCAGATGCGTGCGTGTATCAAGTCTGTGACAGAATGATCTCTCCACCAATGAGAATGCTCCGTGTCTGCCAATGCAACCAAACCCGACCTGAATCACTCACTCTGCGACTTTCCCGCGATGGCGCCAGAGATAACAAGCCGGCAATCCAATCCAGCACAATGTAAATGCTGCAATGACTTGATCCTCGCAGTCGTGTTTGTCGTCATGGAAGGGAAAGGCGTGCTAAAATGTCAGATCACTCACTTCTACCTACATAAATCCCGAGGTGGATACCTAAGCGGCGCTTACCAAGCCGAAAATCGGCAATGCGATAGGATATCCCCGAATTACGGAATGGTACAACTCCGGAGCCAACCGCGAATAATTCAATGGTCGTGATGGCGACACACGCCGAAGCACCGACCCGAATAGCCAGTCTTTTCTCCCCCAGCTGCCTGCAAATAGCCGGGGCGGCCTCTGGAGACAGTGCGAGGGTGGAGGATGACGGCATTTGCAGTTGAAGCACTGACTGCGGATCCTGTTTTCCTGCTGGATACGAGTATGGAGCAACCGTTGCAATGGATACGTCAGTCATTAGCACATCACACCTGGGCATCGCTTTCTCGACTACAGATACAAGTCATGGTTATGTCCAAGAGCCACCACCAAATGAGCGAAGGATGAACCTGATGAGGGCAGGCGGCGCTTTAATAAACAAGAGAATTGCAGTCACTTTCTTTAATGAATACGTTGTGGTTTTCGGTGGGCCGGATTCATCATTGTATGTTTTGAATCTAGGACCGTCTGTCGCCGATTGACAAAAGAAATGTGGACCATCAATACTAGGCAATTGTGGCTTTCACACACAACTGTTGACACGACACTTATCGCTTCGCCAACGGGAAAAAAGTCGCGATGGATTTTTGCGAACTTGTTGTTACTGCCGAACAGGTGCAATCAGTGTAGTCTTTAAAGGCAGGCTTGGTCAATAGAGCTTGCGCAAACGATCCAATAAAAGAAGAGCGTCACTGCCGCCTCATCCATTGCTAAGACTCATCCGCCTTGGGATTCCCTGCTTCCCTGGGTGCTTTGTTTGGCCACCAGACCTCGACAATGGCTGCAATGCTCTCGAGTTCGTGGCGCAGCTTCATGTCAACAGACGTCAGGCAGCTCTGGTCGAGTGGCTTTGCAGAGAAAAACCGGGGACTTTGGCATGGATAATCCCAAATCAGCGAATCACGGCAGCCGCTGTCCAGGGCTGAGCTTTAAAAAGAACAACTGGAGACGGAGCCATAACGCGCGTCATAATAAGCCAAGCGACTGGACGGAGGGGGACAATCCTCAGCGAGTCGGCCTGTTATTATTATTATTGGGAGAGAGGAACAGGAGAGATGCAATCGCAGAGAGAATCTTTGATCTCTTCTTGACACTTTTGATAATTGATCCAAAGACTTGAGTCAATTGAGACTCTTAGCAAACCATCTTCCTTACTCTTGCATCTTTTATTGGAGTTCTCACACGTTCGGCGCTTGTCCCTCTCTGCTTACTCTAGGCCGCCGCAAAACCCAAAAGAGACCGCCTGCCAGCCTGCCAAACCTACCTGCAGCTACAGCTCAGCGCACCAGCGACCAAGCACACCAGCACACCAGGGCCCCATTTTACCTCGACGAATTGACCTTAGCTGCTAAGGCGTTGCACTGCCAACAGCAGTAGCACCAAAGAGCTTTGCAAACCGGTGCCGTGTTTCGAGGTCTGAACCCCTAAAAGCTGGGCAAAACACCAAAACCTCCAGTCAGCCCCAAGCCACTCAGCAGCAACAAACAACATCTTACTCTTGTACAAACTTACGTCCTCTTTGCGCGGTCGGATATCTTCTCTTTTTGCCAAAGGGCGGTTATATACTTAGTCTTCTTACAACACATCGGCCCAAGTCCTTACACGCAGCAACAACTTCGTCCAAAACATGGGGTTGGAGTGGGATGCCGACTATGTGCCCGGTGTCAAGCTAGGCTTGCACTCGATGCAGATTCTGTTCGGCTTTGTCATTTTCATCCTCGAGATCATCCTGTTCCGCGCAGATAATGCCGTGATAAATGGCAACAATGGTTGGCCATTTGGTCTGGTAAGACGAAACCCCCTTCCCATTCTGCGCTACCTTCGAGGTAACAAAACACTGCGTACTTGAGTTACTGACTTGTGCGTCCCCTGGAAACAGTGCTTTCTCTCGCTGCCTGGCGCCGTCTATCTGATCATGGCACCACGGTGGAAACGAACGCAATTTATCGCAAACCCGCATGCCATGCTCGTCGTTGACTGTCTCTTTGCCATCTTCTGGCTGTCGGCTTTTGCCAGTCAGGCGGCCTACAACACGGCCAACTCGTGCGGAGATGGCTGCAACATCAGCAAGGCGATTGTGGGCTTGGCATTTTTCGAGATCTTGTTCTGGGGCATCTCGACCTTTATCAGCGCCTACACGCTCAAGTACTACCAGTTCCACGGCGTACTGCCCGGCTACCCCAACATCAAGCGCAAGGCCGGCCAGAACATTGATCCAGACAAGGCCGCCTTCTCCATGGCGCCCCACGACGAGGAGGCCTACGCGCCCATCCACGCCGACGACCACGACAATGACGACCACGGCATCGGCGGCGCCCCTTACAACGCCGACTCGTACGGCGCCGGGCGCCCCATGTTTGACAGCGAGACCGAGTACCACAGCACGACGCAGCAGCCAATTCACGAGAACCCCTACACCGGGGAGAACCCGTACAACGACCACACCTATCGGGCGCACAGCACCTCGCCCGCCAACGACCCTTACCGGGCGCACAGCACTTCGCCTGCCAACGACCCCTATAGTGCCGGCTACGGCCTGCGGCCAGATGCCAGCGGCCCGGCCATGTACGCTCCGCCCACGGCGGAGGATTACGACGATGGAAGACCTGCGCAGTTTCCCTCTGCAAACTATGACCGAACGTTACATTAAGTGTACTGAATAATGGGCAGTATGAAATGTAAACTCTCTGAGACCGTATGAAAGCATGAAATAGACATTTGCATTTTTGTTTTTCCAGTTTTCTTTTTTCGAAAACACTGCTTGGCAAGAGAGCATTGTATGAGCTATGGAAATCGGTCCGACACGAATCACAGTTCCATATTGATTTTCTCCTGTCGGACCCAGGACGTTATGGTGATATACATTTGCTTTTTTCGGGAAAGGGAAATCCGGTGTTTTGGGTGTATCCAGCTTGATTATTCGAGCGACCTTATTTGTTGTATGTATGAAATGGCTCATCCTTTACTACCTAGGTAGTCCTTGTGAATTTCAAACCATATATACCATCTGTTATAATCAATATCGCAAAGAAAGCATGCGGTACAATCAAAAGCAGTAATATGGATTGTGATTTAGATGTGTACCGAGACGGAACGATGATAGTCGGACGGCACCAAAACCAGCGGGATCATGAGTAATTTATACAACTGAGTCTTGCGGCTCAACATGACCCGAGCACAGATGGAAACCTTAATTTCACCTCATCTTTGTTTCTAGAAATTGCGCCATAAGGGGGGGGGAGTCGTGGATTTCAGGGTTCGTAGCAAGGCCATTGTGCGTGAACGTTGCGTGGCACCTGCCCGATTCGGCGAGCTTGCGTTGATGCTTGTCCGGTCGGGAGCCGCAAACCGGGGACGCCACGCGACCCAATTCAACCACTGAACCGCTCAGAAGCACTTGAACCACGAGGCTGCAGGCGCACTATTGAAATGCGGGAGCGGAGGAGAAGGGAAAAGGGTCTGAATGAGCCCCAGTCGAACAGGGGAAACAGTCCTGAATAAGCTGGGGAAAACGGTGAAGCAACGGATGACTGAGCAAGAAAGAGAGAGCGAGAGCAAGGAAAATAATTCTCCGTGGGACCTTTCTGACAGGTTCGGCCCATCGGAGAATAGTCGAGGGGAGGGGGATGACGACGACGAACAATGGATCTTACTACTTGCTAATTGCTGTGGACAAGAAAGCTCGGAGTTTGCATGGATGCTTTCTTGGGTGTCTTGCGTGGACGAGCATGGCTGCCCTGATCGTCGTATATACGAGGGTGTTCTCGGTAAGAGGTAGAGAGAGAAACTGCGTATATATAAAAGTCGTTGGCCGCAATCGAACCGCTAGGTTAGTCAATGGGGACGATTCGAAGTTTTGGGAGATTCTCTAGATACGCCTGCCCCTAAGACGACCCGGGGTATGATTCGACGAAGCATGGCAGGGAAAGCACGATGAGACGAGGACGACGACAACAAAAGATGGTGGAATGATAAGACTTTGGTATTCGACAATGCGTAATGGGAAAGACCGATCGATGCTGGTATGGACCGCGGACGACACCATGGAAAAACTCTCTTCTGTCTTTTTCTTCTTGTGTATTCAAGCCAACTCCAGAACGCCTTTCTTCAATGCGGGATTCCCTCGACTGGACCGACCTAAATTCCTTTCTTTTGGACCTTTTCCTCTTTCTTCTTGCCTCTGCTTTCCTTTCACTCCTCGCCCTCGAGCTTCCGTAACCGCCTCGCAATGTCGGCCGCGGTCTGCTGCATGGGGTTGAGCTTGCGGTCGCGAGCCATGGCTCTCGTGTCGGCGCCGTGGGCCTCGACGAGGCTCTCCAGCCACTCGCGCTCCCGCTGGCTCTGCGTCCGGGGCTTCTTCTCGCGCGGCCGGGCAGCTTCCGCCTCAAGCTGCCGCACCACCTCGGTCCGCGTGTCCTTGCCGTCGTTAATGCCGCCCCACGTCTCGCCGTCGTCCTGGAACTCCTCCTCGGCCTCCGAGTCCGTGTCGAGCTCGTTCAGCGGATCGTTGAGTGGGTTCTCCCGATGCCGCCTCTTGCCGTTGGCACTGCCGAGGATCTTGACAATCTTGCCGTCGGCGTCGCGCTCGACCCGCACCTCGGTCACGACATTGTTACCACCCGCTCCGCCGCTGACGCCCGTGCCCGAGATGGAAAAGTTGTCGGCGGGCTGCTCGCTGAGCTTCTTGCCCAGGCCGGCGTTCTTGTAGACGGGCTCGGCGCCGCCCGTGGGCCGCTGCAGTCTCGACACGAGGCCCAGCCGGCGGTAGTTTTGGGTCTGGGTCTCCTTCTTGTTCCAGTTCTTGGCCACAATGTCGTTGCCTGTGGGGTTGCGCAGCTTGCTGCGGCGCGACGAGGGCTGGCGGACCGCGGGCCTCGACGAGCGCCTCTTGCGCTTTTGCAACTCACGTCCCATGTTTTCGACGTCGAGTGTTGACCAACAATATGTCTTGTTTGTGTGCTAATGTTTGGTAGAATTGAGGCGAAAATAGTATTGTTCGTCTCGTGGTTGCGATTCGTCTTGTTCGATTAGGCCGGTACTCTTTTACCAAGTTGGCTGCTCTCTCGTCGCTGGAACTTAGCAATTGATGGTACCGACCCGCCCAAATTTTTTGTTATCGAGGGGCTCTGATAACAGTTCGATAAGAATGGCTCCCCGATAAGCTCTGTGCCATGTTGTGGCTGTGCGACTCGTTTCCGATGTGGCTTAGTATCCAGAGCGCTAGCCACCATCCATGGAATGCACGCTTACTCATCAAACCTCTCGGTTCGCAAACGAACATCTATACTCGAGATCCACAAAAGTTGTCTTCTGGATTGGTAACTTCAGTTCTGGCATGTGCTGCGGCTTGATCCTCTCACTTGTTCCTCCGGCGGACTAGAACTAGACCCCGCCCATACTGTCTAGAAGCTGCACAAAGCCTGTCGCCGCTATGGTATAATACTCCTTATACACTCGTCTTTGCGCTGACATTGTGGTTACTTAGTTTGGTTTCCTCCTCGAAACTCCGAAGTCTCAAACACGTGTAATCTCCGTGAGAGTTTGACGCTCAAGCCATAGCACAGGAACGAGAAGCGCGCGCGCCCCTCTCTAGCACGTGCTGGCGGCGAGGAACACGTTTGACATGCAGCTGGTTCTCGTCTACGCATGGCATCGCATCACGTGCATTTCCCGTGTCTGTTCAGACTTGTAATGACCGCATTGCGCCCCTCTGACGCCAAGCCCCGTTGGGGCTTCGGTCAGGTTTACCTCTCTCAAACCGTCGAGCCGACGATGTCCTGCGGCCGCGGCTCCTCTCTGCTTGCAACCCCAAATTGGTCAGGATGCTGATGTACAACGGGTAGCCGAAGGGCCAAGCAGCCAGGGGGGAGGGGGGTGTGTGACAAGTCGCAACGGCGGAATATACACAGCAACCAGCAAGCCAGTGACCAGCAACCAAACGAACAAATCAGCGGTTCTTCTTTTGGCTCCCCTGTCTTCGTATCGGACGCTAAGGTAGCGCAGATTCGTATCCCTGTAAAAAGGACATCTCCACAGAGGCAGCGCTAGCACTACTTTAGTGCCGGGCAGGGGACCTGCTAAGATCCCTCCCCTGTCAAACTCAATCCAGAGCCGGCTGATCGCCTAACGCTTAGCGACGTACCTACCGCATGCAACAAGCAAGGCCAAGCTTCTCTTCTGCTTGCTTGCCTGTGCCCGTTGCTCTCCACCCTGGATGGCATGCTGCTCGGTAGTGGCCGATAGCGTAATTTTATGGTCTATGTACCTTACCTGGGCTTGCGCTTGAGTTGCGGGACCCCGTCCTTGGTGCTGCAGGTTATGGCCTGGGTGCAGCTGCCAAGCTTTTTTTGGTCTCTTACACTTTACGGTCTTTATCTTTTCGTCTCTTTGTCTCTGTTCGTATCGTGTTGGTTCGTTCCCTTACACATTTGCTAATGTCACTTATAGCCACTAACTTAAGACAATACTCATGTACTGTAGTATGCCCCAGGTTCCAGGCTCCTTCACTCCACCCACACACACTTTTGAATACCGACCAGCCTTGGGGACTTGCTGGCTGGGCACTGCTGGCTAACCTAGCTGTTGCTACCCTAGGTATGGTAGTTGCAGCTGCTACAGTACGGTACTCAAGGTAGCCTTGTCGTCTCTTGGTGCAGCTCAGGCTAACTGCCACTGCTACACAGTACTATGTACTACTGCCTGCTGCCACTGCTACTACTATAACCAACGGAGTTCAGGTAGCCTCGGAGTGCGGCTCATTGTACATTAGTGATGGCACCGCACTATCATCTTGGAGTAGGTTCCTTTGGCAGGGGTTCTTGAACCAGCCTAGCTAGAGAGAACAACTCCAAGAATAGTCGATATCCGGCGAACGACAATGAAGTCAAAGCGAGACTGCCGTTGACTCTTTCTGGGATCCCCAACAAAGATCAGGTTCTTGGTTTTTTTCTCGACCATATTTCACATGCGAAGGCCAAGATGTTGATCTATCGCTCGGTAACAGCAAAGACTGCGGACATCGAGACGGAAATCCGAGTTGTTATCAACCAAGAGAAGCTGGCCAATAGCCAATCGCGAACCATTAGGTTGTCCGTTTGCCGTAACATGATCGTCAGCCCCGTTTGGGCGGCTGTTGCGCAAAGTAAGGTACCTGATCCTATCACGGCCATACACTCAGCTGTGAAGTACTCTTTTTGCACTTGGTCCTCTTCCCCCACACCACAACCCTTACAGTTTTCGATGTCCATCGGGCGGCTCTGCGCCTCGAGCCTTGTGTTGTACGGCGATTGGGCTTCAACAGATTATTCATGTGTTTGTCTTTTCGCCTGTAAGCGCCAATGAGTACTCCCTGCCTATCTTCTTGTACACAAGGGATTTAGAACTCATGTTAGAGGGTGGGAAAGAGGGGAAACATGATCTCTCCGATAGGCCCTGCTCCCTCTTTCCCTCCCACCCTCCTCTCCAACGCCAAGGTGTGGGAGTTCTAGAACATCGTCACGGAAGATCATGAGATCTTGAGTAGTCCCTAGAAGCCGCCGCTAAGAAGACGGGGTGGCGGGAGGGAGGGAGGGGAAAGATTCGAGTGTGTTTGCGATTTTAGCTGCTTACTGTGTACAGTCACTCCCGTAAGGAAGAGGTTAGGTAAGTGTAGATCATAGATATCGTATGGGTCAAGTGGGTGTACGTGTTGAATCCAGATCTTGGCTCTCCTCACAGTCCTTCCCCCTCCTCGTTGTCCTCGTCTTCCACCTTCGCCTCGCCCGCTTTCCAAAACAAACAAGAGCCGTACATTTGGACCAACATAACACCCCCACGCTTTCGAAAGTATTGGCAAAAGAATTGGCCTTGACCGCGGTGAGCCAAAGACTACCACTGTTACCACTGTGACCTGCAGCAAGGTACATACGTGGACTGGTTGACGCGTTCCTTCCCTTCTCTTCTTTCGTTCTGTTGTGGCTTCTGTATCTTCGCGCTCTTTCTTTCATGCGATACTACTGCTACACTAGACTGCACGTCTCGCGTCTTGGCGACATTAGACGACGGAGTAAAGAAGAGCGACAAGTAATGGGAATAACAAGCGCTGATGCTGGAATGTAACGGGGTGTATTAACTCTAGGTAGCCATTGTAAGTGGAAACATGAAGGGTCCCCCTTCGTTCTCCACTTCAGCCCGCGTATCGAGAGGTGATGAGAGAGAGTAGTACCGAGTTATGTGACGATCCGCATTAGGCAACGGTTATAGATTATGATGTCTCGTTCTTCAGGAATATACGCTATAGTAGTAGCAGTTCCCCGTCATCCCATGTTTTTCCACACTATAATAATGACTAGGCAAAGATAATGAGTAACAGCCTGGATAAGGATGAATATCACTTCATTCTCAGCCTAGCCTCATGCACCATGTACAAGCACACGCACATACCCTCCGATCCAGAGATCGATAAACTTTGGATCAAGCTCTCCTACCTACCTGCCTACCTACCAGCGACAACGAATTATACCCCACGTTTTTCTGCTTTGGGAAACATGTGCTTGCGCAACCTGTCCAACCTCGTGTCAATTCTTTTGTTGAATTTTCCAAGGAAGCGAAACTACCGACTGTAAATAAAAATTTCTACAAAGACAAAGTCCTAGATATTATCATATGAAAGATTTGCAGAACCATTTGTACCACAGTAAGAAGAAGAAAAGCCTCGGCCAAGACGAACCGGAATGATCTTCAGGGTCCTGGTTCACACAATAAAAATGTTCCCACTTTTGGCCCCCACCTTGCAAAACGCCCGGTCCCTTTCGCTTGACTTACACGTACCTACCTATTCAACTTGTTTCTTCTCGGCCGGGAAACACACACACAATTACACTTTGGTGGAGGGACTTGGCCTCTTCTCTAAGCGAACCTGCAAAAAAACGTGCGTTCATCTCCCCTCTTCAGTTTTGTGACTGCTGCTGCTGCTGCTGCTGCGCACGTTTGCAGCTTCGCTTCGGTGCCAAACCCTCTTGCTGCCCTCTTTGCGGCTCGCCTACGCACCATCGTGGAGCACTCGCTCCGTTTTTACTATTTCCATGTTTCTGTTATGAACGTGCGTACATTTTGCGGCTGGCTGGGCATGACGTCTCTTTTGCATGAAGATAATCCAGCCTCAATTTTTCATTTGCTGCAAGTGCCTCATGTGTATGTATGGTTGCCACTTTTTATCAAGAGGCAAAAATGTTTTCATCTTCTTTCACATGAATGTACCACAGAAACATTGTAAACAATTTGTGTGTAAGTATCTTTGTTCGGGGGTATTTTGTAAGTAAGTCTTTATAATTACATCCAAAAACGTGTAAGCGCTTCTCAAACAGAAGAGTAGTGGGTATTCGCGCAGAAGACCAGAAAACAAGAAAACATCAAAACAGGTAAAAGTCCAAAAATCCCGACCCAAGTATATGCACCTCTTTCTTTGCAAAACATGTTTGCCCGCCCATTGTCCCATGTTCCGCCCCCCAAATTCTTTCCCCTTCCTCCTATTTGTTGTGACCGCTGGGTTTTTCCTGTATCAGAGCCTTAAAGCCGTAGTGAACAATAATCATCATTTCCATGAGCCCGTGAGATCCATAAAGCCATCAAAGAAGCAGAAACGTGCCGTAAAGTGTACAAAGTGGTTGCAAGCCAAGGCTGCGTGTATCAATGGGGTGTCCAGCATAAACCGAAATGAAGAGAAAACCAAATGTGCATAGAAGAAAAGACAAACGACTACTCTTTCGAGTATACAGGATATATGGAGCAAGGAAATAGAAACAAAAACGTAGACATTTAAAACATGATCCATTCTACATCAACGCCTGGCCCGCCAATGCATTTTGTCCAGTTGAAGGGGCCACGCGTTTGTAGAGCGAGCTTGTTGGGGCTGGCAGCGTTGTCGCGAAGATCGCCAGCCCAGAGGCGCTCGAGCACCTCAATAGCAGATAGGTTGTTCATGTAACCACTGCGGGACATGATGTCCCGGCACTTGTTGCGCACAATGTTTTGCTGAAGCTCATTGACACACTCGCTACCAGCGACGAACAATGGCCAGAGGAGGAACTTCTCCGCAACGCCACCAGACTCGAGGGAAGTAGCGTAGTAGACAACTTGGCTGACCAGGTTGCGGAAGTTGTTATGGCTTGAAGGCACGTTGGGAGAGGCAAGGCGCTCAGTGTAGAGGAGAGCTGCGTAACGGAAAGCCTCGGAAAGAGAGCCAAGGTCACGGACCTGACTCTGTGTCAGAGCGCCGGGCAGAGAAGCAGTGATGCGGTTGGAGTCAAACTCCCACGACTGCAATGCGCTGCGTGCCTCTTTCCACTCACGCCAAAAGGTAGAGCGCTGGTCGTCATAAGTGGAGGTAGGTGAAGAGCAGAGACCAGTGCCGAGGATCTCATCATCCTCCATCTGAGGACCAAAGGCACCGCCGTCGAAGCGAGGAGCCTGAACTCCCAAGCTAAAGAAGTCGCTGAGCTGGGATGAGTTCTTGAAGGTGTTGCCCAAGGGGGAACCAAGAGGCGAAGCCACCCTTGGGACACTCAGGCGACCAGTGGGCGAGGCAATGGCTGTTGAAACGGAACGGTGTTGTGAGAGGAGGTTGAGGCGGCCAAGTTTGGAGATGGTCTTGAACAATTCTCGGTCACAGCCAACCCAGTTCTCAGCTCCAGCAGGAAGCAGGTTGACATCAGGTGAGACCCCATAGAAGGT
Organism: Neopestalotiopsis clavispora; assembly: GCA_014621435.1. Lineage (NCBI taxonomy): Eukaryota > Fungi > Ascomycota > Sordariomycetes > Amphisphaeriales > Sporocadaceae > Neopestalotiopsis > Neopestalotiopsis clavispora. Next base: position 63,218 of record JAANBA010000016.1, read on the forward strand.
GTGGTTGAGTTGGGCTTCTCTGTCATTCACGCTAGCGGAAATGGCGTCAAAGTAGGTAAAGATGGCTTCCATCCATGCCGAGTCGTTGGAGGCTTGGTAAGGTGCAGAGTTGCGCATGCTCAGAATCTTCTTGACGCCAGCGAACTGAGTGGCGAACTTGGCAATACCAGACTCTACCATGCGGTAGTGGCAGAGGAGGAGGATGGTTGCCAAGACGGAATCATGGCAGGACTTGTTGGGGTCGTTGAGCTGCTGGTTGAGAAGGTGAACCGCGAGGTTGCGGTGCTGGTACTCCTCTGTCAAGGGCAGATCTTCCGACTGGTGTTCACCCTGCTCAGACATGAATCGCTCGGGTGAGTCCTTGCCGTGTTGGCCCAGGCTTAACTTTCTCTTCATTCTCAAGTTGCAGGCAGATAGAGCGCAGATGGCGTGTTGCAGACTTCGGCTGCTGGCAGCCAGGCGGAGAATGTGATCCCTGTAAGGATTTGTGGGCCCGTCGACGAGGACCATGGATGGACACATGATGTTTTCATAGTAATCCATGAAGAAGGGCATCTTGGTGATCAGGTCAGGGCTGATTTGTATCGACGGCGTGCCGTAGGGTGCAACTGCTGCAATGGCTGCCGCGGCCGAGGCGTGGTCTAGAATGTGGGATGCGGCGTCCTCTTCCTTTAGAATTGAAGGGGCCCAAAATGAAGCAGATGCGGGACCGGTGGTGAAGGACTCAACTTCGTGTACGCCTTATCGAAGTTAGTGCTGCTGCTCAGTGAGTCGTCGAAGAAGAGGTACTCACTGAGAGTATCAGCATCGCTCAGAAGTCTGGCATGAGTCATCTGGTGCTCAAAGCCGTCGTGGTGAGATCCCAGACTAGAGCTTGGCTCAGATGGCGCGTATACAAGGCTGGGACACGAGGTAGGGGCACGCTGGTGCTCGATCATGATGGCCGAGACGGGGCTCTGGGGGACTGATGAGCCATGGCTGCTATAGCTATCATACATGAGACCAGGGCTGTGCATATACGGGAGCTCATCTCGCGAGAATTGGCTCAATGGAGAGAGTGTGTAGTCCACGTCGCTAAGGGTATCGACTGAGGGCGAGAGCCCGTCGGTGATGAGTGGAAAGTGGCCCAGCGAGGTGTTGAGCCTGTGCATCTTTGGGTGTTCATGACCGCCGAGGCTTGTGGGGTATGGGATACCGGCCCAGCTGGTAGGTGTAGTTGGCGGGATGTGTTCACCCTGAGAGAAGCGAGCAAAGTCATGATATGTGGCGAATGGTGTTGTTGGAAGAGAGACTGGGTGGTGAGCGCCGTGGAGATCAATTTCATCGCGGTGATGCGAGCTCGTAGGAGAGTTGCTGCTGTGGTCACTCCACTGACTCGAGGTTGTGTTGGCTCTTGCTCTCGGGGCGGGCTTCTTGTTGACTGGTGCGACTGGTGGTGCCTTTGCGATGGGTAGTGAGAGACCTCGAAGCTTTCCACGGCTTGCCACGCCGACTCCCCAAGTCAACTGAGTCTTGTAGCCAGAGCACTCGTTTCCTACTTCCAGACATTGCGAGCAGTAGGGTCTTCGGCGGTCGCACTTGGCTCCCCTCTTGATGCAGGCGAAGCAGTCATCTGCAGCTCCTCCAGCGGGTGCCCGTCTTCTGCGCTTGCGGGCAGCCTGGGTCTCCTTTGACGGGGCCGGCTGCTGTGAAGGAAGTGAGACTGTCATTTTGAAAGTAATGGCACAAAGAGATGCCAAGTTCCTGGTGTTGTCAAGGTTGGTACGTAGTATAATGTGGTTGCAGAAAGGGATCGGATGGCAGAGTGATCTAAGCTCGGGACGATGGAGACTTCTTGTCCATGGGACGGGACGATGTCTGACTGGCGTGGGTAAATGGGGGTTAATATGGATGAAGAGATAGATTGTCAAGAAGATGGTTCATTGGCACGGCAGAGACGTGGTAGTTATGTAGGCTGAATGCGGATGGATGAAGTAGTTGGACGATGAGCCAGAGATATAAGTGTGTCCGTCTTGTCTGTCTTGTGCAAGTCGAGGTGTTATGAGAAGAGACGAAACATGGAGCTAACAACAGGGCAACCCACATTCTTCAGGCCGTGTAAGTACACAGGGTAGTACCGAGCATAGTAGTATGCAGACAGGGCCCTCCTCGGCCATCTATGGGGCTCTCTCCATTCACTTCGCTCACTCTCTCCTTCAGTGTGCCCTCTGCCATTATTGTCAGGGAGGAATGATAGCATATCTGGGGGTGGGTGGGCGCGAGCGCTGGCCAGCAGGAGCTACGAGGGGTGTACAAAGGACAGTGGAGAATAGACGGCCGGAGGCAATCGACCAACCAGAACGGCGTGAACCGGGGAGAGATCTGCGGGTATAACCTCGCAGACAAGGGCGTTGAATATGGACTGGGGGTCCCCTGGCCAAGAATATATACCCATGTCCAGCGCTAGCTTTTAGGTTGGGCGAGGGTCAAGACCAGGGCCAGGGGCGAGCAGCAAGTATCTAAGTATTCTCAAGGGCCGGGCCTATGCCCATGTCCCATCGAAGGGGTCCGTCTTGTCGACTGGATGTACCTTGGATCGGTGCTAGAGCATAGGAGCCCATGCAATGACACCCGTCATTAGTTGTCTGCAGCGCCACAGCGTTGAGCAAAGAAGCCATGGCCACCATTCGAGAAGGCGAGCCGGCAGCGGGAGAAGAAGATGGTGGCTTGACTGGGCTTGCTCTGCTCTGCTCTAGATGACCTACAGAGCACGCAATGGACGCTTAGCTAGAGTGAGTGTTGATTCTTGTGGTTTTATTGCCCACGTCTTGCTGTCTCTTTGTGTATACTTCGTATTTGTTGTTTGGCAGGGTCACAGCCGGACTGTCAACTTGCTCCGGCTCTTGAGCAACCCCGCGAGGGAGAACAGATCGGACAGACCATACAGACATACCCACGGATTTTCATTGCCAGGGTCAAGGTCAAGAGGTTCGTCCCTCAGGCAGGTTTGGTTCCTCCTGCTTTGTGGCTATGACAGCACCACAGCACCCATCACATGCGACGGCGAAACACGTGAGAGAGAGAAGGAGAGGAGAGAGCGCGGAGCGCGGACGGCAAGTTCCTGTCGCAAAACATGCGACCCTCACAAGAGGAGGAGAGAGTCGAGTATTCCAAAGACAACAAGACAGCAGCAACGGAGCAACTATTCGAAAGTATCGATGAGAAACAGAGCCATGTCGCAAGAGCGGCGCTCCCTCACGCACACACAGACGGACGAAGCGACAGGGGGGTTAGTAGGTACGGAGTGGGGGTGTGAAGAGGCAAGTAGTCGGTAGGTAGACAAGCATTTCGCACCTGCGCCGTGGTGTACCAGTCGAGGTACGTACATTACACACTGCATACCATATTCTGTATGTATAAGCCGGGGAGGAAGGGGAGGGGAGGGGAGGGGTGTGGTGTAGGTAGTATGCGCTCATTGTATGGGCTGAACCGGCTGGCTATAGGTCGAACGATTGAATGAGATTGAGGTTGAGGTTGAACGTCGAAAAGAGACTGGCAAAGACTGGAGGGTGTGAGTTGGTCAGAGGGTTCGAGGCGCTGTTGAGCAAAGGGAGGGGAGGGGGGGCGTGGACCAACGAGCGCCTGTGCTGCCCCTCGCTCTCTCTCTCTCAGTAGGTTTCCCCCTCCATCTCCCCCACCCCGTTCGTTCCCTCAACTCAGTGCGTCCGGGGTCGAGCGAGCAGAACTCATGCTAACCCCATTCGGATGCCTCTTCGTTCCGATCCACTGAGAGGACCGCTAAAGCTGCAGCCCAGGGCCGTCATCCATCTCGAGCAACTCACCCGCGCTACCTACCTAGCATAATAAGGCAGTCGCCTGGCCGAGTCCTACATGCCCAGCTACTATTATGGTACATACACGGGCAAGATACTCACAAGCCCGGTATCTGTCATTGTACCGACTGGAATCTCTCTCTGGTCTTGTTATGACTACAATCTGTATAATTCACGCCTCTTGCATAGTCTGGACTTCAGATGATTGTGTGAACTATAGTGCCGCCGTACTTGTCATTGTCATATGTGCTTCCTGCTATCCTCCTCCTCGGTGCAACCAGGCCAAATCTCCGAAACGGAGAGACTCGGTACTGCCGTGTAGCCGAACTATTCCCATCAGCGAACATGTCCGCTCCTCAGGATTTCTGCTTGCTTGGCGGGCGACGATCAGGCTGCTTCTTTTGCCTGTCGCAGTAATCCTGCAATGTCTATCTTTGTCTGCGAGCCATGTTCTAAAGCTTGAGAGTGGTGGATAAGCCACCAACTCTTGCAGGCTACCAAAAGGCTAGACATTTTCTTTCGAACCCTGCGGCTCCGTTCATGAAGCAGTTGGGAGGGGTGTGAATTAGCAGCATCCCATTCCCTTGTTGTTCACCATCAGTACTGTTCATATTGAAGTTCAGTTGACCAATGATTGCACACGTGCCATGTTCCTAACGTGCAATCGTAATCACCCTGTATCAGGATCATCCCATCTAACTAACGTGAGGTCTGGATGCTCTCTTCTTGTTTGTCCATGGCAAGTTAATCAAGTATAGACGCGATGGCCAATGAGCTCATGATACAAGTTGCATAGTGCATCATCCAATGACAGTGCGACTCTGGACACTTGATCCCCGCCGGGCATCACTTGAGACCTGGACCTCAAACATAGACATCTTGATATGGGAGATTGAGGACTAGACTTGCCCACTCAATTCGAGCAAATAGCGGATAGAGAATGAGCCTGTGACGGAGTGCTCCAAGTATACCTAATCCACTCTGAACCAACTTGAAAGCGTTCCTGGCATGACATGCAAGATGCAGACGAAAAAAGGTTGTGCCGCATGGAGTAAAACGTCCATCGTATGCCGGCGGTGTAAGGTGAGTGGTGGGAATAGAATTAGAGCTAAGTTTTAGTCCCAGGGAATAATAACAGAGACACCAATGAGGTGAGAATGTGGTCAATGCATGGTAATGTCTATAGTCGATCTCTTTTTTTTTTTGTCTTGGTTATCTAGACTAACATACAATTCCGCTCTCAATAGTGCATCTCCTGGGCTACTTTCTTTTACTTATTCTAACCGCCAGTCATTATTCGCGCTCTCTGCTTTCTTAGATTCTTGATCCCAGCTGATGCGCCCTAAGTCACTGATAAGCTGAACCAACTTGGAAATGTAAGTCAGCACAGGGCTCTATTCGTGATGTGAAGCCAGGAATACGAGATACCCTGGCAGGTGGAGACTCCAGATACCGATCCTGTGCCTGCGCTACGACCAAGTAGCACTTGAGCCCTTTGGGCCCCCCCTGCCTAAAAGACTTAACCTCTCGGTAGGTAATATCATGGACCAGATATTAAAGAGAGAAAAAATAGAGCAGTCGGTTTATTATCAGCTCCGAAAACGTAAAACAAGCACGTGTAGGAACATCTATCTAATCCAACAGTATGCAGTGTTTTGTAAAACATAGTCATGGGATCATTCCCCCTCTTTCGTCTACCAGTTGTTTTACAGCACACCTCAATTTGACTTTTACGTACTGCATATTTCCTTCTCGAAGCTCGATCAATGTTGACTCCGGCAGCCAATCAGCCAGCTAACCCCCTGAGGCCTGGGGGGGACAGGCAGGGCAGGGCTCTGTAGGCTTGGAGGCTTGGAGGCTGCTTCTCGCTCTGCTGCTGCTACATAATGGTGGGGACTGGTCTGCTGTTGGAGGGGGAGGTGTGACATGAGAGGCAGCATCGTGCATCTTGCTTTGCTGCAGGTCAGCCATCATCTATCTTCTTTTGTCGCTGGCGCTATCCATGGTCCTAACGCCCGACGGCTGGCGCATATGCAAGAGTGACTCCCTCCTTTCTTCTCCTGCTTTCCCGATGTGCCCTCGCGCGAAGAAGGGGGGTGTGGTATCGTGTTCCACGAGCCTTCTATCGAACCTTCGATCCGTTATCTGCAAGGCCCCTTTCCGAGTTGAGAAGAATTAGAGAGCAAGAGTGTGTGTGTGCCTGCTTGCTGCGTAGGCGTTTCTATGCCTTCTACGCAGCTCCTCTTTTGGGACGTGACCGAAGCCTCGTGGGCGCATCTATTCGTTGAGACAAAGGGCGGAGCACAGCAGTAGCAGCAGCAGCAGCAGCTAGAAGTTTGACACGATGATTTTCACAAGGCACCGCTTCTTTGCACGCAGAGCGCGTGTGAGGCATAATAATAGACGGTTATATTGGTGGTTTCATCAAGTTTCTTCTCCATACTCAACCACAACGGAGGGTCCATGACGACTTCGGTATACACGGAGTGCGCCCGGTCTCTAAAACCAAACCTGTCAAAAGTCGTGGGGCTTATTGACATGAGATCATCGAGCCATGACCACCTCCATCAACTCTTTGCACATCGACTCTCTCTCTTCCCCCAAGGCCCTGTCGATGAATGGGCAGGCATCCGGAGACAAGCGGACGAATTGATGGTCGCAAAGGCCGGCAAACGAGTGGTGCACATACCACACGGTTGATGTCCCTGGTGTCGATGAATCAGATCACAGGTCCGCGAACCCTTCCCCCGCTTTCTCACTCCCATACCTACCGACCTATGTACACTAGTTAGTAGCATTCCCTTACATACGAAGTAGTACACCACACACACACCACCTACGATCAATCGTCCCATGTTGCCCATGTCGCAAAACTCAAGACGTCAGTGCACGCAGGAGAAGACCTAATGGAAGGCTCGTGGAAGCGATGATTCAGGAATGCAAATACTCATTGAGGCTGTGCTTGACACTTGTCGTCCCGTCAGCCTTCCGGTCTTGAGTAGATGATGGTCTGTTGTCGTTCGTTTGATCTGATGTATTGTTTTGTTCAGATAGACAGCATTGAAGAAACGGCATTGAAAGACATGTGCCTTGCTTTGAACTGCCCTTGGAGAAGAGAGAGAAGAGATTCCTTGAATTGCCCCGCGCCTGTCATTGTTTTACCTATGTCGCTCCACCACAAGTACCGGGTGGGTGGTCGGGAGGGAAAGAAGGTTGAGGTTCACTAACTAACAACCACCCCAAGGTACCCAGTCTAGCGCTGGCAATCCAAGCTTAGGGGCATAGCTTATCTGCTATCGAGCGTGCCGCAGAGTGGTCAGTTCACGCCTTGGTGACGATCTGAGGATCTATGAGATCCTCGACTTTCGTCAGATCTCTGTCCTCTGTCTCAATTGGGTATTGAATACTATAGCGAATACTATCTTATTTTCTTTTGGTTCATACTTGCTCTTCTTGTCTCTTGTCCGCATGAGACAATTCACTCCTGGGAATTTCATCTTCGGCAGCGCCGAGCAGCATCTTCTCCATACGTGTCCAATTCAAGATTCGTAACGCCGACAAGTCGGGTGCCAGAAGATCTCGGAGTCCGGAGGGACATTGAGGAGAAGAATGGATACGATAAACTGGACCTCGAGGAGTCGGCCGCCCGGCACCAGCCCTGATCTCCGTCCAGCATCATGTTATGGAATCTGGAATCTCAAACAGAACACCCGCAATCTGGGCTTCACACCCTTTCTGGCAGAGAACCGAAACTTCATTCATGCCTACTTTTGTTCTTTCAATACTCCTGTTTCCTGATATGCAGTTTTGTTTAGGCTTGTTTGAGCGAAACTTGAAGATTTATGCGTAGTATTTTCAGAACCAATTCCATGGTTGTAGTTTTGCTTTTCTTTTCTTCTTCAGCTGCTAATACTAATTAGCCCTTGAGGCTCCAGAAGTACCAAAGAAGGTCTTCGCTACCAGTGCAGAACCAAGTTTGGGCACGTTTCTCTCTTCAAGATCTTATCTAAAAGGTGTGGAAGGTCTAATTCTAGTGATTGAATGGGTGTCTTCTCAGATCGTCAGATGGCTGCACGCAATAACGTCGTGTGGCGCTCCTCTCAATGACTTGTCAGTCTTGTGGCTGCCGATGCCGTGCAACTTGGGACGTCACTGGCATGTTTACCTACCTACATGACCTAAGCCAAGTGGATATGCACACAATAGCACTCTCCATCTGCCCAAGCAAACCTTCCAAAGTTGTAATCGCTCGCCTCTATCTGCCGGTCATGTAGACCTCTCGTACTTGGCATTTCCCATAGGCTATGGCTATAATCTTCAAATACCATCTCGACCTTGACCCTGCCTATGCCTTGCTCAACTACTGCTTTGTTGCACTACCCACAATTCCTCTGTGCTTCTCACATGCCGTCACGTCATGGGAGGAAGCTTAGGCGCTACCTACAGGCTACTGGGAGAACTGACGACAGTGCACACTCGCTTACCGGCCAGCCAGAGTCCAGATTGGCTGCTCCCCTCGACAACTCTACTGGGTAGTGGCACTCAAATGGCCCGATAACCAGTCTACCAGGCCTACCTCGGTACCTCTAGCTTGTTATCAATGCATCCCGTTTTTAGTTCGATCTGGTAATGTCGTAGTAGCAACATTAAACGCAGAAGCGCCAATATAGTCCACCGCAGCAAGACTACCGACCTACCGTACCTACCGTAGTTCTCCGCCCACTAATGTTGGAGTATTGTCCTTTCGACTAGGTATGTTCTCTGAGGAATGAACGGGCGCTAGGTAACAATTGGATTAAGATGGGACCTGGCACTTGGGAAACTACGAGATGCCCGCAAACTAGGTACACTCTTCCTTTGCTCAGACATCGATCCCTAGTCGCGGTGTTTTTCATCACGTCCGCCAATCTCGTTGGTCACCCAGCTCAACCACTCGTTCGAGTGCTGCCAAGCCAGAAGTGGTCGATCTCAGAATGTCCTCAGCCACAGAAGCCCCCTCCCCCCCATCGGCCCCTGAAAACAGAAGACCCCGACTCTAAAATCGCTGCCAGCAGACAGACCCCAACCGGCGGTAGGCTGTCGGCGGCGGTCTTCTGCGAATCAACTGGGTCTGCTCGGATCCCTTCATCCCCGAATACCAAGATGCAAGTCATGCGCGAAGGGGGCTCTTCTCGGGGGGGCTTGCTTCCCGCACTGGCGATCATTCAGGCGCCAGACGACTACACGTTTCGACTTGTCCAGAGTTTAATGACACGGCCAGGAACGACAGCAACGGCTCGACCCAATCAGCCGCAAGATGCTCGTCAGCCGGCAAAGCCGACTATTGCACCCACCAGCTGAAAGCTCCCTATCCAGCGCCAAACATGATCAGGTTATAGCACTATTATTACTGTTTCCTGTTTCCAGATAGGATTCTACCCAATAGCCACGGCGGATGCTCGGTGTAGGAATCGCGCTTAGGTCTTATCGAAGATGGCAAGGGCATTGTCCAAGTTACATACAGGTGCGGGGGCCCGCAAGGGGAGGAATACATAGAGAAAAGCTCAAGCCTCAAACGATGTGCAAAGGGGGCCGACACCCTACCCCCCGGGCCCTCCACTCACTCCATCGAGCATGCGTCGAGATCCCAAAGCAACGACATACTTCGTACACGCTTGGACAAGCTCATCTCCCTCAGCAAAAGACTCCTGTCCTGGCTGCAAAGAGCTGGAGTTGGAGCAAGGGGGCTATCAGCCTTGTCAACGGCCTTATTCTGGATTGCCGCCGGCCGAAATGCCCCCTCGGCGCGTTGCAACAGCTTTGTTGTCGTCCATGATTGCACCGCGCAAAGAGCCGGGGAATTATTACCTTCAGGGGAGTCTTGCTCTGCCATCCATGGGATGGGAGAGTCTCTCCGGTACAGTATTAAACGAGTACATACTATGGTACAGTAATTCATCTTTACCCCAGCATTTCGCTTACCTTAGGTGCCGAGCTGTCTTCTCCCCTTTTCAAGCTTTGTACGTAATGGCAGACTGTAGGCTGTAGGCGATATCTCCAATTTCAAACTCGCAATCGCTATCTGCTATGATGCGAAAGTAAAAGGACCATCTCGCCTAGCACTAGTGCCTATTCTCCAACAACGGCCTCTGAGTACGCCCGCCGGCCTGTTACTTGGGTGAGTTTATACGAAGTATTGCACGCACAACTTCTACCACTTATTTCATCATCCTGTCCGCAGATCTGCTCTGGCCACACTGTTAGTGTTGGATGCAAATTAGTTGTTCTGGTCCCTCCTATTGTGTCCAGCAGCCAGTCACTGTTCTCGCTAGATTCCGCCAAGCTCATTCTCTCCCTCCGAGGTATGTTAAGAGCTTAGCAGGCAGACTCACACACTCTAATCGATCGGGGTTTGACTTCTCCGGTTGTGATTGGGTAGGACGGAACCAGAGGTCGAAAACCTGCGCTTGCCTCTATGGTTGCAACGTTGCAACCTTGCGGTTTCTTTGCTTTTTCTTTTTTTTTTTTTTGTGCCGGTCGCCGCCCAATAAGATGCCCCTGTATGACCAACGGAAGTGGAGTGATGATATAAAAAGCCCAAAGAGAGAGGCGCCCCCAGGTAAAAAGGTCAAGCCTGGGTGGAACAAAGTAGTTTAGGGTCCAAAGTCCAGATGGCCTAGCCGGACTTACGCTAATGCGCATTTTCTCAATCCAGTCAACGAAACGAAGAGTCCGGACGTGACGGGCTCTTCTTTCTTTGGAGTCGTGGGACCTTTTACTCCATTCCTCCCGCAAAGAGGAGACATACTACTATTCTACTATCGTCTGACGTAGGTAGCCTGGATATTCTTCCGCATGCGTGAAGTTCCATTTTAGACTCGTTGACGAGAGACTGAGGCTTCGGCCCTTTCTTTTGGTCAGGGAAATATAGGCTACGACCAAGTTAAGTGTAGGTGTGCTACAAAACAGGTCAGAAATGTACATATTACTAAACTTCTAGCTGCTGACCATCCTCGCGTGCCGCACCTTGAAAGGGTATGACGACTTTTGCAGACAATCGCATCTACAAGTGCCGTAATCAATATATTAACTCAGTCGCAAGAATTCTCCTTGCCGAGATCATAACACTTTTGGGGGCTATATGACATCGCTTGCTTTTCAAACGTTTTAGCGCGTCAATACGGGGGAGGGATCTCGCAGACTTTCTCTTTTCAAGGTTGTTTGAGAGGGAAATTCTCCTTCTTTAGTCCCATAAACCCTTGGAGTCCCGAGATGAAGTCTTTCTCGCTTTCGCTGGTGCATGCTTGCCTTGTCTTTTTGCGTTTTCCCCTCTGGGCTTATCGATTGTTGAAAGTGAATACGAAGTAGTAATGTTAATCACATGTCGGTTTTTCTTCAGCCCACCAAGCACCAAACAAAAAACTACTACACAAGGAAAGCGTCCCCTGCCCAAGACTCCTGGCAAGCAAGCAAGCACTGGGTTTAGATTCCAAGGGACCACTTATCAAAGATGCAAGCACCAAAGGAACAGGCAGGGCAAGGGCCTCGGCAGCTGTGGGGCACGCCCGGCAAGCCGCAGCAACCATGGTCGCTGCTGTGGTGTGTAGATCGTCAATGGAGCCTCCTCTTTCTGTCAATTCCCAGGCACGAGGACGCACCGAACGATGGACCCAGCGGGCCTCGTTCTCTATGGTTCAAGTCCGAAGTAGGTCCAACTTAGTGTATTACTCGTCTTGGGAATTGAGAGAGAGTCAGTTTTATTCTTGGGGGCGGCTACACACAAAAAGGGCGTTCTAAACCGTGGGGGGAACAAGACACGGGCGGCGCTTCAAAGTGGCGGGCAACACAAAATACACTACACTACATGCGCACCTTGGCAAGCAAAAAACCAGTCCAGTGGGGAAAGAAAGAGGGAACAACCGCAACAAGACAAGCTTAAACCAAGCACCCGTCGATCTCCTCTATCATCCTTATTTTTTCGTTGCACCCCCCCTAGCCTCCCAAGCCTTTTACCAGCCTGCTAGCTCTTGGTAGAGCCGGAATAAATAAACAGAAAAAAAAAAAAGTGGTAAAGCGTTTAGATACTGAGGTTACCTTTTAGCCAAGCGCAACAGTTTCTGCCGCGCCCGACGGAATACGGGGTCCCATCGTGAAATATGCGCAAAACTAGGGGACTACTCGGTGGTCCATGGTACATACACAATGATTTTCCACCTCTTTCCCTTGCCTCCCCCGAAAAGCCTTGTATTTTGTTCAGGATTTAGGTGAATGAAAGCAACAATTTACCGTTGCAATCAAAAAAAATGCCAGTGTTCCCACTTCGTGGGTCCCCGCGGATGCCAAGTACATTGTAGTAGTATTGCTGGGGGCCCGCGAGCGCGGGAATTTTCTCGTTGCTTTTTTGTCTTTTTTTCCCTGGCCCGTCCCGAGCATGTGCTAATGGGTCATTGTTTTCCTGTTTGTACCTCTTTTTGTGACTCCATCAGGTTATGCCTAGATGGATGTGGGGGGTTCCCGAAGAAGGCCCTTTGTAATATCGTGACAGTTCTTACATTACGGGTCCTGTGTAATGGCCGGCGGCGATATCAAGGGGAGAGCCGCGTCTCGTGGGCCCCGGAAGCCTGAGCCCCATCATTCTGTCCAGTACGTAGTATTCCGCCTTGGTCCCTTTTGCGTGGTGAAGGGGGAGAAATTATAATTCTCAGCCTCGCAGGGTTGTGGGAGAGGCTGTGTTGCCAATTACCGGGACTCGTTGAGTTGTCCTTGACTCGGCCTGTGTGAACAGCTTGCTGTAGAGTGACAATTTGATCGTGGCCGTCGTTCTGGCTTCTGAACAAGAGCTATGTACATGATTTGTGAATCGCTGGAAATTACGATGCCTTACAGTATTCAAATGGAGTTACCAATATGTCTGGTCTACAGAGCATGCTCAACCTGAGGATATAAGTCAGTTGTTGGGCTGCTTGAATCCGACTGGTCGCTGCATAATCCAGGTTACCATTCTCGCTATTACGTTTCGATACTCTGATCAGCATGTATTCTATTCTGCGCAGGGCTATACATTCATTAAAGATCGTTGAAGAATTTCCATATAGCGAACTAGTCAAGTGAGCATAACCATCGTGTCTCATTTCCATGTGTACCAATGATCAAGGAAGGATGCTCTTTGATATATAGACAGAGGTTGTTTCTTTTATGGAAGGAATTTCTTATATACTTTTGGTTATGGTTTTATTTCATTTCTCTTATTCTTTCCATGTTCTTGGTTCTGGTTGTGCGCGTAGTTCTGCTTGGTCAGTGTACCATCTCATTATTGCCCTATCGACCTGCTCCCAGCAGGCTGGAACGGTTCTCTTCTTCGGGGCCACGATCAGAAAGTACAGACCAGTACCCTTGAGTCCTTCTTCCAGGATCGGCGGGAGAGTTCTTTCGATTCGTTTTTCATTACACAATAACTTTTTGTAATAACAGCGAAAGTTGCGATATCAAGCAATCAAACCTTCGAGTGGCGAGGATTAGGCGACCGAAATATGACCAAGAGGAAACACTCCTCCATTTCTCTTTGTTCGGTTTCTCGTAATGATCGACTGTATGACCAAAACCAGTCTAGTAGGCAACTCAACATCCTGATATCCAGTGCTGAAACATATCTGACTTGGGTCAGCCAGGACATTTCTCATTGCGTAATCGCACAGTACGTTGCTCGTGAGTTGTGAACTTCCATAATGACCAAAAGGTACATCTCGACCAAGTCACTCGTTCCTGCAGTGAAGTCTCGCTTGATCAAGTGTCCTTGGTTCTCTTCAGTAGTATTCGGCTATTATATTGATGCTATATCACTCGTGTCTTTTCTTGATTTGCCACGCCGTCCGTCTCGTACCTGACGGCGATGGCTTCTACTTTCTATTGCTCGCCTAACAAGAGAACCACAGATCATATATCCCACGTGGGAACTCTTGTGTAGCGAGACCGCAGTGGCATCATATCGTGCAACTCCTTTGTCGAGTGTTTGAGTCATGGATATTGATCATCCATCCTACATGATAACGACCTATTCTTTTTAAAAAAAAAATATGTTCATATCACTTTTGATAGTGATGATAATCCCATTTTCGCAAGTGATTCGAACATCAAAAACCATAAGTCGAGATCCTTGTATATAAGAGTCTCTATATCAAGATGTAGAAGCCTCGAACAATCTATGGAAGACTATGCTGCATATTAGGCCCTTCTACCGGGATGTCCCCATGTTATTGGATGCTGCTGAGGTGGGTTGGATCGGAGTGCCAAGTACTACCTATACCTGGCAAGCTCACAGGTGAGGTCCAGTGCCGCAAGCTCATTTTTGTTGGGAGGCTGTCATCCGATCTGTCAACCATGATCTGCTGTAACTCTCCCATAGTATTGAGGGGGGGCGTGTGGGAAGAAGACGATGAAGAAGGGTATAGTCCGTCCCGCGCCGTGGGAGTGTAAGTTGGCATGGTAGCTATCATCGTAGTCCATAGAGGGTGGGAGAAACCTGGAGGCAGATCGGATTTGTGTCCCCGACTAGTCCAGGGACAATTGAGCTAGTCTTTCAAGGTGGTGTTCAGATGCCATTACTAACGGTATTGAGGAATGGTTCTAGATGCCAATATCTGTTCCCCAATGGATCGACACCCGGCTCCAGCCTTGGCCAATGGGATATGTATCATCGATCAACGATCAAGTGTCTACAAGGAGCTCGATCGACGCTCAGCATAGAGAACTCCCCAGAAGCTCCACGGGCAGCGGGGAGATTATCCTCCCAGCCAACGAAGTGAAGCCGAATCATCCCGCCTGGTGGCATGTTCCGGAAACCTCCTCATCTGCAGGTCCTGGCCAGGTGGCGTCTAGTTGCCTCCTCTTATTTCCCTCCCTTCTAACCTCTGTTCAGTCTTCACAGCCGAACGGCTCCTGTGCGTAATACGTGGCTCCCCGTTCCTGCAGGACAAAGCAAATGAAATCAGGACCTCTGCTTAAAAGCTTCGCACCTCATATGTCCTCGTCTCGCTCTTTTCGCTAGTACCCGCCTACTTTCCTAATCCGGCGTTTCGTCCTGGGTTTGGACCAACGAGAATCCGCGATCTACAAAGTGGGGTCCGTTGGATGTTCATATATACTGTACCTACCTGCCACACACCCGAGCCGCTTACCGAAAGCAGCTTGTGCTTCTCTACATGTTCTTCTGCACGCCGCCCTGTCCTGCTGTTGCCTGTCTGTACGTCTTCCATGGGTTCCGTCCTTGGCATGGCTTCCTCCGCAAAGTGGTTGACTAGGGAAAAGTGAGTTACCATTCGCCAGTGAGAGACAATACCTGCAGCTCTTTAGTCGAGGTAGCAAGGCATACACATACATAGTAGCAAGGTATACGCATACATGGTAACAATGCCGGTCAACCATGCAAGGCCGGGTGAGCGACAGTAACCCCCCCTCTTCTGTAAACACACATCTCCGCACACCTACAACAGAAATCATTAGAGGTAGAACAGGATGTATTCACTTTACTATCTCTTCACCTATCACTATCAAGCCCACCTCACCTCAAGTCCTATGATCTGGACAGAGCTGAATCCCAGTCCTATATCACAGCGATCGGGGAATTAATCAGTCCACCCTATCCTGACAATCTCAAGGTTTCCGCACCCGTCATCGCAACTCAATCTATCTCCAAGCGCGGGAGGGAGGGGGGGTGGTTGGGTGTGAGGAGACAGACGATCGTTTCCCTCTGTTTCTCCCCTCCTCTCAACTCTCTACTGTGTCTTTGTCTTTCTCCATGAACACCCCCACGGGTGGAACATCTTGGTAAGCTACTGCTTAGCAATGCAACTTTTCTTGCATATTCACTTGTGCTCTTGCTGTACGCTGTACATTCTCAAAAAAACAAGGCACCCAGTCACTGGCCTGCCAGCTACACCCACCCACTCATACACACACAGACATACGCATACACCAGTACATGAGTACCACTCCCTCTTTTAGTTTATCATGCAAACTTTCGTGCAGCAAGAAAAGTTAGAGCCTAGCCCCAATAAGAACGACGGCGTCGAGAACGTCCATGATCGTTCTAGAAGGCGTGTAATATGACTAGCGTTGTATACGCAAGGCAGATAAAAAACAAAAAGCCTGATTAAGTGCTTACAGCAGCAGTAAACCGGTGGAGCTATCAAAGCAAAGGAATCACGTCTAGGCATGATTGCAAGTACGTAACGGATTTCAACAAAACCAGAACAGGACCAATACGTTATCATTGATTGTGACAATGCCGGACGGGCGCATCGAGGTCAGTCATATGGAACCATGTTTGCGAAGCGAGAGTCCGCATATCGGGTGAGGTGATGATCACGCAAGGTGGTGGTCCAAACTGTTTATGGGCGTCGCTTCGTCGAGTAATAGTGTCATTGTAGACAGAAGAAAAAGCCTAGTCGATTCACCAGTACGCGTAGATCAATACAAGAACTAGGTAATGGATTGACGTGTTTGGTCAGCACCCCGTCGGGCAGATCTCGAAGCCTGCTGGCGCGGGGAGTAAGGCACTAACTACTTATTCCTGCTCAGAACGTGGGCTGACGAGGAGTAAACGCCGAAGCGAAGAAAAAGAGCTGATCTCCGGCTTCGTTGTGGCCTGTTCGAGGCTGTGATGAGCAGAGGGGGAAGAGGCGACGGTTCCATCCGAGTCCTTACTGTGAGGGGAGCACTGTAATCGAGGTAGCATCGCGGCATGCCGAGAAAGCTGAGATAGTCATAGAGAGAGAGAGAAGGGGATATGATATTCGGGTGCACGATTACGCGCTCTCCTGAAGCTGTAACCTTGATGCGTATGACGCTCGGATGGCAGCATGGCCCTCGAATAGCTATCAGGGACCCCACAGAGCTCTTGCTAATCGCCGCCAACGAGCTTTGAAGTAGCATTATGGCCGCGTGTTTCGAGGCTATCACGAACTTCTTTTCCGGCTGGCTTCCTAGGCGGCAATGTGACGCGTCAACGTGTGCAGTACGTACGTATGTTATCAATGAGAAAATAGCACTCCACAGCTGAAGGACCCTGACAGAAAGGACAATCTAGCCTTTGAGTGAAATGAATGGGGGCGGCAAAAAGGCATGAACCAGAATCTATTTCGTAGTCATGTTTCCTTGGGGGTGGGCCGCTCGAAAATAGGGCAAAAGGTTGCAACCTGGCGTCTGCGGGAGGTCTTTTGAGCTACCCGATCCGGTACCAGACGCCCGCCTCGTTGTGCAAAGATGAAGAAGATCCACGTGGAGACAAAAGACGGTTTTATATTAACCCACAAAGCTACTATGGCTCGTCCTGCGTAAGCCGCATTTCGTCCCCTGATCAAAGCTGTGCCTGCTTCTATTGGGCAGAGAATCCCATCATTATTTCTCGCCACCACAATGAGCGGATCACTGCTCGATCATGCCACCCATCAAGTTAAAGCAAAAGAGACGCTGAGACGAGAGGGAAAAGTCGACGACTTAGATGGAAGCTGACTCCTTGCTGATCTCCTCCAGAATGGCCGACTCGAGCGACTCGGGCTTGGTGGTGCTGGCCCATCGGTTCTTGACCTTGCCATCCTTACCAATCAGGAACTTCTCAAAGTTCCACTTGACGCTCTTGATACCCATCAGACCAGGCTTCTCAGTCTTGAGCCACTTGAAGAGAGGAGCGGCATTGTCGCCGTTGACGTCGGTCTTGCCCAGGATAGGAAAGCTGACGCCGTAGTTGACCTGACAGAAGCTCTGGATGTCGTCGTCGGTGCCTGGCTCCTGGCTACCAAACTGGTTGCAGGGGAAGCCCAGGATGACAAACTGGTCTGGGTGCTTGGCGACAACGTCCTTGTAGAGCTTCTCCAGGCCAGCGTACTGGGGCGTGAAGCCGCACTTGGAGGCCGTGTTAACGACCAGGACGACCTTGCCCTTGTACTCGTTCAGGTCCTTCTCTCCGCCCTTCTCTGTGCGGCGGGAAAAGAAAAATGCGCGGTTAGCCCACCTGCTCGACTTGGAAGGAGACTCGGTAGTTGGGTCCTAGATATCATGGCTGCGGGGTATATGTGCAATGCAAGGGGAAAAAACAGAATTTGAGTTTTTTTAATTGGAGGGGCAGCAGCTACTATAGAATCTGAAGGGACTCTTTACTTACTATCAAGGGGCTTGAAGTCGAAAAAGTTTGTTGCCGAAGCCATTTTGCTGGTGGTGTGAAAGTGGTGAGTGGGGGATTTGAAAGCTGATGTTTGTGCAGTTGCAGAATCGTTTGCAGTGAAAGCGACAACGGGATGCGATTTCACGACGACGGAATCGGTCAATGGCGGTGGGTATCTAATTAGGGTGGGGTATCTCTTGGTATGACGATGAAAATAGCGGACAAACTCGAGTCGCACGTGGGAGGCAGGAGCAGGAGGAGGAGAGGAGGGACTTCTTATGAGGAGGCTACGAGAACTGGCGGCAGCGAATCCAATGTGCGCTGTTGTGATCGGACCTTTGCCATTACCAAGCAGTCCCAGGAGACCCCGGGTTTGGCAGCGGATTTGATGTTTCGGCTGCAGCATGGCAAATCGGGATGAGAAGATTCCTGATGGACGGGTGCGGATAAGCAAGCACCAGGCACCTCAGTCAGTCATGCGATCGCTGTGCTGGATGGGATGGAATGGGCTGGCAATGGCCGATGTCTGTGACCACTGACCTGACCTGACCGAACCTGTCGCGCGTCTGATCGAAACCAAACTCGGTTCCGGACCCTCGAAACAGTAGTGACGTGGGCCTCGGCAACGAGCTAATCTGCAATCCCCGAGGCTTTGCAGCAGAGACAATGGCGATCGAATACAGTTTTACCAAACTACTAACTACCAACGAGGTTAGATGGCTGCACCGGTGGCCGGTTCCTCAATTCCATCAGTTCAGGACGGGTAAGGTTCTGGCTTGACTGGCATGGCTGACCGATGGGTTGCTGACTCAAACCGAACGCGTTTTCTCATTATTATTCTTAGCTTCCCCCACCGCGGGATATCCATTCCACTGACCCAAAAACTTACCATGAATAGCAATTGAGATCGGCTTTTAATTTAAGATGGATAGCGTTCAATAGAGCCTCATTCATAGCTTTGCCATGATTCCATATATTTTGGAATCATCAAGAGTCGCATTTCTGGTCCATGGCTGACTTCGGGCACTGCCATTGCTCCGACGGCCCGAGCAAAGTGGGAATTGCAGTTGTTCTCGACCATCACAACCTGATGATTCGTGCGGACGTGCGGACGTACGAATCCGCTCATGCCGCTCGCTCATGCAATTTCCTCATGCGCTGCCGGCTGGCAGAGTCGCCGAATTGTGAAAGCTCGCCTACTATTCAATGTATTCATAGTGCACAACCTGGTAATTCTGCAAAGTTTCTCGTGTAGTCATGGACTTGAATGCGGCTGGTTTAAATGGAAAAAGCCGAACCACCGTCAACTAGAAAGACGTCAGTCAGCACGGGTACCTTGCACCAATGAAGGACTGCTAGACCAGCCAGAGCCACTCATAGCCACTCATAGCCACTGCATCTACCGAGAGCTGTTACTGCCGATAAGCTCTTTTGATAGCTGTTTGCCAATCACCCCGCCGCGGGGTTGTCATCTGTTTCTTCAGGGACCCTGACGGACCAAAGAAGGAACGATTGCATCATACCACCATGGCCTGGCAAGCTCCAGTCGCTCCCGGCTCTTTCCTGCCTGCCGTGCGTGACTTTGCCCCTCGCCCCCAGTGCACCAGTCCACTAATCACAGCCTAACGGTCCTTTGGCTGGGCTTTGGGTTGCTGCTGACAGACGACAATCCACTTCTGCCACTTTGTGCATGTGAATATCAGAATATCTGCTGTGCGCCCTATCTATACTTGACATACTCTAGCACGAGACGAGAATAGGGCGCTGATGGAGCCTCGGCCCAAGAATATCGTCATTGTTGGTGAGTATTGCAATATTGGACATCTGATCAACCTCCCCCTCCTCTATAGATGGCGGGACCAGGCATGTTGATCATAGAAGAAGAAGGAGAAGCTCCCTCGAAATATACTTTACCCGGCATGCATTATACGAACAAGGTTTCCTGACCGAGCTTATAGGAGGAGGGATTATTGGATCGACAACTGCTTATTACCTGACCCGACATCCCTCTTTTGACCCGGCTATTCATCGCATCACCATCCTTGAGGCGACTTCCATTGCAGCAGGCGCGTCAGGCAAGGCCGGTGGTCTTTTGGGGCTTTGGGCATACCCACAATGTCTCGTGCATCTCTCCTACCGCCTTCATGCCGAGCTGGCCGCTGAGCACGGCGGCGTGGAGCGATGGGGGTATCGCAAGGTAGGCTGCGGAACGATCACGGCGACTGTGAGGGCTCGCGACTTGAATGGGACGAGTAGCAGCAACGCTGGCCCGACGCGGCGGAGTGAACGGACTACTGCAAAGCTCATGGATGGCCAAACCAAGGACTGGGAGAAACTCCCCAAGCAAGACGAAGCTGCCGCCAAGTTACTGCAAAAGTCAAAGTTACCGTCCGATCTGGATTGGATAGAAGGTGGTCTGGTAAAAGAGTACGCAGAGATGGGAAGGCATGGCTTCACCGAGACCGCTCAGGTTCATCCTTACCAATTCACCACTGCCATTGCCGACCTGGCAGAGAAGCAAGGTGCTCAGATCATACTGAACGCAAAGGTCGCATCAATGAAACTTGATTCCACAGGCACCAGAATCGAATCCGTAGAGTATCTGGACAGGACGACGCAAGAAAACAAATCCATCGTGGAAGTGACGGATGTTGTCATGGCGGCGGGACCATGGAGCGGTCAGCTCATACCCAGCTCGTCGGTCGGAGGATTGAGGGCGCACAGTGTCGTCTTCAAGGCCGACGTCACTCCCTACGCCGTCTTCACAAACATATCCTTGCCACGAGATTGGGTCCCTCCGCATCGAGCTGCCAGGGGAGAAAAAAGACAGCATAGAGGCAATGTTGACCCCGAGGTCTACGCCCGACCTGGAGGCGAAGCATATGCTTGCGGCGAGCCAGACCCCGGGGCACCGCTTCCCGAGACGGCGGATCTAGTCGAGTGCGACGATGCACAATGCGACGACCTTGTTGCCTATCTCGGAACAGTAAGTCCCGTCCTTGCTGCGGCGCCTGTGCCGGTGAAGCAAGCTTGCTACCTTCCACGGCACATGAGGGAAGGAGAAGAACAAAATCCGCTCGTTGGAAGGACGACTGTGACGGGCCTGTGGATCGCTTCTGGACACACATGCTGGGGCATTCAGAACGGACCAGCCACTGGAAAGCTGATGAGTGAGTTCTTGCTTGATGGGGAAGCAAAGAGTGCAGACATCAGCGAATTAGACCCACTGAAATACAAGGTTGGTGTATAAAGAGCGAAAGGTTGTGCGTGGCTTGAAGGAAGTATACGACTGGTCAATTTGCTCATGAAAATCTCATCGTCGTTGATCACGTTCCACTGACGAATCTCATTGCTGTCGTGACATGGAAAAAAAAAAAAAATCAATACATGTTTCCATCGTTTAAATTAGATGCAGCAGCAGCATGTTATAGGAAGAGATCACAGACTGTTCAAGTGCACTATGAGACTCTCGTTACTGTCAAAGACGAGTCACGATTGGTGTATGATCTGTTGACGAGATTACATGGCTAGAAGCGGCACGTTGATGCATACGTTATCAAGGCACATGAAGGAACAGCAGTGATGACACCGTGATGGACAGATAATAGCTAAGGTCCGAAAGGCACGTTTTTTTTGTTCTTGACATCGAGGCTATCGGTAAACGTACATATACGATGAGGCATCATGTGGCAGCTGAGCACAATTGGCTGAGCTGCCGTGTCAATACCTACCATGATGTTTCCGAGTGTCGGTTTGGTTCTTCAAATATATGGACTTTTGGCAAAGGCTGGTATAAGATGCCGGTTTATCACGATGGCGAAACTTTAGAACAAGACTTGAACGACTTCTTTCTCAACATTTGTACTACTAATGGGTGTTGCACGTGGCATGTGTATCTGTGAGCAGGCTGTCTTCGTTCGCTTTCTCAATTACTGCTTTTCTTTTTTTTCTGTGGGAGCAACTTTCACAATTGAATACGGCAACAAGGTTTGAATATTTCGTAAATCATTCATGACATGCTAAATAATGCTAGTATCTTGAAATAGAGTCAACAGAGATAAGATGCCAGACGACGTCAGTGAGTCTGGCCACAAGACATCGTGAGCCTTGCTTTCCCCATTCGCCGTGGGTTCTTTTTCCTTCTGGGACTTGCTCAAGGCAGGATTCGACGACGTCTGGGGAGAGTGTCAGGTCCCTTCAGCCTTGCGATATAATAGATCAATCTCTTCATTCTACAGAGACTTTTCAACCTCCATGACTTCCGAGATGGCGTCGGCAATGGACGAGACCTTTGCCTTTTCGAGGCGCTTGAGCGGCGCGCGGGGGTGGCCGCCGTAGCCGTAGTAGGTCTGGATGGCCTGCTTGGTGCCGGCGATGGCGGCCTTGGTCAGGGGCCAGTCGCCCTTGGACAGGACCTTTTGCAGGGCAATGGCCTCCTGGACCTTGCCCTCGGAGTAGAGGGTCCAGACCTTGACGCAGACCTTGGGCATGACGTTGGCGCCGCCCGCGATGATGCCGCTGCCGCCCGAGACGAGCGTTTGCACCGTGAAGTCGCACATGCCGCCAAAGGCCATGTAGCCGCTGCCCTCCTGGAAGGGGGTCTTGGCGTCGGTGGCCAGGGCCACCCGCGTCAGCTTGCCCGTGTTGCCGCAGGTGAACTTTGTGCCGACAATGTTGGGGTGCTCGGCGAGCCGGATGAGGAGGTCCGAGTCCATGTCGATGCCGGCGACGGCGCCCGGGTAGTTGTACAGGATCAGGGGCAGGGGGCTGGCGTCGGCCACGGCGACAAAGTAGCTCTCGACGACGGCCTCGTCGACGTGGGCCCGAAAGTACGACGGCGGCAGCAGCAGCACGTAGTCGCCGCCGGCCTTCTCCGCCTCCTTGCACAGCTCAATCGTGCCCTTGACGCTCCCTTCGGTGGCGCCGACGATGATGGGCATCTGCCCGAACCCGGCGGCGTCCAGGGCCTCCCGCGTGGCCCGGGTCACGGCCAGCTTCTCCTCGCGGGTGCAGTGCGCCGCCTCGCCGTTGGACCCCATGGTCACGAGACCCGCGAGGCCGGCCTTGGCTAACCTCTCTGCGTGCTTCTTGATGACGGGTACGTCAATCTCTTCCGTATCCGGGTCGAAAAATGTCATGGTAGGGGCGTAGATGCCCACCGGCAGAGGCCGGCGGGTTGAGCTACCACCGTTGGCAGCGGTGCCGTTACTGGCAGTCATGATGATATATAGAGCACGTGTGTGTATATACTAGGATGGGGATAAACAAGGTGGTTTGGTAGAAGATGATGAGAGTCTTGGGAAGGACTTGGTTCTTATTTTATAAAATGCGATTATGGAAGACGGGTTGAGAATGATCAACTAGGAGTATAAAAGGTCACACAAGAAGACGGGATGTAGAGACTATTTATGGGAAGTGGTAACAGAGGTTGGCCTCCCGGGCGAGGAGAGTAGACTCCGTCTTCATCACCTAATCGAGTTTTTGCTCCTGCAAGTCTGTCCCATGGGTTGAGAAGCGTGGGGAAAGGACTAGTACGAAAATGAGACAAATTTGAATTATACCTCCCAGCAAGTCTGAAGGCTCGCTCCAATCATGGTCCGAAACACGCCGACCACTCGGCTTGCTTCTTCGGAGGGCCCTACGCACATGACTGAAGCTAGCTAGTATGGAATATTTCATGTACGAAGCAGAAAAGATGACTGCATCTGGAGAGAACAGTAAGGTGAATAGGGTCAGATTCATTTGTCATGTGATTGACTGCCTTGAAGTATTCGCGATGTTGCACATGGCTGTAGAAAAGCAGGGGGGACGACGATGCGTTCAAAACCATATGGATGGGGCGTCTTGTGTAGCGAGAAGAGTAGGGAAATAACGCATAGTCATGGTCAGACCAAATGCTCTAACCTTCACCATGACAGGGCTCAGGGCTTCAGGGATCCCTCGATCTGGGGTTTGTAACACTGCAGACGTGGCGGAATGGGTGTAGCCATTCAATAGCCAAGTCTCAGAATCTGCAAATTGAAAATCGTGAAGGTTTGGAGCAACGTTGAAAATGTAGGTAACATGTCAGATGCTGACCGCAGACGAAACGGCCCAGCGCTGTTAGCAGCAGACAGAACGGCTACTGGCCGATGTGGATTAGCCGGTATCTTGGCAGACCCTTAGAATGGATCATGTCCTAAGGACTCTGAGAACAGTATTCATCATGATGGTAAAATCTTAGGAGTTTGTAGAACACGACCATGGCTGCCAAGCAGCAACAGTAGTTCCGACGGTTCGGAATTCTTGAATGGGGGGTTTCAACCCACCGCTCACAGAAACATGAACTGACAGGCCACCAAAGCTTGTCCAGCTAAGATACCTGGACCAGGCTTTTTTCGATATCCTCATGACCGATCATAAATTTACCTACCTAACCAAGTCGCAAATTATGGATATCATCGTGGGGCGCGGCTTGTCGGCATGGACGCACGTATTTAACGTTGGACAGGCGACTTCTAGGGATCCCAGGAGGATGGTACGGTTCTTGCTGATCAGTGCCCTGGAGGTCTTGGACGTTCGGAGAATAAGAATGGCTGGCGGCTTCAGTTCTGGGTGCAGATAGTAGTGCTGCTAACCTGGTACAGCCGAATTGATAATAAGGTGCCCCCCAATCGCACAGAGAAAACAAATAGACGACGTTTCGACAATCCAGGATGCAGATGTTGCATGAAGTCTGGCCCGGAGATCGGTGGTGACGGAAGAATTGTTGAAATTATTCCACCAATGACGTGTGAGGGAATTGCGTTTTTGGTCCAGACACTATCGCCGGCTATAGACGGTAACCTCTCTTTCTTACCCGGTTGTGACCAGCCCAATCTATTAGTGCTGGTCGTGTATTTTCCATCCAGCTGGTCAACGGTGTACGTAGGCGCGAGATGCGACTTTGGTGGCGTCAGTCCATCTACTCGATTACCATGTTTGATGTTGAATATGAGCTCAATGCTGTACGACTTCTTCTTCAAGGTACCCAGGATATAATGAGCAAGAGTACAAGCACCGGGTGAATTCTATTCGATACACACCTTGACCTGCATAACGTGTGTCTTGGTATTTCTTTCGAAGAATGCGGGGTAGAGACCGGAGCAGAGCCCGGGCCAAAGTCGTTGACACTGGCGTGGGGGCGGGATCCCGCGGGGTGAAATTGGATCATGGTGGGAACCGGCTGAGAATTGGGGGGTTGATTTCGGCGACTCTTTCTAAATGTATCGTTGATCGTGCCAAAGCGGAGCGATGTCGGCGACATGTTCAAGTATGTATATGGGGAATTAGAGGGAACAAATGATGCCGTCATGTGCTTGCGTATTCGTTACTCTAGGGAAGAGAGGTATCAAATATTTTGATGCTTTTCTCCATCACATCTGGCAGCATCTTACCCAAGCGCTGGCAGTCACCTTGCGTATATCTCAGAGACTCTGTTGCTAGGTAACACAGAACTAAAGCTATTGGGTGTATGTATACAAATAGACCCTTGGAATTGTAGCGTTTCACCGATACAATTATCCCGTCCAGAAATGGTTCATGAAAGCCAATGCTGAAGGCCGGGAAGGCGCAGTAGTTGGTAGGCGAACCCTTGAAATTGGGTCTACTTTTAAACCTGCGCGAATCAGTAGTAGTAGCTACCCCTCATAATTCTTCCGGGCCAGAAAGACGATTTTATTACCCAGCCATAGCTCTGAGCTCCAGAAGGGAAGCTTGCGTGTTTACCTACGGTGCGCCTTATAAGACGATATCTCCTGTCTTTCTTCTTGCGTTCCCAGCTTCTTCTGTACTGTCGTCATATTGGTATTCTTCTACTTTGATCCAATTGACTTGAGCAAAACATTGCTGTCACCTCAGAAACTTCAAGAAACCAGACTAGCTTGATTGATTGCTTTCACCATGGCGTCGGAAAAGAAGCTCGTGAACGTGTTGATGGCAAGTTGTCTTCTCGTCCTGCAATAATCTATGAGCCCGACTAACAAACAATTCATAGGTTGGTACTGGAGAGTACACCACAGGTTTCGTGGGAGGAGGCGCATCTGGTTCAGACAAGAAAGTTGGCGTTGTCGGCTTGACGCTGTTCGATTTGCGCCGCAGAGGCAAGGTTGGCAACCTGAGCATGGTGGGTACCAATGGTACCAAGTTTCCTGCCATCAGTAAGTAACATGTATGATCATGCTGGTTCGCTCTGCTGGGACTGACACACTGTACTTAGGACAACATCTCGACACAAACATTTCCAAAGTGTACAACAACCTAGACACCTCGTTCGACTCGTTCCCTGCCAATGACGCCAAGGACCCAGATGCCTACAAGGCCGCTATTGACGCTCTGAGCCCTGGCGATGCCATTACAATCTTCACGCCCGACACCACACACTATCCAATCGCGCTGTATGCCATTGAGAGGGGCATTCACGTGCTCATCACAAAGCCCGCAGTCAAGACTCTCGAACACCATCAGGAGCTCATTGAGGCCGCCAAGAAGAAGAATGTCTTTGTATTCATTGAGCACCATAAGCGATTCGACCCCGCCTACGCCGATGCCAGATTCAAGGCCAAGAAGCTGGGCGACTTCAACTACTTCTACTCTTACATGTCGCAACCGAAATCACAGCTAGAGACATTCAAGGCATGGGCTGGTGTGGACTCGGATATTTCCTACTACTTGAACAGCCATCACATTGATATCAATGACTCAATGGTCACCCAGCTTGGATATGAGCCCATCAAAGTCTCGGCTTCTGGCGCCAAGGGTATTGCCACCAGTCTCGGCTGTGATCCCATTACTGAAGACACTATTACCGTTCTTGTCACATGGAAGAAGAAGGACGACCCTTCCAAGATTGCCACCGGTGTCTACACGGCATCGTGGACGGCGCCTCAAAAGGCTGGTGTCCACAGCAACCAGTACTTCCACTACATGGCCTCTGGCGGTGAGGTGAGAATTAACCAGGCAAAGCGTGGCTACGATGTTGCCGACGACGAGGCTGGACAGCTGCAATGGTTCAACCCCTTTTACATGAAGTACGCTCCCGATGAGGAAGGTAACTTTAACGGCCAGACTGGCTATGGATATATTTCGTTTGAGAAGTTTGTCGACGCTGTGAATGGTCTCAATGCAGGAAAGGTCACGCTCGATGAGTTGGATGCACGTGGCCTGCCAACCCTGGCAAACACGATAGCTACTACTGCTATCCTCCACGCTGGTCGCATCGCCATTGATGAGGACCGGGAGGTCAAGATTGAGATCAAGGATGGCTCATGGAAGCTCGTCTAGATGCATTGACGGAGCGGTAATCTTTATGAAATTTGTATATACAACTAATTGACTTGCTAGATCAGATGTGTGCAGTATCATCTCCCGAATGGTAACATTAGAAAAATGTTCCAGTAAGGTGACATTCATTGCAGACAAATGCTCATATCTGGTACAAGAGCCTAGATTCTAGGTTGGAACACTAATCCGTGTTGAGGATGGGATGCTCAAGTATATCCATGTTTGTATGTGGTGCACAGGCCACAATTACTGAATTGGGCCGCGTCCCGTCTCACGTTGTGGGGACCCCACGGAAAGGGGAACTTCTCGAAGCTTATTACTTTCGCGTCGCAGTAAGACGGAAAAGAAACCAAGGTTAGACCTTTTCCAATCAACCCGCGATATTGCAAAGACAAATCTGGAACACGGAGATGGACTCTTTTATCGATAATCTGCCGCCGGACCTGTTCGACCAGACGACGCTGGTGTCGCTCGCGTCGACGGTTGCCATCCTCGCCGTCGCCTATGCCGGGTCCCGGGCGGCGCTGCCGGCGTCGACACCGGCCAGCTATCGCGGCCTCTTCATCTGGCACGCCTTTGACGCCCTGATCCACTTCTTCCTCGAGGGAAGCTTCTTGTATCACTGCTTCTTCTCCTGGATGCCGCTCTCGTCGGTCAAGAACCCGCTCGCCCTCGCCCCGACTGCGCACAACTTTCTTGGCTACACGAACCGCGCCTATGGCTCCCAAGCTGCTGGCGACAATCCTTTTGCCCAGCTGTGGATGGTATATGCAAAGGCGGACAAGAGATGGGCTGGCGCTGATCTGGTAGGTTGAATCTTTTATCTTCTGGCCGTTTCAAGTTCGATGCGCAAGGACGTTGCGTAGACGGGTGCTTGGGAGCACTCATAAAGACCGATCAAGATGACTAACTCGATTTCTCTCTTTCCACAGTCCATCATCAGCCTCGAGCTCCTGACGGTATTCCTAGCGGGCCCGCTGGCGTGCCTCATCTGCTACGGCATCGCCAAGAAGGACCCGCGCACCAACATTCTCGTCATCGTCGTGGCGACCATGGAGCTCTACGGCGGCTTCATCACCTTTTGCCCCGAGTGGCTCGTCCAGAACAACAACCTCGACACGAGCAACTTCATGTACAAGTGGGTCTACCTCGTCTTCTTCAACATGCTCTGGGTCTTTATCCCCGCCTGGGCCATCTACGTCGCCGTGGCCGATATCAACGATGCCTTTGCCGTCAGGAGCCAGGCTCAGACTAAGCAGAAGCGCAAGTAAATGGGAGAGTCGGATGGACTGAATATGGAATGCTGGGGGAGATTGGTGGAGACGCTTTGGCTTTGGAATTATCTATAATGTACAACTGGATGTACAATACAATGAGGTCACGGTTTGGGGAAAACTCATGAATGTTATGAGAACAGGATCATCTGCGGTCTTGGTCTTGCTGCCTCCAATGGGCATGCAATCGACAAGGCGTAATTGGGTTTTCTTAACTTGGTATGAATGACGTAGGAAAATGGCATCAGTGTCAAAAAGGAAGGACTTGTCTTGACTGAGCAAGAGCTTTTACCAATTCAACAATCTTTAATAATTTGCACGTCAAGTCTGTTGTGTCGATATGTACGGAGTACTTCGTGTAGCGTGCCTACGTTCAAGTATGCTGTTGCTCTCGTCTGTTCCTCATGATTAATTTACCTGTCGTGTTCTACCGAGTGAGACGGGTTTCACATTGCACGTGTAGACGATGACTCGAGATCAGCCTACGTTTGTGGAGAAAGATCCATCTCCAGAAATGCTTGTCCATCAAGTATCATAACTATATCAGTCGCCAGCCAAGAAGCGAAGCAAACAGATGGTAGCACAGCTTCAAAGGGCCATGATAGATGCAGGATATCTAAACAGAGGTTGCGTCGTGATATGAAACACCATATACTGGAAGGCACGCGTAGGGCGATTTTACACGCGCCGTTAGGACCCTGAAGCAATAAATGCTTGGCCAGAACACTGGTCACCCGCGGGGTAGTTTACCTAGTAGTAGCCACTGGCAAGTGCCCCACCACTCAGCTAATCAGCGCTGTAGTGAGGTACCTAACCGCGAGGCTGCAAAAGTTTAGCGTGACCGGGGGTTGATGCAGCCGCGCTGCCGTCGAAATTCCCATTTCGATTGAGGTCGTTGCTTTACTTTGTGAATTTTGCCTGTAAAACACAACATCTTTCGGTTGTTCCCTTACTTCCACAACCCCTACAGAACCGCAACAAGGACGACATTTCGCGGTTGAGAGTGAACGGATCTCTACTGGGGCGAACCTTCCAGAGCTCGAGCCAGAACTTCGCGGCCGTTCCCTGCTTCTTAGCCCGACCGACTTTCTCAACGACCTCGATAACGACGATGGGACTCACGCACATTCTGCAGCAAGCCACCTAGGATAACGACCTAACGTGCCACAAACAAAGCCGAAAACTAATATAATCCTTCCCGAACGACAAATTCCTCGAGCATGTCGGCCGGTACTCAACGTCTGAAATTTTTCGCATCCGTTTGTCCATGCCGGTTTCGCCGTGCATGTTGAAGCGACCGCAACTTCACTTTCCCTCGCAACATTCTCTAGGGGGCACCTTCCGGACTGGGGAAGTCATCTTATGCTCCCAGGGCTGCTACGTTCTCGGGCACGGACCAGAGGGGCTTCATCATGGGTTTTAACGTAAGGTCTCTGCTCAATCAGCGACTCGCTCATCTCAGCTTACCATGAATTTTTGCAGAAGATCGCCAAGAAAGTCTGGGGTGCTATCGTTCCTGTGAATACACTCAACCAAGCGCCACGCTCGTCGTTGCCATTAGCACCGCCATATGTCAAGGACGACGCAGACCCGCCTTCCAAGAAACGCAGACTGGACGAGGAGGAGGACAAGGACGATGAGACGGCGACCGATGATCAGAACGAGGACGTGGGATATCCAACTCTGCAAGCCCAATTCACACTCGACATGGCCGCTGGTATGGCTCCACCAGAGCGCAGGAACTCTCTCAACAGTACTCGATCTGCGTCACGGGCGCAACGGGCGCCGAGCGTCCAATCGACGGGTAGAATATCGAGTCATAGGCCCGCAAGTGTTCACTCTCTGAGCAGGAGTTCGACGCAAAACAATGTAGAGGAGTTCCGTTCAGTGGAGAGATTGGTTAAGCCACCAACGAACAAGCGGCCGCGACGCAAGAAGCCTGACAATTCGGCATTGAATCCCGAAAGCATCGATGACAGTGAAGAAGATGCCAAGCCCGTCTTGCCTGAGTCCAATAGGCGGCCGGATCGCAAGCATGATGCGCAACAAGATCACGACGTCACTCATTATGGCCAGCGTTTCGCAAAGCCTAGAACGGAAAGGGCAAATGAGGCTGGCATATCGGCTGCCAAGAGGAAATCGTCGCAAACGTTGATGGGACCTATCGCCAAGCATTCTAGAAACTCGAGCCCAGACCCTTTACTTGAGGGCCTGGAGAATAAGGGCTCAGAGCGGCTGAAGAAACGATCATTCGCTTCAAATAGCGAGTCCATTCGAGGAGCGCTCTCTCCCAGTTTTTCTTCCAAGCGTATACCTCAAAGTCCGAGACATACCAGAACTGACTCGGCCGACAAGATTTTCAACATCTTTTCAAGTCCCGTCAGATCGAACCTGAGAAAGGGACTCAAGCTGAAAATGGCTGTCTCAAGCCCTTACAGCTACAATCACGCAACGTCTGAGCCGAAATGTCTACTTATGCTCGGGGATGTCAGCACCATTATTTACCCGATGCCACTCCAGGGAGGCTCAATTAAAGACTTTCTATCAGAGTACGGGTATCTGCAAGTGAATCTGAACAAGACCCTCACCATCAAGATTGATAAGGCAAATTTTGCTGTACGCATTGACCGGTCCACAGATCAAGCAGCCCAGGTTCCTGCAAGGCTTTACTTGGTGTTTGATGGGGCCGAGGACTTTGCGGGCTTTGAGAAATGGGCGACAATGAAGCGGGAGCCATCTGTGCCGCTGGGTATAGAATACGAAAATGGGGACAAGTTGATAAAATGTGTCAACAATCTTTTCGAGAAAGCCTCGAAAGAAAAAATGAGGCAAGGCTCTGACGATGTTCAGAAACGGACTGTGTCAGATGTTCAGGATCAGACTGCGCCAGATGTTCAGTGGATGGCACAATCACGCGCACGTCGCTCGAAGCTACTCAGCCAGAACAATATGAGCAAGCCCGATTTGCGTCGAACAAGATACCTGGCGGATTCCGCAGAGATCATTGACGATGACGATCTAGCAAATACAATCCCCGAAAGCCCACAGCCTTCTGTCTCTCGCACAACTCGAAAACGATTTGCTGTACGATCCGAAAGTCCACCCCCGCTCAAGCTGTGGACAAATGAGAACCCCGACTGGGCAGAGAAATATTGGCGGAACTCTTTGGTCTTTTCCCCCACAGGGAAAGAATAGAGCCATCGTGGACGCGAACGACATCGAAAGGCTGGACGAGGGCGAATTCCTGAACGATAACTTGATTATCTTCTATCTACGATACCTTCAGGACAAGCTGGAGAAGGACAAGCCACACGTCGCTGAGCGTATTCATTTTCACAACACATTCTTCTACGATAAGCTTAAACCCATGCGTAGTGGTGCCGGCATTAAGTATGACGGAATCAAGAGTTGGACTACCAAGGTCGATTTGTTCAAGAAGGATTTCATTGTGGTCCCTATCAACGAGTATCAGCATTGGTATGTGGCGATCATCTACAATCCATCGAAGCTCGATCCATCACAAGAAGCATCGTCCGCGGCAGCAAAGCCAGTTGCCTTGGACTTGACAACCCCGGAAAAGCCAGGAAAGGAAGTGTCGACAACAATTGACAACCCAACGACCAATCCGGAACCCGATGTAGAGATGCAGGATGGGGCAAAGGTTGTTGAAACAGAGTTACGCAGGATGTCAATAGAGAGCGCCAAAGGCGATGCCGATGCCGACGCTGATGCGCCACGACGAGACACAACCTCGCAGCACGAAGATGAGCAAGCCAAAGGTGCCGAGAAGGACATATACGATGTTGATGCAGGCACCGAAGTCCAGCAAGGCAGCTCGCCCTCTACCAGTGCGAATCGCAAGGCGAAGAAGACAAGTCTCGGATCTAAGAAGCATCATGATCCTAATCAACCAAAAATCATTACCTTGGATTCGCTTGGCTCAGCTCACTCGCCCGCATGTACTCACTTGAGGCACTATCTCATCGCTGAACTCAAGGACAAGAAGGGCATCGAAATTCCGGACCCAGGTGCACTGGGCATGACCGCGAAAAAGATCCCGCTCCAAGAAAACCATTGTGACTGCGGCTTGTACCTGCTGGGATACGTCCGCCACTTTCTGGAGGACCCCGACGCCTTTGTGCATGGATTGCTACATTATGATGAACCGACATGGTCTTTTGTTTCCTCAAACATGCGGCATGACATCAGGGAACTGATATTTCAGTTGCAAGCGGAGCAACAAAAGCGCGAGGATGTCGAGCAAGAAGCCAAGAAGCAGAAGAAGCGCCAAGCAGCGGAAGAAAAGAGAAACAGAAATGGACCAACGTCAAGTGCAAGTGACCCCAAGGAGCCGCTGGAAATTTCAAGCTCTGCAGCAACTCAAGGTACCCACACATCACCGGTTGAAGATGGAGTAGTGCCTGGGAAGCCAACCAAACATGACACAATTGACGCTTCTTCGATGCTCCAACCTGGGCGTGTCACTCAGAGTATTGAGATGGACGAGGTTATATCGGTAGCTGGCAGCTCACAGAAGACATCACCAGAGTCTCGTGCCATGACTGGTACTAATGGCGAGACTGGAGAGCCGTGTAACGCAAGCATGTCCATGCCAGGAACATTTCCCATTGGCCAGCAGATAGTCTCACCAGCGCCTGCGCGGTCAGGCAGCAATGACACGCAGAAGGGTTTCATGCGTGGGCTTCTGTCTCCAGATTCTCGTGGCCATACATCAGACAACCCTGTTGAGGTGCATGATGAGGCAGACAACTCTCCGTCATTGACAAAAGAACTCGAGGAGAACCTGGCCCAGGCTAAGAGCCCGAGTGCCAGACGTACGCCACGCAAGCAAAATTCGAGACCCAACACCGAGAAAAGACAACATTCTGCCGAGGTCCACGAGACGCTCCAATCACCGAGAACCAATATTGGCGTGTTCATTTCATCTCGGGGCTCAAGAGAACACTGCACTGCGACCAAACGCGCAAGTTCACAGACGGCGGAGACAGGACAGACGAGCAAATACTTCTCGGGCGCTACCTCACAGCCGCAAGAAGAGACGTTGACGGCGGTCAAGTACATGGGCCAGCGTAATAGATCAGAGGATCAAGAGGCCATCATTGTGGATTGAAAACTATGAAAAATCGCGATATCTGTGGGGAGTCGCAGCCAGCTGGGTGCTTCATTGCAAGAACACTACGGATTGAAGTCATGAATTGGGGAGAGAAGCAAATGATGATGGGCCAGATGGGTCCTGCATGAACAAATTTCGCATTGGCATGGCGTTTGGTTTACAAGGGAATGATGGTTACATACCCCAGAGATTTGCAGCAGCGGCGAATAGAGCAAGTTCCACATCGTTTACATTTTCTGCTTGCACATTTTGCGTCAGACTTTTGCTCTACGATAGACTACGGAAGAATACGTTTCAATGAAAGCATCAAGGCAAGCATCATTTTTTCTAATCAACTACCAAGTACATATTATCCCTGTTGTGCAAATAATTCGTAGGGTCGGTATGCATGCAGCGTGAAGCAGCAGAGTAATCAAACAAGGAGCCGGATATCAGGAATGACGGGTTCGGATCGGTATAGACCCGCATTTCTTTGCGCCGGCCCCCAAAAGAATATCTTGGTTTCTGTGACGGCTTCCGAAATGCATCGTCCGGATGTGCAAGTGCCATTCTCTCTGGTTCAGCATTTGACAAGTACATGGAAAACATCAAGATGACTAGGAGGCAAAGACGGGCTGATTACCTTCACTTGTGGCTATGTATCCCGCCGCGAGACGACAAGATCCGTGCATGATCTTTAATAGTCATTCTGCCCAGGCATACTCGACCGGTCGGCCCCGGTGAAATAAAGCTGGAGCGCGATCCGTCCGGCGCGAAAGGAACTGCCAATTGGCCGAGCAGCATGCTAAGTCAGGTTAGAATAGAAACTAAATGATTATGATCATATCATGACCATGATTATGAATCTCCCCCCTCCCGCCGTCATCTCCATGATCCTTCCATCTCCGAAAAACCACGTACGTTTTACTCCACGCAAACGCTGGGTTCGTCTTCTCGGCCGATACTTTCCCAACTTGGGCTTCATGAAATTTCATGCAAAGGAAAATAACGGTCCGGGGTCGCATACGTAATCAATACACTTTGCAAATGCACAAGGTTTGATTGGCCGACAAGGGGGAAAGAGAGAGTCGAGAGAGAGAGAAAACAGATGCCTCGGCCGCGTTTTTGCTGGGCGCCCACTTCCCGGCCGGTAGTAGACAAGAGGACATTTCAAAAATCATCTGTGCGTTTTTATTTTATTCTGGCTTGTCTTGCTTCATATTTGGGGGGAATTATGATAATAATGGAAACAACACCCTTACCCACGTTTTTCTCGTCTATTTCGTCCCTTGTTCCCTGCTTCCAGCGGGTACTCGTTATGGAAACTTTGCAAGGCTGCCTGGTCCGGCTCTTGCCGGCCCACTAACTCTTTTTTCTTCTTCTCGGTTTGATTGTGTCCTCGTTACCGTGTCGGCTTTTTCGTCTTGTTTTCCGAACTCGATACGAGTCGAGGCTTATCAAGAGCTTGTTTCAAGGAAAGGGCCTGCTTGCAATAGCAAAAAAGCCGTTGCGAGAAAGAGACGGATATGGCCGCGTTTATGTGGAGAATGTGTATAACAAGAGCAATTGAAGAAATAGAAGCAAAAAAAAAAAAAAAGTAAAAAAAATTCGCTTATTCATTCGGTTCCCCGTTTCGGGCTACCGGATTTCTTTGGCATCCCGCGACGACGTTATATCCGGATTTCCAGAAAGTGGTGCTACTACTAAAAAGATGGAGATGATGGAAATTCTGCTGCATGGGGAGAGAAATGCCGACATGACATCTTTTTTTTTCTTACCCTCTCGGTCCCCTTTCATTTCTTATTTTTTGCCACATCCGCGGATTCTAGGATTCAGCTTGCAATTCGTGCAATTCGCATACATACCCTGTTTTGCCCGCGGAATTTCCGAGGTATTTCGCCGGCGGTAAGTTCCCAATATAAAAACCCACTTGGGCGAATTTCGGAGAAGATGTGTGGAAAGGAAAGAAAAAAAAAAAAACAAACAGGCAAAAACATCAAGCAAGGCAATTGTTGCGATTCCGGGGAGGGGGGAATTGCGGTCCTGCCTGCCCCTCCATGATATGATGTTAAAAAAAAAGGTGGGGGGAGAGAGAGAGAGAAAAAAGTGCAAGTCTGGTGATTGAGTGGGGAGTATAAAACTCGCTTTCGTATTGCACCATTAAGCCTGTAGCCCAAAAGATGAGAGCAAAAGTAAAGATGGGAATTTCTTTAATGGCAAAGACAAGAACAAATTCCGTCGCCTTGTCCGTGGCCCGAGGTTGCTTTGCTTCGACTGCCGCGAACTGCTGTCGTCGACGTCGTCCTCCAAGGCCCGTTTTTTTATTCGCTTTCTTCCGCGGACACGCCGTTTGTATCCACATCCTTTGTTCAGCTCCGGGCCCTAAGGGAATCAGCTCCCAAGTGTGGAGTTGTGGACGAGACTCCTCGAAACGGTGGAACACTCCGGACCAGAATACTGTCTGTTTTTCCCATACTGCAGTCGTCGAACCATTGTGGCGGAGGACATGGGAAGAAAAAATAGTCTAGATCAAGATTGCCGGGAGACATGCTCCAGATCCTCAGGTACCAGGTACGCGGCAGTGTGGGACCCAACCAAAGGAAGACTGAAAAGTGTTGGCGCTATGTGGATTTGCATCAGGCAATGGCAAGCAAATTGGTGGTGAGTATACACTTGGTTCATATTTGGATATCTCCAAGGCTACAGAGCTAGATATACACAGTAAGAGCTGCTGCAATGCAACTGGGTATTTCACGCGCCTCAAATAAGGCGAAGATGAGAGTAACAAATGGTGCCTGAAGGTCAAGAACAGGAGGGGGGCCTTTCCCCCAAAATATCATCTGCCCAAATCCAATGCATAGATAGACATTCCTTGCAACGCCGATGGTAAAAATGTGTGCCGGTTCCTAACCCGTTTTCTTTTCAAGGTATTGGCCAATACTGAAAATGCGCCCAAAAACAAACGCCGTTTTACAATGCATAAATCGTACCCGCCTCTTACTGTAGTCGCGATTCCCTCAGATTCTCTTGGAGGTCGATGTGGAATGTCGTTGTGCACAGATGGATTTGGACTACCGCCCAGATGGTCGTTATCGGAGATTGATACTCTGGTGGTTTAAGGTATAGACTGGTCGGTCGTTCGAACCGTGAAGATGTGTCCTTGCGAGCACTTTGTATACATGCCCGACCAGGGCTCGGTGTGAAGATGTTTAGCTCGGCGGATTGCTATAGCAGCAGCCATGACCGGGTCTCTAAACCCCAATAAGCAACTGGGGTTTTGTTTGAGCAATCACAGCAATCATCATTTCGCACTATAACGGTGCGTGGTGTCTTCTGAGACTCATGTTAGTCAACATTATAGGTTTTTGTTGTTTCAAAGGGGCTCGCTACTTACGAGTCCGTTGGCCACGTCCGGCAAAGAAGATCCTCATGAATGCGTGGAAGTTCTCGTTGGTGCCATGATAATGGTGCTCGCTTGTTCTCATGTTGTTGGTACGATGCGGCCGCCTCAGTCGTAGCTGGCTGATAATGCTCGTAGTCGACGCGTACTCGTTTGCCGGCTCCATCCGAATTCTCTGTCGATGGTCGAGGAAGAGTCGTGGTCCTTGGGGATACCGAGGTACTGGATGGGCTTCTTGGATGTCTGTATTCGCCATCCGGTGTTTGTGATATCATTGGGACGCCTGGCGAGCTCGCTGGGGAAGTGTTATGTCCGCCACGGGGGCTGTTTCGTGTTAGATATTGTATTTTTACCAGATGCCAGACCAGAAAAGAAACACTCACGCATTCTTGAATTTACACACTCTGCCGAACTTCTCGCACTGAACACAGCGGGGAAAGTCCGGGTCGCACTTGATTTTCTTCTCGCGACAGGTCAAGCAAGCCTGGAAACCGAGTTAGTCGACGCTGAAATAAATACGTGCAGAATTACTTCGTTCTGCTTTGCTGAACAACACTTACAATGGCAAGTCTCTTCCTTGGCTTTCCAGCCTTGGTTACTCCCCAGTGCGCATTTACTTGCTCCCCATCGATGACTGTCTTGCAGTGAGAGCCATCGTCGTAAAAGTAGCAAAGACCTTCTCCCGGTACCTCTGCCTGCCTCACGAATCGTGGCAGGAATTGCGTTCCAGTCCAAATCTTAGGGCCCAGACCATCCTTCACGGGTGCCGCCTCAGAAGCGGTGACTGGAAAAGACCCCGGCCCATGGCCAGGGGTCTGAGGGTGCCTGGGTGCCGGCTCTCGGTAGTCGACCAGAGATTCGTGACTACGTTTCCGGCTATGAGGTACGTTGTATGGCAGACGATCGTTCACGGGCCGAAAGGATGTCGCTGGTTCCCGCGTTCCAAGGACATACTCGGGTCTCCTCGCTTCCGAGAGGCTCGACTGACTGGACCATCTTGTGCTGGAAGTGGTAGAATCATTGCGCGAAGTAGCGTGAACCCGCTCACCATCATGGATTCTTGGAGAGAGGGGGCCAGGAAAGCGTGATGCGACTGATGGAAGAGAGATCCTTTCAGGCTCAGCTCTCGATTCGTAGGCGCCGCGTGGCTGGTTTGGAGCTGCTGAGACACTGGGGAAGTACGAGTTCGAGTATGTCCTTTCCGAGGCGGCAGAGGCAGAGGCAGGCCGGTCGAGGGGTGATCTCAAAGGACTAGGCCGATCTGATAGTGGTGAGTGTAGAGGACGCATCTGGCCCGGGGGTCCAAACAGACTGCTCAGCGACGGCAGCTGCTGCCGAGGTGCGCTGTGGACAGCATCCTGTCGAGATCCTTCCAAATTCTTCCCAGCTGACATGTCAGGCTTGAAGCTTCTGTCATAGCTGGACATAGGTGGAGAGATGGGCACGATGCTGTTCCACGTCTGGCCCGCGTGAACTTTGGTGTAAGAAGCAGACACGTAGTTGTGACTCTCTACTTCGGGAGGAGGCGTATCCGGGGTGATCAGAGAGCGATGGATATCTATCCTAGAAATCCCCATTGGTACGATACAAGAATGTCGAACTCCTTGGCATGTCCAGACTCAACCTGGACCAGCTTGGACGTCGATGTGGGAATCGGTTGCTGAGTGGTGTAAATATGAAGAGTTCCTTCTTTCGTCAGATGTGCTGCAAGAAGCAGCAATATAGTACAGTCCGTTATGGTATGTGTCTATCGGTCTAGACGGCCGAATATCAGTTCGGTTGCGAATTATACAAGTTCCGGTTGATTCTTTCAAGCAAGCGCACGCCTCGAACAGTCGGTGTCCATATATACTGGGTATAGCTTCAAAGACGTGGATGACGGTTTCCAAATCCTGTACAACTTCTTCTTTTCTTTTTATGTTCCTACTCTTTATCTTTTCTTGTTGGCTTATGTAATGTTGATGTTGGTATAAAGTTGTGTGTGTGTGTGTGAATGTGTGAGACGAAGTGGGAAGAAAAAGTCAAGTGTGTGAGGGTAGTGGGAAGTATGTATGTAATGTATATTAGCC
The DNA here is from genome assembly GCA_014621435.1 of Neopestalotiopsis clavispora. NCBI lineage: Eukaryota > Fungi > Ascomycota > Sordariomycetes > Amphisphaeriales > Sporocadaceae > Neopestalotiopsis > Neopestalotiopsis clavispora. Next base: position 102,323 of record JAANBA010000016.1, read on the forward strand.
CAGCGTCGTTGTGTGGTGTAGTTCGTAAACGGGTCCAAGCAGTGGTGAGGGTAGATGATGTACGTAGGAAGGACAATGCGTGTGTCTTATGGGGCAGCCAGCGTAAGCAGGCTTTTGGGCAATTACCGTGTAGACCGGCACTATACTTACAGTATTGGCCGAAGGAGTAATGTAGAGAAATATGATCCGAGGACAGGCGATGGGCCTGCTGATGAAACGGAAGTTCAGGTGAGGATGCAATACGTTGAAGTGTGTTCCTAGTCACTTACAACACCCACGCAATATCTCCTTGGCTGGGGCGCCATGCCCAAAACAAGGTAGACTCGGCCGTGATTTTTCCTGACTATGTGTGCGTCGGCAAGCGAGCGAGAAATTGACGATCCCTGGTAGTCGACGAACCCTTTTGACTAGCTAGCCTCTGTCGGCACCGACACAATAGGTGCTAATCTAGCTAATAGTAGCATCCAGGTCTTGGACTGGGCATCCATCCGGGCGGTAGGTAGTAGGCTTGGCCTGTCGAGTAGGTTGTGTTGGTATAGGTCGGTACGTATCTCCAAGAAAAAAAAAAAAGTGCAGTGCCTGCAGAGCCAGCCAGCCAGGCCACTGGCCATGTCCAGTATGCATGTAGGTATGCTTCTAGGCTCTAGGCTTTAGCATGTACCCTACTCACTCCTAGATGGCGGCCGCCTACAAAGCCGGCCTGTCATGGGCTGGGCTGGGCTGGGCTACCTAGACGCAACCCCGGCATGTGCCAATTTAGAGCTCGCGAAGTGGCCTCGAAGGAGTGTAGGCAGAGCAGCAGGCTCTTTTTTACATAGGCAGGCCACGCAGGTAACAAGACCCATCTCTTGTGACTGCATGATTACTGACCACGAGTTATGCTGTAAGTGAATTGTTGTAGTGGCTGTGGGGATGAGCATTGGCTGTGAGTTTACAGTGGCCGTCCGCTTCTAGAGCTTGATGTCACAAGCTGACCGAGAATATAATGGGTTTATCAACTGCTGAGCAATCAATGGATATGGACGTGACGCCTAACCTACCTACGTATACCTACGGACCTGAGTGTACCAACTTGGCTCAGGGAGGGGCACAGAGGCCCTGATGAAGCACGGCCTGGTCGACGAGGGCGACATTGTACGGTGGTTCTGGGTATGCTATGTAATGGCTGACCGATGGGGGAAGGGTGGAGTGCCGGCAGGTAGGCCCAGGGAGCGAATCCCGGGATAATGTCCGGCGGACCAAGACGTCTGAGCAGCGATGGGTGTGAGCACTGAGGATGGGGCTGTGGCCGAGTCGAACTGATCCCATGTGGGTTTCTCCTCCCATCGCTTGCACAAATTTGTCGTAGCCAGCGCACTCGCCATTGGCCTAAACACGACGCAGGGTCCTTTGAGGCTTGAGATGCTGATGGCATGATGTATGGGGTTGAGGGAGGAAATGAGAGGATCCCAGTCATGCCATGGGGAGCAGGAGCAACCCGAGTTTACAAACGGGGTAACGCCAGCAGACGAAGGATGCACTTGGCAGGAAGCATCGAGTGAGATTCCTCGTGGGTAAGGTAGTACAATAGCAGTAGCAGGTAGTCGCTAGGTACGAAGAGAATAAGGAACATGAGAGGAAACTCTGAGTACCAATTATTGATTCAGTTCTTGTTTGTAACAAGTAAAATGTGTACAGAATAGCAAGTTCACGCCTAGGTAAAGTTTACAGGAGCATATGCTATGCAACATCATTTGTTTTTGAATTATTTATTGTGTCCTTTTTGGCATACTGTACAGACAACCAAGGAAGGTGCAACGGACGGGAAGAAAAAAAAGGCTCGAGCATTACATTACATTGCAGCTCAGCTGTCCGTCTGATGGTCTGTCTGTCGGGCAGTCGGATTGAGCCGCAGAAACGAACGATTTTCCATGTAATATACCATGATACGTGGTACATGCAGTAAATAGTAGTACGTAGTGTGTAGCAGTAGATCGAGGGTCGGCATGAGCATGGGCATATGCTGCTGGTTGGCAGGGCAGGGGTTGGGTTTTTTGATGGATGGATTGGATCTTGAATTTCTTACATATGATGGGGAAAAGATGCTCATCAGCCTCGGGTCGCTGTCTACATTAGGCCGCGCTGGGCCCAGTCGAGTCGAGGCGAGTCAGGAGCCGCCCAGCGGCCCAGAATACATGAGTTTGGGTTAGTAAGAGGGCAATCACAAAGGCCAGAGAGGGCCAGCTTGGCCAGAGAGGGGTCTCGAGCCAAGAGCGCACTGGTTTGGCTGGTTGGGTAGTAGCAGTGGTTAGAGAGCTCCGCAGTAACGCACATAATTACGCACGTAACTTGGGTGGTAGTGGTAATCTCAAACCGAGCGACTTCCACCGGCAGAGCGGCATTATCAGATTAGAACATCGCGACATAACACGGGCAGAAGGGAGCCTCGTTTAGCGGGATAAATCAAGGTAAAGGGCGAGATCGCTTGACGGAACGATGAAGCCGCTTGTGATCGGACTCTAGATAGAGGGAGGGGGGGGAAAGAACAAAATAAAAGAAAATAAAATGCCAGTGACGGGATGTCAGCCAAATACACTGATACCTACCTGACCTCCCCTACAAAAGGTACTTGGCCATCCATCTCGAGAAAATATTAATGCATATTGGACGGCTGATAAGCCAGAAGCAGAGTCGCATGTGTGCCGGCAGAGAGATTGGTTAGCGCCTTCCCAGCGCCCCGGGTGCCTGTGGGACCCCTCCTGTGTCTATTTCTAGCGCGCAGTAGTGGTACACCCGATACTAGCAGTTGCGCGATGGAAGGCAGAGCCCCTGTTCTTGCCCACCCCTCTTAAATTACAGGCAGACTGTCTACCGATTCCGTACATTACTGTTCTGTCCAACAGCACACAGCAGACAGACACTCGACTTCTGCTTTGACTACGGAGTACAGTGCCCTAACAACTGGACGACTACCTACACTTTAGCGGCCACAGCGTGAACCGGCCTATTTCTTGTTCAAACGTCTCTCATCTCTGCAGCCCGTCTATTCTGTATCGTCTCATGTCTGCTTCCATCTCCCGTCTCGGCCTTCGTCCCAAGGAACCAGAGAAACAAAATTCAATGTCCCGAGAGCAACCCCCCCGGCTCTTATGAACCATGAGAAAACAGCTCGATTCATCTCCTACCATTGTTACTGGTGGGTTATGATCAGATTTGACCGGAGCTCCAAGAGTGCCAGACGCATTCGGGTGCGTTCCCTATTGGTGTGCTCGGTTAGAAATCGAGTCTTCTTCTCAGAGTTCCTGGACGACCATTGTTCTGGGCGAGAGGGCGCGTCATCCCTTCAAGGGGTGACATGACACTTGACCAAATGAGGACTCTCATGCCGCACGCGAGCAAAGAGCTCCCTCGCACCTCGGACGGGAGATTTGCCGCCGTGCGCTAACGAGGCCCCAGGAGAGGCTAATACTTCGCTCCATCCAGATGCTCGGAGAGCAATAGAGTTGAGCTGTACCGTAGTAGCTCATGTCAAGGTAGGGGTACTCCAGCAACTGAGCAAGGTAGCTGGTAGGGGTAGGGAGGGATATGCCGTGCTGGCGTGTGTGGTGGATAACCGTATTCGGCAACATGGGATACATGAAAAATAACCCGTGCCAACCCACTTCTTGGTTCTCCTTCACACAATCGAAGGTGTCATTTCAGCCTCGACAAAAAGCTCATTTCGCAATCGGACAAGAAGAGAGAAAGACAGATGAGAGGAGAGTCAACATCCCAGGCACAAAGTAATGTCCGGCACATCCCAAGGTTGATCAGCCGAGTGGCTCGCCAGTCCGGCTGTATCACTTGCACCCACCGGCTGCTCCCTAACCGTCACAGCAGAGCTTATTGCCAAGTGCTTCGTGTGGTTGGCAGGCCTGCCGCTGCAGCGGGGGATCTACTGCCAATTATCATGCACACTCGCTAACGAGCGCCACACAGGGAATAGGCTGATTACTGGGCTAACACTAGAAGCAGTTGGGAAGCTGGCTCGTGGAGTCGTGGTTAGCAACGGGCCTCAGTCCGCCGAAAATCCTGCTCATGCTTTACACATTAGCTGCTGGAGTCATGATGATGAGCAACGACGGGCGGCGGGCTATACTTTGCCTGCCGTGATCTGCCCCGGTGAGGAGCCGCTATATCATTAGGCACATGTACTAAGTTGCCGCTTACCATTTCACTACGCCCAAAACTTGTCATCCATCTCCGTCTATGCACACACGAACTCGTCTTCTCATCAGCAGAAACACAGCTGCTGGAATTTGATGCACCCGAGCAAATGCAAAGGGTCTTGGCCCGATCTAAACTTCGGGAGCTAGCCCGACGATATTGCTGGGGTTGATGACTCGTTCTGTATTAGCATTTCGGGATTTGGGATGCCTAATCCGAGATCTCTCTCCTCTTTCTGCGAAATCTCCGGTCAATCACACAAAGTAGGCGAACACAGCATAAACTAACGTGATAGTCCGAGCAGTCCGAGGCGTCTACCTTCTGTGATTATCTCCTGCTTCATAGGGGCGGCACATCATCAATGAAGCTGTTGGATGTATCGAACAATGAGAAATTAAAAGGAAGGGGGAGAAAAAACGATGAGGTTGCATTTCCCAGCTTTGCCGCGATTGAGGCGTTAAGCTGTGCAAAATTGCCGTGCAGCCGCAGACGCTCAACTATAAACGTTTTTGGCGAGGTAATATCTCGATTGCACAGGTAAACGGCTACGGTACGTACTGCATGTACAGCTACCAGCCTAGACACCAACTACTCTATTGGGTGGCTTGCCCAACGGCAGTCGACACCAGTGGGGAGGATTAACAACCTCCAAAGAACTCAATTGCTTGCATTCATTTGCTTGCATCATACTCTTTCAGCCTGAATCGGTTGGCCCACGGCCAGTGGGATATCTCGTGTCACATTCCACCAGTGGTTTACTTGCCTGGTGAACGAACTACTATATCGACGAGGCAAGCCCCGTGGGATGATGAAATCACGATTGCAATCTGTATACACATCATTGGACTACCCAGACATCATCTGGGACCCCCGGGAAGAGAGGGGCCCATCCATGCCTCCCACGTATGCAAAATGCCATCCGCTCATGGGTCTTTGGGTGGGTGGTATTCCTAGTGGTGTCTGCACACCCACTTAGGCAGGGACTTTTGGCCTAGTCTCGGCAGCTGTGGTCGGAGCAAGTCTACTTATTGGTCTGCCGATGGGTGCTAGTCGTGCTGTGGCGCTCAGCCCAGGATGCTACATCTCTGTCCAACTCCCGAAACGGCCTCCTACAGCATGCTGCCGTACTGAGTGGCGCTCGCTCACCCTATTGAGGCACGCTTGGATCCAGCCGCAGTATATGCTACATCGTAAAAGCGGCTGACACAACGATACAACAGTGTCTGGGTATGCAAGGAAGCTGACTTTCTGTCAGTTGCCAATGTTGGTTTTCGCTTCCACCTTCATTGGCGCCTGAGACGGCACGGCATTTGCACAGAAATGATCCAGATCTCGGCCGTGATTTTAGTTTGCACTATGAGTTGACACAACTACAAAATATTAGCCAAAACGGTTCGCAAGGACCAAACTCTGAACGAACTACCGTGGAGTAGAGGTACGCCAGTGCAAATGGCTGACGACAAAAAAGCACGCCATTTCTAACTCTAAAGGCAAACATGCTTGGTCCAGCACTACGTATTTACGCAGCAGCTCAGGGTCTATTATCATGCTGCGTATCCAGTGGACAAGCGAGATCTTGATCCATTCTTTACTTACCGGTGCTATGATACACAAAACTATCTTTGGTGTAGCGGAAGTACCGGCACACGATGAAACGCACATACATTACCAAGGTATCAGGCTTTCCTCTTGAGCCTCAGCCTTTTCTATTCCACCTACCGGATGGGCACAGTAGCATCTTCGCTGTATGGTGAGAACTTACGCAATGTCTTGTAAACAAAGCCTCCAGCGTGCCTGCGTTGTTTCAGCTTGGCATCAGAAGAGACTGGGCAAAGAAGTTTCCTGCTCACGGAAGCAGTCATCTCTGCATATTATCCCTGTGCAAGGTAGCATCTACCACCCTATGCACATGAATGGGACCGACATTGAAACGGCGCAAATGTCAGGAACACTAACAATTGCCTTCTCGAATCTACTCACTAAGAACTAGTATCGCATAATCAAAACTCAAAAAGAAAGGGTTCAGTTGGCATTTCTGATTGACGTCTTGCGCCAAACGATAATATGCCGCCCATACAAATCGCGTCCGTCTAAACAAACGGTGGCCCGAGTTACTGTATACTTGCTGCTGCTGCCGTGGCGAGCCGGCGAAGAGCCTGACCAGGTTTGTGCTCGGTTAATCCCATGACCCCTGGCCTTCCATTAAGGGAGTCCCATAAATTGTACTCTCACCGTTTTGACGTTTCGCAATGATAAAGATCTCTCTTATGATCGACAGTCAGGCCCGTTCGGCCGACGGTGGAACTGCGCTTGCGTCGGACTCCACGAACCAACTCCAAAAAGAGCACAGCAGTTCGCCAAAGACGATAGGGAAATAAAATAATGGGTTCGGAATTTCACCCGGAGATCGAGCTACCCCGTATTCGCCAAAATCGTCAAACTATTGCCCTCTCTCGCAAGGACGCACACGAGGCAAATGTATATCAGATATACATATTCCTAGCTTTGTCCAAAGAGGATTGTGCTGTACTGCGGTACACTGGAGAGCCGCGCACGCAGTTATACAATACAGTCTGTCCCTGTTCTTACTGACCCCCGCATATACAGAGGCCTGTAGGGGTTGTGTAATAGACTTTGCTCGGCCCTGCTCAAATAGGTAACGAGTACGGGATGTCCACTCGGTCCTCCTGCCGAACCAACCGAATACATTTCCTTTGCGGCGGGAACGGCACTGATTGGTCAAGCCCGTCATTTGGGTGTCGTACTGCCGACGAGGGATGGACGCAGTTAATACAGTAAGTCATATCTCAGATGCCCGTCCATGGATCATGTCCTTGAAGCGAGCCGCAATGCTATTTTGCAATAAAGTGAAGACACAGGCGCATATGCTCACATACTCGCACATACGTATGTGCTCACGCATTGTTATGATTTCTAATCTCCATATTTACACCGTCGGAAAAAGGCGCAAAAAAGAATCCCGTGGCTGCGGCCGGCACATCACACGGCAATAAGAACCCCGTCAGCTTGCATCAGATCGTTTATGACCGACAGGAGGCAAGTGGACGGCGCGCAAAAGGTAAAGCTTGGCGGTCCTAATGATTCTAGTATGACCTAGAGTCTTACTCTCACGGCTTTTGGGGCTTCTAGAAGCCCTTCAATAGTGTCAGCTCGCGGGGCCCAAGTAATGACTAGGGGGGTCGAACCACGAGAGCAGGAATACAAGGCTGATTGGGACTCCGCTTGAGTAAAGCGACTTCCCTTTCCGGCGCCTGCGCCGATCGTATCGCATGACGGCCCCGAGGCAGAAATTCGATAGTCTTGCTGTTCAGGGAAGAAAATAGGGTCCAAAAATCACAATAGTATGCCCACGAACACGTCGCTGCTTATGCTTTTTCTTTCCTTCTGTGCCCGTAGGTTACAGCAGGTAAGCCCATCATGTACGAATGCGTTGTTGGTTCTGTCTTTTGCTGGAAAAGGACATCGTGTCATACGCCATCAAAGCGCCCGCCCAAAGCCCGAGCGAGCTGAGATGAGAGGTTCCCCCCAAGACTCAGCCACTTGGGGCGATCTATTGCTGCTCATGTGCCAGAGCGTCAACGAGATAACACCAATACCAATCGTAATTCCATTGGCTTTTTGGACGATGGCAATTGCACGAGAAGGCATTACTACGCGCCATGAGCAGTTCAGCTCGAACTGACTACCGTCAGGCTGCATCATGTGAGGAAGGGGAAAATATTGACATAACAATACCCTTTTGTAGACACCGCGTCATTATGAGAAATGGGGTTGCAGGCGGAATGAATCCGGGGCCTGCGAGGTTCGTCACTAATAATAGATCACCGAGCGCGCGCGGAGCTGGCAGGTCATCTTCTGCCGGCTATTGGCTTCTTCGATCGGCTTTGAAGCACACATACCGCGGCGCTGCCTTTCTGGGAAATGAATCGTCTCTCTTTTGTTCAATAAAATGGGCAATAGACCGGGAACTTCCGAAACGTTTTTTCCTTTCTTCCCGTCTTAAAACGTCATGTATAGCATTGGCAAGTTATATGCCGACAGACGTTCGCATCAAGCTCATACCACCTTAATCTATTGTCGTGGCCTATCCACGCTTGTGATGCAAATAGCTTTTCGTGGTGTGTGTGTGTGTGACCGTCATAATAAATGCTCTACTGTATTACAATACCACCACTAGGTAGGTTCACTACTACCTAGACCGCTGGCTACCACATTACTTATGCCAACCGTTGATTTATTCTTTTTGTGGCTTGCCGCTCACCAAGATCCCAAAATCTGCTTAAAGGGGGCCCAGCAAAAAAAAAAACAAAAGAAGCGCCTTCTCTCTTTCGCAAAGCGGTCAACGGTCGTGTCATACGGTCATGACTTATGAGAACGCCACCGCGGCAAATGGCCTCCTCTATCTGGGCCGAAAAGCCGTTATGTTATGTTATGGTTACAGCTGGGGGACGAGAAAGCCGTTCGCTGGACTAAGTAGGTAAGAGAAATTGTGTCCTTTCGTCATGGGGCGTTTACTTTTTTCTTGGTGTCATTTCTCTTATTTCTAGAAAGGGAAAAAGAATAATTGGCGAACGGATATTATTGAAAATCCCATTATTTAGTTTTCCCTCCTCTGTCTCTTTTTTTTTTTTTTTTTTTTACGATGCTAGGTACTATTAAGCCGTTGGCCTGACAGCGGGATTTTGTCTTTGCGCCCTCGCTACCAGACTTCGCTACCCCAAAGGGCTGCGCCCACCTGCCGTTCTCATCACACAAAGAGAGAATGAGGCTTGGAGGGGTGGTGGGCGTCCCAAAACTTTCTTTAAGCGAACTATGGGCGTGGTAAGCTTTTTTTTCCGTGACGGTAATCTCGCTGTCACATTGTTCAAAGGAACCCTGCCTCGGATCAGAGAAGTGAAAAGAGGTAGTACTGTACATATACATATGTATTGGATTTTTTGAAGTGGGTGGTCTCCACCAGCCTGGGGGTGGGCAAGCAATGCAGCAAGCAAGCAAGCAAGCAACATGCTTCATCGCCTTTTTTTTTTTTTCTTTGGTCAACAGTGTCTCTCTGTCCTGGTCTTCCAGGCTGGCTTCTTCTGTACGGAGAGGAGACCCTGACACGAAAATACAGTACATACAGCCGAAGTGGGAATGCCAACATATGCCAGTTGGGTGGGTGCCCCAGGCGAGAGCCGCGCCAGCGAACAAGGGCATGGATACAGAGGCAATTTCACTCACCCTGCAGCTGCGGAGTTTCGGCCGGTACCAGCACAGCAGCAGCAGCAAGAGCCTCGCGAGGGGTCGTCTGTCTCCTCCCCCTCGTTACGTAGTGTGTTGTAGGTAGCTTACGGTGGGAGAAAGCAGAGCCCTGCCCCTCGTTATGTTTGAGTGCACTTCCGTTAGCATGTGCGTGTGCGTGTGCGTCCCCTGGCGAGCATATTTATTTATTTTCCCCTCTATATCGATCAAGACAACAAAAATACAGCAAGGGGGTCGCTCTCGGTAAGCATGTGTTCCTGCAGAAGATCATCTGAAATCGACAGGTAACGGGCTTTTGGTGGAGCCCTCTGCCCTTGTGTTACCTGGTGCAAGGGAAGACAGCAAGACAGGGCCTACCTAACAAGTAGCTCTGTATACGCGTACTAGTATTCATTATACTCGACCCTAACTTGCCTAACCAAGGCCCTTGACCCCTGGCCCCAAAAGAAAGAAGAAAGGGAAAAAAAGTATGGGTTACTTCGTTGCAGGTCAAAATCGAACTCCCGATATGCACACCAAGACGAGACGTGGTAGCGGATTGAAGTTTATTGTCCGGCACATGGAAATTGTGCTTGTGATTCCCCCTTCCTGCTCCTCTCTCATCCCACAGGATTCGTTCTGGAAATATACTTTAGAAAGAATCAAGTGTTCTGTCTCGTTGGCGAAGCACTGCACACACACCAACAAAAACCACCACCACCACGCACGGCACAGGGTCTCCGATCCTAAGGCCTTGCGGAAGCATGAGCCGAAGATGCAGCTTTAGCAGCATCTGCGGTAAGTAGTAAGATGGGGGATCTGCAACGCCAAAAATCAAGCCAGCCGCCCCTCTTACCGATTACTTCATTGCCGTCTGGGAAGATTATGGAGATTTTCTCTGGCTGAGTTTTGTTCTTTCTTGACATTGGGACTCCGTGTGTCGGATGTCTCCAGCGTGTCGGCTGCTTGCCAGTTAGGAAACGGAAAACAAAGAGAACAAAATCCTGCGAATCGGGCGGGTTCCATGGGAACCTGGAAACCCATGTTGGGGGTTGATCCTTGAGGTCATTGTGTCGGTCTGAAACTACCGTGATGGAGCTCTCCGTGTGTATGCACTTTTTCTCCCCTTCCTTGCTCTCGACTCGGGCATACTCAGCTTATCGCCGAGCCCTTATTGCTGGACTATTTGACCATGAGGACGCGGCCCTCCGTCACGAGACTTGATCGGGACTATGCAATGTCATCTTGATTGCCATTGTTCGTCTCGTGACGATGAAGCAGAATAATCAATCGCAACATACCCTCCCAGTAATTGCGCCACCTGAGCATATGGCAGGGAAGCCGTTTCACCTTGAGCGCCACGCAACTGGAGCGAACCGGACAGATAGATCGTGTCCAACAAGGGACACCACAGAGTAGTATGGGGGACAGCCACCCTTTCCTAGATTGATAGATAACCTATATTGGACGAATCTGTGCATGTAGTATCGCGCCGTTCCACCGTCATGGTTGTTTTGGAGGAGACGCTGTCTGTCTCCCAATGAGCACTATACTACAGCCAAGAAGTGGCTTACAAACCGTCCAGAGCTGGAACAGCCAGACAGGGTGGACTACTGGGGGGAGACAAAACCAGCCAAGCCGAGCAAGCGGCCAGCGAGCTCATACTGCATCTGTTGCATAGGATCTTCACTACACACCGGTTCTCTCGAGATGCAAAGCGCGTCACAGTCTTCAGACAGACAACGCAAGGAGGTGGATATACGGCAATTCTACTATTACCGTTCCAAGCCACCACCTGCGTCTACCGACATGTCAGATGTCAATCTGTCTTTTGGTCTGTCCGGTTCGTCTTGTCTGCGATTTGCATTTATTAAGAGCCGGGATACTGGGAGCCCGCTATAAGGATCAACCCCTATTCGCCAATCTACTACCTGGGTGCCGACGGTACCTAGTCCCGGTTGTCGCTCGCAGACTGCCGAAACGTTATTTGATTTGACTGTAATTTTCGCATCCACCATCAATGACGACAGGCCGCACGCACTTCTTTCCCAAGATCGAAAAGGGCCACGCAGTGTGTGCCGCTTCCGTCAGTTTAGGTAGAATGGGGATTGGAGAATGGAGAAAGAGGATGGGGACATATCTATCCGTCCGGCAATATCCACCCACTTGGTGCCGCTGCAATCTCTTCCTTCTTTTTGGTTTTTTTTCAGCTCTGTGAGGAAGCTGGCCTGTAAATAAACCTGCCCGTCCCGCCGCCCGCCCACCAGAAGAGGCGCTGCCCCATACCTCATTTGCACAAGAGGCTCATGTCAGTCATTACTCAGCTTAATCTAGCGTCGACCTCGGGACCGAGGAAGGGCACCTGGCTTTGGGCTTGCGCGCAAAAACGGGAAAACTAAAAAATCTGCCTAACTGTTGTTGTGCGGAGATGTGGCTAGAGACCAAAATGCCAGAGAAAATAAACACACGAGACCTTCCAAGTCCATAGTAGGTAAATACCTATATGTAATACAATGGTAGGTAAGTAGGGGGGAACATTTACAAGGTAATAATTTAGTACACTAAACCTCTTCAGTACCGTCTCTCTTTTCAGAAAGGAAAAAAAGGCTCTGAGAAACCTGGGTAATCTTACGTTGTCAACGTCACATCTCGGACCGATCACCACGTGTTGAGCAGCCTGGTCCTGCCTGCATGGGACGAATAAGACGGCAGCCTCGTGGTCTGCTTGGCGGCCCTCGGTTCGGTTGCCCTTCTGCTCTCGATGCCCTGTCCTTTCACTGTCGAAAGCGGGTGAGCGGTTCACGTTCGCGGTTTTGCGTGCAACGGTTACCCTTATAACTACTAAACTACCTTGCAGCTTACATACAGGGTAGATCAAATGCCATGATGGGCTACTCCGTGTCTTTGTTTACTTTCTTTTTCTTCTTCACCTTCTTTCCTCATCAAGTCAATGACTCGCACATAAACTTCGCATATAATAACCAATATATCAAGACACTCCAAGCAAAGAAAAAACCGATGAGATTGATTGCGAGATTCGAACCAAAGACGGTATGGGTATGGTAATGGGAAATTCCTTCCCCCGCCCCGGTTTCACAAAATTAAGGTACGCTGGACCCCTACCAAGCGTCGCATTAGGGAGATGCACCTTCGGCCGAGAAATCCCGCCTTTGGAGAAGACCTTGTGCCTATTCTTAGATCTTTGCCTACCTACCTAACTAAAAACCCTCCTGGACTTACTTTGGCCGCTTGCCTATTTCACCACTTTGAATAATTTGTCCCTCGTTTACCGACTTGGCGACCCTACTAGGTTCCCTGAAATGATATGGTGATGAAAGAGTTAGTCGGCTCTGTTACTTCTCGCTCGCTTCCATGGCCCGATTGCGTTTTATGAGTGCGGAGAAGAAAAACATGCCTGACATCTCGAGAGAGAAATCATGAGCTCTGATTGAGGGAATTATCCCGTCGATACCCTTGTGGGACAATTCTTCCGGTCATGGTCTCGTTGCACAAGCCACAGCAGCGCGGGAGAAAGTAGAGGATATGCTCTGGTTTTGCTTTGCATGCTGTTACTTACTTTTAATATACAGTACATACATTCAATACCTTCATGTACGTACAACCGAGTGCATTTTCCTTGCCATCTGAAGCTTCACCTGGAACCGTCCGACATGCAGCTCCGACATTGCAGGCAAATCCATGGATCGCCATTCTTTGGGTCGGCTCTTTTTCTCAGAACCCCTACTGCATGTGCGCTAAGATGAATCCTTCGGTGTGATTCTGATCGGTCCCATCTATCCATAAAAGTCATCTCGCAGCTCGATTCTCCTTATACGGGCCAATAATCCTTGCGCTTTAAGGTCGAAGCTCTAAGCCACAGACAGTATCTGCGTTATTGGTAACTGACTATAATTGTGATGTAGTAAAAAACATCCAATTTGGTGCTAGCTGGGCGGAAAACGCTACGTACAACCAGCTGAGCATGTATACCATCAACAATGGTCAGATTGGCATCGACAAGTCTTTGAGGTCGTTTTGTCAGCAGCTTTGACAAAAACTTATTCGCCAAAACTACCGACGGCGCACGTTTTTAGGGGGCACGCACTAATAAGGCAATTCTGGTCTACGGTATCACGACGTCAGTGAACTTGGCGCTACCTAAACAGACTTTATAGTGCTCCCGTTCCACATACGCGCGCTTGATGTCAGCAATTATTCAACGCAACGAGTCTAAATGACGGACGGCTCTTTGACTATCCAAGTTTTGCGACAGCAGCTGAAAAATAAAGGGAAGCTTCATTTGACAGGGACCTGGGGTCGTTCACTTGTTTTCTAAGGTTCTTGGTGATACGCAAGCCCACCACCATCCAATACACTTGCCCCAACGGTCATCTCGCAACGAGCGGTAGTTGGTTCGAGTTATTGAAAGTTGAGTTTCTACGAGACTAGGGGAGAACGAATACAAAGGAGAGACCGTTCCAATGCCTTAGTGGCAACCACTTTTGCCTGCCGGTAAACTAGGGCAAAGGAGCGCGCCATCTCAACGTTCTTCAGGTATGCTGATCGCGAAAGAAAGCCTACTCGCTACAATGGACTTGTCCAGAACGGCGTCTTGGAAGTAACGGCGATCTTAGACGGGATAGGAGGGAGGAAGGGGGCCACAGATGCCGTTTGCCGCCGTGATGTTTGCGGCTAGACTTCTGTTATTGGTTTTCTACCAAATGTACGTCTTCATCACTGCGCAAGGTCCTGGGTGAAGCGCTCCATCTCTTGTCACTTGTCGTTCGGCAAGAACCCGACGTACCGCAGAGGCAAGTACTCACAGACGTACCGTAGAGGCAAGAACCCACAGACGAGCCGTAGACGAGATAGCTGGGCAGGTAGGATCAAGCTTTGCCTTCCATGTGCATATTGTTGTACGTACCTGTGACTTGAACTGTCAAGAAAACCTTCCCACCTCTGAGTGCCGGTGGGTGTGGCCCCAGCTACCACGCCACGAGACTATGGAGGGAAGCAGCAGCTTTCTCTCGAATGAGAGGCCTTCTGCAAGCCTAGGGCTAGCAGAATATCAAGGTCCCCAAATCCGAAAAGTGGTTGTCTCGTCTGACGTTTCCCCCTCTCCAAGGATGGGGATGGGGATGGATGGGGCCCTCTAACCTCACTGCAAGAGGAGAAGAATCCTGAAGGATTCAAATCCATGCCAAAAGCCACGAGGGACAGAGCAGGAGCCTTTTTTCCTTACTCCTCTTTGAAGTCTGCACCCCGTCGAAGCAAAAAAACCAAATGGGGCCCCAATTGCCCAGTGATGACATTTCTTTCCTCAAAAGTAGTGCCAAGACAGATGCCTTGCTTCCGATGCCCCTGGACGAACGATTATTGCTCTCCTACCTGCCTCGCCTCGCCTCGCTGGGCTGGCTAGCAGACTGAGCTATCCTATGGGAAGCGATTCAGTTGCGTTTCCGTCCCCGGCGAACGAGCGAGCGCGAACGATCAAACACGAACGATCAAACACGAACGAACGGTACAGCAGCGAAGCGAGGCCGGTGGAAAGGGGATGGATGGGATAGGCAGGCAAGAGAGTAAGCAAATGAAGCCAGCCCAAGCGAACCATTTCGCGTGCCGAGTCGCTTGCCCATTTCCATTTCTTCGTGCCTTTCTAGGCTGCTTTCCTATGAATAATAGGCACGCCTCTTTTTTCTGTAGGTAACGTGTTGGCGGCGCCTTTTCGCGTCTTTGCCAGGTTTTTTTTTTTAGCCCGCCCATCCAGCCGGTGTCGAAAGCTCGAGCGAAATGGCACAGTTCATCTTGTTGCAATGGGGTTAAGGCAGCCCTGCAGGGTTTCGGGGAAAAGAGCAAAACGGCTACACTCGACTCCTTTCTGGGGAGAAGGCATGTAAGAGATCTGCTTGGACTGCCCTCTTCTAGTTTGGGCACTCTCAGCCCTTCCCTCCTAGGCGCATCATTTATGGATCGTTCCGTTTCCCCCCTTTCGCACCCACTAGAGTATAACCAAGCCACCCGCTGTGAGTAGGGGGGCTGGTGACTTGTGACTGGCGACCAGTGGCCCTCCTCCAAGTTGCGAATGCGATCATTCGGTCCCAATCATGTGGGAAACTACATGAGACCCTACTCTTTGACGGTTAGACCAAGTAGTCTATACCTTGACCCGCTTCAGATCCTTCGGAGCTGAAAAGGGTTCAATCAAAGACGCGTTTCCCTACTTATTCAATTTCCTATCTATCTTTAGGCGACCGATCGACGAATTACCTAACGTATTCCTAGGGGAGGGAGGGTCAAAGGTAAGTAGTTTTCCGCGCTTAGTGTTACCCCCTTGAGCTTCATTATACGCGAATGGGCGAACCTGTCTGCCTCTTACCTTGTGGCTCGGCGTCTGTTTGCATGTTGCCTGCCCCAGTTGGAGGGAGCATCAGAAGGGTGGGTGGGCGTGGCGTCTTTGCCCCATTTTGACATTGCAAATAAGACAACGTCAAGGCGCACGACGTTAGACAAGTTGATCACTCAAGGCAGATATCCCAAGACAATAGGAACCAATGATTTAAGCCAACCTAAACACCATACAATATCCATTCCTCTGCCGTGTCGAAGTAAAAGGCTGCATATGCAGACGCAGGTAAGCCTACACTTAAGGCTTCCCACGAGAGAGCCTGGGAGGATCATCGTGCAGTGTCAGTGTTACCTGGTACGAATTTCTGGCAGAGAAAGTGCTGGAAGCGCTTGGCTTTCGCCATGTTCGTCAGTGCTAATAAGAACCCCAAGCCCCCTGGCTATATCGTAACATGTACTATAGTCGGATTGGGCTGATGGTTGCTTCAGGCGCTGAACCGTCGCTCTAGGGGTCTGCCATGGTGTACATTGAATGTGAAAACGGGATAGTTCCCCAACGAGTATGCTGGAAAGGAGGTTGTCACGTCCAGACTAGCCAGAGAGAACGTTCAATCTTGTTCTACAAGGGGCCGAGAGTAGATACTGCATAGATAGTGTGTAGATCGCCGATCCTGATTCAATATTGTCGCTTGGGCAAATGGATCAGCCCAAGATGGTCTGGGCATGCTAACGAGTCGGATGCTGGGGAGATGGCATCAGATTGACTCACGACCAGATCCCGTATACCATCGCCCTATCAGGCTATTCGGGATCTAGCTCCGAATACGATGTTTCCAAAAGTCACTGTATTGAGATGGTAAAGGAAGCTTCAGCAGAAGCCTGGTACGGATACATTGACCATGAGAGAAGCAGTTGTATTCGAATCCCATTTGATTTTTATCGCCTTCACGGCGACTTGCGTGGTCAAAGGAAGCCTGGGGAAAGCGCCGACGACTCTGCCTCTTGGGGGCTCTTGGTATCGCTGCGGTGACCATCATGGCTGAGCATGCTCGATCGTTCATGCTTCAGTTGAGATGGCTACTCGGTTCAACAAGGTTTAAGCAGATTTACATAGATGAAGATCTACTCATTTCGGACAATATCAAAGTCCCTACATCTGTGTCGCTGGGCGAAATACGCCCCGAGGGCGGAGGCAACAAGGTTCCATCGAATCATTCTATGATACTCGTCCATGATAGTGCTCAGAGGGGATGGTCCTGCGACGAGCGCGCGTTCCGATTTCTTGTTACTCCTTCTCACCGAAATCAAGAGAGGCATCGCGGGTTTTGTGGTAAGCAGTAACGCGCCCTTTGGTCTGTCAAACTTCACAATGAACCTCGCTCCTCTTGCTTGAGGGTCTGGCTCTGACGTATCGATACTTGGTGGTGCTGCTCTACCGAGGATATGGCAGTATTCACGATGGGCATTTCACACGTTCCTCCTCGGTACCGAGGGGACTCTCGTCCATTGAGGCCCACTCACGATGACGAACCCCAAAAGCTTGTGTATACCAGCTCCAGAAATAGCATCTATGAAGAGGGAGCCGGCTCTGTTACTGGTCCAGGAAGCTGTCTGAGGAAGTTGGTCGGGATCTCAGAGAGGCGCATCATCTTTGCAAATGCTCGTCATTTGTCCTTGCCGCTCTCATCACCAACCATCGTGTACACTCTATGGAACCGTTCCCTCTTCCCGTTCTGCCGCGCCTGCGAACGGGAGGAGCCGATGCTGACCACTGTACGATTTTCAATCACGCGACCCCCTAGAATTTTCGCGATGCGAGGAAGCGACAAGGAGCCTATCGCGGACGGGTATGACTTTTTTTCTTGTGTCGCGATAGAAAAATTTCTATTATTATCACTTTGCTCCGTCGGTTCGGCTCCAGGTAAGAAAGAAAAAAGAGGGCGTCCCAAAAATAGAAAGAAAAAAGAAAAACAAAGGAGCAAAAACCGTTCTTCTGGCCCAATTCTCGAAGGATTGGGGGTGGCGGAGTCACACAGAGCCGCAAACTGGCACCCAAAAAACCCCGTAATTTTGAATGGATAAGCTCAAAGGATCGTCTCCGTTTTTTGTTCTTTTTGCCATGGGGGCACATATACCGAGAAATACCAGGTTCAGTGTCAGCAGAAAATTTCTTCGAAAAAGGTACCTCTGCCTGCATAGATGTCAAAATTTAATCCAACATTATCGGGTGGTTTGTCCCGCCCTCTGCCAGCCTGATGCTGTGAATGCACAACATGACAAGGAGCTGGATCTGCTGTGGTGTGTAAGAACGGGAACAACAAAAAGATGACTGCTTGGTTCAAGCCTTATCAATCCTTCCGGAAACCCGGCATCATCTTTCACATGATATGCTCATCTTGTTAGATACTCCATCCACGTGACTATGGATGCCTCAAACGCTGTCTTGAATGATCGTATAATCAGTCGGCGAGTGCATACTAGACATGTATCAATGACCGGAGAAGTTTCCAATCCGTGCATGCATCAAGTTCTATACAAATTCAGAAGACATCTAAGCTTTGCGTGTCGCATCGAGTGAAGTCATTAGCACCCGATTCCAAGGATACTGAGGATGGAGTGGTCTTGGGTCATCGCGCCCTTGAATAGCTACGTCTGGCTTCTGAAACGAAGTGAATTGTATATTACTAGACGTCGCATGAGTGAACGTCGTGGAAAGAAGCGAAGATAACCATTCCCCGAACCAAATATTTAAAGGATAGCTGAGTGATTGATCTGAGAAGATACATGCCAGGAATGGAAGACATTTTTGAGAATACAAAATGGTTGTTTCACGGACAACCAGGAGATGGACAAGGAACATAGATTCAACTCAAGATGGGGAAATCCAATTCCATCCAACCACAAGAGCGAGGCTCGATTACCGTAGTACTGATACATGACATTCAATAGTGTTCCCTGAATTCATGATTAGCTGCCACTCTCGCAACTTGGGCAGTGATCTAGGGATGGCCAGACTTGCCTGTGAAGATTCTCTACTGACCGGGCATGGGCATTGCTGTTCAAGCCGAGGAAAGGCATTGCCCAACAAACCGATCTTGTTTGTGTTAATCTAGTTGCGGGCGACTTTCTCGTCACCCATCACTACGATTTTGTCCGTGTCCTTGTAGCGACGGGAGATCTTTTCGTCGCCCTTGACCACGACGATTTTGTCCGTGTCTTTATACATCGGGGAGGCTTGTCCCGCCTCTGTGTAGCTGCGAGCAGTGCTGGGGAACCCTGAAGAGAGATCTCTCTCGACAGTGGAGGATCCAGGTGTGCGCTGGATTGCAAGAGCCGAGGCTGCTGTCACAAGAGAAAGAATGTGTGTGAATCGCATGGTGTCTAGTCATGAATGTTGAAGGAGTGTAACGAATGGAAGAGAAGAGCGAAAGTGAAAGAAGTTTTCTTTTTCGGGGAGATGAGATATACAAGAGTGCGTGGTGTATTCGAGTGTATCGATATTGTTTGGGGATCCACGCTCTATTTATACAAATGCTCCCCTATTCTTTTGTATCTAGGCGTCTTCAGAATATGCTCATTCAATGGAAACATAATTATTCATCCCTTGAAACGTGACCTAGACCGCCATCGACTGAAGAACTCCAATATCTTGCTTGTTGTCGCTGGCTACTGCATTCAGATTTCATGCGACCCATGCCTGGCGCAAACGAAGTGATTGAATACTCAAAAAGTGAGCATTTATTGCCGTCCTTACCGGAACATTAAGATGAATACAACCCTAGGCCAACTGCTTCGTGTATGACTTGGCTTTCATCTCATGGTAGGTTCGTGTTGGTTACAAACAAGACTTGGCAAAGAAGCATCCCCAGTCTCAGTCAGTGTGTGAAATAATGGGAATAATTCAAATTTGTTTGATTGGTACGTCGAATATCTGTTCATGTAAGGGAGAGGTTCTGCTACTCCATTGTCCACGGTATGATATGGTCGAGCCGTCATGATGGCCGAGCGTCTCGCCAATAGTAAGGGTCAAAATTGTTGAAAACAATCGTCTGGTGCTACACCGCCATACATACCAATAGCGAAAGAAGGAGTATAGCCATGTAACCTGGATTTGTCATTCCTGTTAATCCTTGATCTTCCGCTCCAACGACCGACGATGCCAAGAAAACCATTGAAACTCTTGAATCCATGCCTCTAGAATGGCATTGACCAGATAATAAGAAAAGGTTGAGATTATTATTACACATAAAATTGTTGCTGTTGGTTCGAAGTTAAGGTGAACAGCTTGGCATCACGTTGTTTCCTCCGAACATCAATCTCAGGGGTGAATACCCAAATATTGATTTTGGTGTTCCTGCCATGGGAACAGCATTGCAGTCTCACAAGCTCCAAGACTCATCTTCAGGCACGAATTATCGTCGCGTAACAGCAAGATGGAAAATGATGGCTACACCAAGATTCCTGCAACCGTTGCGGAGATGGAGCTTGATCTTGCTGGTGTTGAGAAACAGCAAAGACTTTCGAGTCCTCAAACCTGGTCTACAAAACTGTGGCTCTTCTTATTTACGCTTTTGAACATTATTGCGCTCCTTTTCAACCTCACCGCATTGTTCGCCATGCAGTGGCCTTCTGGACATTACCGCAATGCAGCGCTTCGGGCCACCTCGAGCTACACCCCGATCTTCGACATGATTGACCTGGAACCTACCATCAAGAGGATCAACGGCACGCTATATCCAGCTGGTGATCGATTGTCCATTGCCCGACAGTTTCCCAACCCCGATGCCGACGCCATTCGGGAAGAAGATATCGAGCTGATCAGACCCATCCCTATCACCCGCGACCAGGTCTGTCAGTTTGTTTTGGACACAGATCTACGTCTCCGAAGATGACGTACTTTTGCTGACCGTGGTGAACTCATAGATTATCAAGATGGGCAAGAATCCCGACACCGTCGCGAAGTTGGAAGACGAGATCTGGGGCCTTGGCGACGATGCCTACGTCGCAGCTCTGGATATATTTCACAACCTTCACTGCCTAAATACCTTGAGACAAGCCGCCTATGCCAATTATTACAATCAAAGGCCAGGTAAGCCCATCGAGAAGACATATCACTCTACTCTCCACGAAAGTTTGCCCTGTACCATATATGTAACGAAGTATCTGCGATTTCGATACGGCTTTACACATGGGTCTTTATTAGACCTATCACCGCCGTCACTCAAACCTTTTTCAGAAGTTGCAGCCCAACTGACGTGTTACTTCCAGCTGAGGCCGATAATTACGACTCGATGCTTGAGATCCACATCAACCATTGCACAGACATCCTTTTCCAGCATATATCATGTGGCAACAACCTCAACTTGGTGACGCGGCACTGGACAGAAGACCAGGAATACCCGTTTCCAGACTTGTGAGGCTTCCAAGTCCAGAGGATCCTTGACTATGTGAAGTAGCATTTTCTAACAGCATCGCAGTTCTGTCGAAAAGCAATGCATCAACTTTGATAAACTCGTTGAGTGGCACAAGGATCCCGCAGTCACAATCAACATGACCAAGTACGTAGAGGTCATGAAGAAGCCCGATGGCGTCAAAGAGGAGCCCAAGGCGGTTTGGCATGCGGATCAATGGTTTCTAGATCAGCATGATTGATTCAATCATCCTCCGGATGGATCTACAAACAAATCATGGCAGATGGACGAGGACTCACACTGTTTGGTCAACCTTGGGCTTTTATCCTGAAAATAGCCAAGGTACTGCAAGATATAATTCATTGATATGAAAGCCAACAGCTTCAGCAGCACTCCAATGCGTAGATAAAGGCCTGACAATGCAAATATTGAATCGTCGACGGGCATTCTGCACTAGATATTTAACCCGACTCGTCGAATGAAACCCGTAGCTACTTACTGGGAAATGATCTTGGAGAGTTTATGGATTACTACGTGAAACGGCCTGAAATATATCATGATCACTTGACAAATGAGTGAAAAAGATGTGCTCATTGTAACTGAAACATCATGGATCGCTCATCGAAGAGGTATCAGATCAAGTGAGAACTGTTGGCTGGTTTATACGGTGCAAGAGCTTGTTGTCTACTACAACATACCACATACAAATGCTAGCGATAATAGTAATAATGCTCAGCCCTTTCTCCTCGATTCCTTTTACTATCGCTGTCGGGCCATCCTGTAGTAAGCTGGACCAGAGTCGGTCTGGAAGGACTCGTAGAGCTTGAAATACCATTTGAGCTCAAGTTTTGTCCACTATTTGGCTCGTGAGATACCACGACGCTGGGTCCGCCTTCGCGGGGTCTGAGACGGCTGTTTTCCGAAGAAAGCTCGTAATTCGGTCTGTGAGGAATTATAGAGCTTGGAATGCTATTGGAGCTCTTGTGTCGCCCACCATTCGACTGTTGAGATACCAAGACACTGTATCTGCCCTCGCCATGTCTGTAACGACGATATACTGAATAGAGCTTTTGTCCTTCGTGTGGAATATCTTCCTCCGATTCGGTGGCACCATTGGCCGTCATGGAATTACGTATTGATGTGACCAGCGGGTTATCGAAGCCAGCAAATACCCTTTTAAAGACCAAGAGGGCAGACTTCTTGTGGAATGCTACTCTCCTTCGGCGGTTTTGTGGTCCAATATATCCATATTGGACCACAAACTTGTTTGGATCTGCATGATAGTCGAGGAATAGCTTGATCACTTTGAGCCAACGAACGCGAAGTTCGTCTAAACCTTCAGGGTCTTCTTCAAGATCGTGGTTGTGCCGGGAAGCTTCAACAGTACCAGCCCATCTTTTACCAAAGCGTTGGGGAACATGTACAAGGACTGCTTCCCAAACAGTCCTTGCGCCGTAGTCACGAATGCTGTGCGCATCCTGCGAGTCGAATAATTGATTGGGATTGCAATTCCTTCTCAAAAGCTCCTCGACCAAAAGCGGGTCGAGCTTATCTCTTTCGAGGGTCCCGATGGCATAATCCGGTGCTAAGCTGCACGTTGCGTACAGGAGAAGAGGCCGTCCTGGCTTTTCTGCAGGAGCATACCCATGATTGAATATATCAATGGCAGATCGAGTCATCCCAATAGTGATCAAGTATGCGACGTAATCACTTCGCCACTCGTCCGGCTCATACCAGCTGTCGTACCGGCTTAAGGTCCAGTGCCAGTGCTCCCTAGTCCTGATTACAGAAGCGTGCGGAAAGCGGTCGGTAATCTCTGGACTTCGATCCATCAAGAAGTTATTCATCGATTTAAGATATGTTAACTTCGAAGCTTTGGTCGCACGCTCTGCTTCAAATAAATGAAACATGATCATGAAAACAATGCCTTTCGTTGTAGTCTGGCAATAGTCCGGATGCAACGATGTCTCACCGACTCGCGCGTGATAGTCATACATATCGGGCGACCCAGTAGCTCGGAGCTGCCGTAAGCAACACGCTGCTATGGTCAAGTGAGTATTACCTCGTGTAGCGTTGGTATCACCAACTAGCCAATCTGGAACGTTGTCGGAGAGGAGGAACTCTTTCACCGTCAAGTGCAAATATTGGAGTCGAGACGGTACCCACGGGATGTTGTAGCTCCCTTCAAGGGCATGAGTACCAGCATCGCCCATTATCTGTTCGCGCCTATCGTGCTTTACTGGGCATATCTCGATGAGATTTGCTGTACGAGCTTTCATCCGCTTTGCAACATCTGAATGGCGTCTTTCTATCTCGGCATCTGCGTATATGTCAATATGTGATACCGCGTCTCTGTGACTGTCATCGGAGAAAGACATTGCAAGTGGAGACAGCGGCAGAGCACTAGATTGCACCATGTGAAATATTCGAATAGCTTCTTTGCGGTAAAATGAGTCGATCTGATTAATCATTCGTTTGTAAAGTGGGACGAGTCCGGCCGGCAGAAACGAGAGCCTCCTTTGAAGGGTTTTCATATCTTCCGCATTGTCTAAACTCTGTATTAGTGATTTGGTGACTAGAGTCACCCACAGGAATACCTGAGTCGTCAAGTATATCAGCAACAAACAAACCAAAGTCTCATTGTAAATTTTGGAGCTAGAAAAAGATGAGGCTACGAAACTCTGTACGTACGCCTTCTGCTTTTTGCAGGATTTCTTGAATCATGTCGTTGGTCGTGGTTGGGTCCATGGCGCGTAAATCCTTCAACTGCGGAACATCATTGAACTTAGTATTCACGTAGAACCTGATGTCATCTGCAGTCAGATCTTGGACTCTGAGATGCATATGCTGTAAGTACGCTTTCTCGAATACTATTAACGGGCGGCTCGACAGGCATAGCTGAACACGAACACTGGGGTTTTGTCCCCTTGGAAGTAGATTCTCGAGTATGTCGATGATGTCCTGATGCTGCCCCGAAAACTCATCAAGCCCATCAATAAGCAGGCAGATCTGCAATCGCACCTGCGATTGAGAAACAATGGCCTTGAATGCAGCTCCCAGCTCCCTCAAGGACCATCTTGGCATAATTGAATGGTACTGCTCTGACTGCGCGTCTCCAGAGTTTTTCATATTGTCGAGGCAGGGCTATAGATACCAGCTGTCGATACTTGGACAGAATGCTGTGCAGTACAGCCCGGAAAAGACCTTCTTGTGTCTTCAGCAGCCGGACATCCCCGCTGTCGTGGAAGAAGAAGCTGGAAATCAAGATGTTCTCAATGTCGCCCCGGGAGGTAGTCCCGGGTCCTTCGATCTTGGCAGAGGAACTTCATCAATGTGGATTTACCTGATCCGGCCTTGCTAGAGATCCAGTACACCCCATGACCGCCGTTCAGCCAGCGCACAAAGTTGAGGTTCGGCTTTTCGTAAATCCATTGAAATGTCTTTCGATAGGCATCGGCAATGTCTTCATACCGTTCGTCCATGCCATCAAACCTGAGTTCACTAAAAATCCCTGCTGCTGTTAGATGATGGGTATTACTGTGGAGCCATGACACCTACTTTCCTCGCACATTTTCTCCAGTAATTCTTGTGCTGTTATATTGAAGATCAATTAGCTACCTGGTCTGTCTAGTTGGCCGGTCTTCAACTTCTGGCCTTTCATAAACTTACTGGGAGCTCCATGCGTTGAGATGAATTGTTGCACTTGTGCATGATATCTTTGTTCGACGATATGTTCATGATCTGCCATTCGTTAATCTTCAGAGCTTTCAAGAGTGTCTGATCGTCGCTCACCCATGTGGGAGGTCTGGGTTCCGGCTAGGAATTGGTTTCCTGGTCCATAATTGGCCTGAAACCTTGAATTTTCCACATTGGTGTTGTTTGCTACAGGTCCTTTACCAAAGTTGTTGTTTGTAGAATCGAAGTTCAACACAGCTTCGGAAATTGAAGGCTCAAGAGTCAAAAGGTCTTTCGTAGCTTTCTGGAGCTCGCCGAGCTCCTGAGACGTGGCACTCTGCATGCCATGCGCGATCGCGAGGAGCAGCACGTCTTTCATCAACCCCTCCATGAGCGTTTCCACTCTACCACCCTTACCCAATGTTCTCGCAGCACGGAAGTACCGTTCCAATCTCGAGGCATCATCCCCCAAGATCACTTTCCGAAAGATTAATTCCAGATTCTGTGCTTTTCTTTCACATGCGTCGATGATGGATCTTATGGCCAAGTTCGATTGAATGCCCGTGATTCCATTGCATATACGCTGTTTCGCGACTTGAAGGATTCGTCTCACAATTGGAAGTCGACCTATAACCTCGCGAAAGGCCTCTGGAAGACCGGCGGCATTCGAAGCAGCATCGTACACTTGTTTCACTCCGTCAACGATCGCAATCACCGAGGATATGATGCCGAGAACGGCGACAACCTCAGCGCCAGACATGCTCTCGTTTCACTGGTACTGTCGGATTTTGATATGTCATGGAACGTTACTCAAACGTAATGGGCCAATGACTACAAGGGAGAGCGAATGATTGTCGAGCACAACTCGTGCAAGGAAGACCAATAGAAGGAAATGATGTGATTCAATCATTGAAACAATCACAGAGGAACGCAATGAAAGAGTTTCTTGAAATAATGATGCGATTGCGTGGGTTATGGAAATGCGGGGGGATAGGCCGGCAGTCAGGCTGCAGCCAATTATACCAAGCCAAACCTTGACGAACATATGCACGATGACAAGGCTTTCTGTGGAGCGACATATATCTCTCTACACCAAGTTGAGCTGGGCGAGTAGTCCCTCTCTTGCACATATGGCCGGGCGGTATATCGCGACGCTTTCAACATATTCGTACAAGCGGGCTGTTGAATATACAGGCTTGTTCTCGTCATTCGGTAAGAGCCAAGTTCCATGAGAGTCTTCGCAGTTAGGAGCGTTCCAAGAGTCAGACATACAGTCCGACCGTCCGGTATCGGGTCGCTCAATCAATAGTCTCCTGTGAAATCGACGCTGACATGTATATCATACAGTTTAGTCCCTAAGAAACAGGACTCTACTAGCTTCGTGGTGATCCTGTCGCCATTTTCAAGAACCACGGACCGCGCGCATCCAATAAGAGACACATCTTGTCCGTCTACATCGTATAGTCTTTGCGCCAACTTTTCTGTGATTTCTTCTTCATTAATGTACGGTGTTATGTCATCTAACATAGAAAAATCACTCGGTATTGACGAGTGGAAATAACGCGGAGCTCTACTGCGGCCGGTCCCGGTGATGAGTAGTAAGGCATGATTAGCTTCAGTTCGAGTCGTGTCTACGATCCAGAGTTGGGAGCGTAAACGTCCCCACGGGACATCGCGGACGACACCCTCATCTGGTATCAAATGATGGGTGGTGGTTGGAGGGCTGGATGGTCCAAACGCATATTTGGGGGTATTTTGGACGATTGGACGCAGTCGGAGTGGGTAGCTCTTGG
Source organism: Neopestalotiopsis clavispora (assembly GCA_014621435.1). Lineage (NCBI taxonomy): Eukaryota > Fungi > Ascomycota > Sordariomycetes > Amphisphaeriales > Sporocadaceae > Neopestalotiopsis > Neopestalotiopsis clavispora. The sequence continues at coordinate 128,973 of JAANBA010000016.1, forward strand.
GCTTGTGAAGGCGGATAGGCGCCATTCTTGCAGTGTCGCGTATGGTGACGGTCTGCCTTTGCGCTTTGCTTGTATCAATGTCCACTACAGTACAGTCAGTTCTGCAACCTGAAAGAGAGCCTACGGTTCACTTTACGAGTCGCCCAGCCGCTTGTATGAGTACCCAAGACTGGAGATATAAAAGCATGACAGTCATCCCCTGGCGACAGAATGTATGCTCCAAGATCTTGGTACAGGTAATAAGCCCCATCTATGTCCACCAAAACGATAGCTGTTCTTGCTAAGCACGCTTTGTCAAAGAAGCAATCCAGTATTCCGAGAAAATGATCATTGTCAGATACATTTCCCTTAATTTTAATCAAGGGACACATGATCATGTCAACTCTCAGACCAGTCTCTGTCAATTGGACTGTGTGCAATTCTTCCGGGTCGGTATATAAGGTTGCTTCTGTGCTGAAGGGGCGCGGCGAAGGTGCCAATAAGGTGTTGGAGCCCCAATTGAGACTCCTATCAAAAACCAAAATGGTTGGATCATTGAACTTCTTCAATATTTCCTCTTGTAGCCGCTTGAAAGCCTTGGGGCCCTCTCCATACAGGAGAGGCATGTTGACATCGAATATTCCCAGCAAACAATACGCGATATCTTCCTCCCGGGCTGTTTCCCTTTTTGCCGCCCATGACATTTTTTGACTGATACTGTATCTCTCTAAGACGAGATGCAGCATTCGTGGGCCGCGATTCTCCAAGGAAACGAGTATGTTGGAGTCGATGGAAGTGAGACTTGAGATATAGGGTGCCATTTCGTCACGCAGTCCCACCGTCTCCCAATGCCTATCGTAAAAGATGAGCTGCTTCGGCGCAATCAACTCCTGCAGCGTCCATCCGCGCCGAAACCATCTGCTTGCCGCGAACTTCTCCTCTCGAGGAGGGCGCTTGCGCTCCCAAGAATCCACGCTGTCGGTGGGACGGCCAGCGACATAGTCGGACAGGTATGCATAGCAGACAGTGGCGAGAGCGTACCACTTGAACATGGAATTGATGGCTTCGGACAACTCGGCGCTGCTGCTCTTATCGATGCAACACGTGTCGATCCAGACATAGTCCAGGCCATCTTGTCTTGCCCTCTCTGCAGTTTTGATCACTTTGTAGGCCCCACCCTTCTTCTTCCACTTGCGACTGAATAGACCCTTGCGCTTGGGAATATCCTCAAAAAGGACTTCATCGTCACCCCAAGTGTGAGAGAGTATAGCGTATCTTATCGTACCAATTGACTGAATTTGTTCTAGCAAAAGAGTCTTTGTATTCAAAAGCCGCATTGGAGACAGTCCTTAAAGCAGAAGCGTGCCGTTCGCATGAAACAGCTGGGGCGGTGGCATCAAATCAGTAAAAGCGCCGGTAGCGGATAAATCAGCGATTAAAAGAATTATCACGGAGTCGCGTCAATACAGATGACTCGGGAGCACGTCACCAAGTAATATGAGAGAGCTGAAGCCAAGTACAGAAGCGGTCAGATCCGGCAGAACAGGAGCGGCAGAGATCTGTCCAAGAAGAGCCAAGACGGCGTAGCATCGTTTGTCGAATCCCTGCACAACCATCATCATACAGTCTCGGAAGGATTCACAGCCAGCCAGCACACTAGATTTGACTGGCAATAAATACAGGTACTGACCACGCACTCAAAGCTATCAATGATCCCGAGAGCTCTAGTTAGCAAACTTGACAAATAAGCACAGCCAGGCTGATTTGTAGATCTAGAATAAAAACGATTCAGTTCTATATAAATCAAGTTATCCAGAGATAATCGCGTACTGGCTTCATCGGACCGAAGAACAGTTGCTTTTCACGTTCACTTTGTATCGGCATTGCAGTTGATATCCAGCGCTAAGGTTATCGGCTGAAAGATAACAAGAAACAAAATTCGATGCATCCTCCTAGCCAGTGCTTCTGGGCCAACATAAATGGCAAATCTTAAAGACTTGACAAGTCTGCCATTATCGTGAGTAGCAGCGTATTGAGCAAGTCGCCATTGTAACAGTCCCAACTGACTACCTACTCAATCCGTGATTGAGGTTGGCCTATTAAACGACAAATTTGTCGTTGCTATCACAACTCGACGAGAATAGGCCTGGAGCAGATGAGACAGCAGCTCACTTATCATGCCCATTGAGGCCAAAATATTGCCATATCGTAGACTTGGAAGATTGTTTCCCATAGCGGCGCTCACCAGTGTCAGGGCATGAATTGCCTTTGGGGACCAACGAATAGAAAACATTTTGCACAAACTATATTATTATTGATGACTCGGTGTTTATTAAAGTTGTTATACTGAGAACTTACCTTGTAGGATGTCTTTCATTCGTGTAGGTATCGCATGTGTCATCTCAGTGGCTGACAATATTCGACTCGTACTTATTTGTACAAGATTCTTTCTATTGATTGCCATACCAGAAGCCGACACTGCTCTTGGCTTGGCCATGAAGTGCTGGAGTGACCTGTGTTGATTTCAACTCAACCAAGAGGAGTACCCTCCTGGCATCTTAGATCGTCGGACACGCCCCTTCAGTAAGGCATCAATAGAACGCCGATCAGATTGATCAGAGGTGATATTGTCGGAAAAGCATTTCGTAGGCTCTGGCAGCGACCAAGGATTGCTAGACATCACCAATACGACTCACTGCAGTATCTTCGGATGGTCACGTATGATCTTTGTAGTCTTCGAATCCAGTTGAGGATTGTCCAGATCGATTTTCATATATCCGTTAGCAAGAAGTCAGTGCCTGGGTACGGTACAAGAAGACTCCTTCATTGCGCAACTTTCACACCGCAACATCAATAGAGGACACTTGGACACACATGAGAGCTCTTTCGAAGATGGACACGGACTTTGACAATTTCATGAAGAAATGACAGCTTGTACCTGGGGATTCGTGAGGAGCGCGTCGTCGGAGGTAACCCAGCAGGCGTTTCCATCAATAGCGCGCGCGCAGCTGTTGTCCAGGTGTCTCCTTTCTCGCGCCGCTAGCGCAACGGCAAGCAACCTTGTAGAAAAAATCCAATTCAATCCACTGGCCAGTGCCAGTGCCAGAGCTCCAGCCTCCAGGTATTCCATACAGTTTCTGCTGTCAGGAACGCTATGCGCTAGAACCGCCTGTCGAATGGCTGACCTGCCGACCCCACAGAAAAGGGGAGCAGCTGGACTGGAGTTCAGTGAGGCCTGGCCAGTGATTGGGAGCAGACGGCAAGGCGACGAAAACCAGCTACGTCACGCTGACAAGGTACCTCCTGCGCTGGTTCCTGAAGTGCCGCTGCAATATGTCAAGTTGCCCAACCATCTATATTAGTTGAGACCCGCTCCAGGAAGAAGAGGGTTTTTGTTTGAACATACGAGCAAGCTTGATTCAAGGCAACAGGTGGCAAAGGGCCTTCTTGCTTGCGGTCGCGAATGCTTCGTGTCAGTACGAATGCATGTAAAAATAGTCTCGAGCTCAGCCCTCGACACGGACAGGACAGATATGACTGTTGTTGTTGGGCATTGAACTGACAGGAGCCAGGAGCTTACGTAGCAATTCGATTGCCCCAGCTGCTGCACTATGCGCGCTATCAGCCCCTGGCCACGATCTGCGTTTGACTGTCAAGATTTCCGCGCCTTAAAACAGTTTTTAAAATGCCAAGCAATTTAAAGCACGATTAAACGTGCGCGGTATGGGGGATGGGCTTTGGGACCCCCTTCGCAGCCTGTAGGTAGGTCACTTTAACAGACTTGCATGCCGGTATCTAGAAGGCTTAGGGTAGCAGATCTCGACATTATTAGCAGACGAACAAAATGCGGTTACTGGCAATAGTACATTGATACTTGGCGCGTCCCCTTATTCAGGTTGCCAGCCTTTTAGTTTAGGCTAGGTATCCTTTGTTCCGTCTCAGTGTAGGCTGGTCTTGAGAAACCCCAAATCCCATGGTCAGGAGTACTTCCACCCAATTGTACTCCCAATCAAATACAGCTACCCGAAAGAAAACAACACAAAAAAGTACAGTTGACAGAGAGAAGGCATAATATTTATTTCATCAACCTTCTCGTTCATATCCTTTGTTCGTCCGTCCCAATTCGGACCTAGTCTCATTATTCTCACCCAACAGCATATCGGGTTTCCCCCCTCGAGTACCTACACCAATTCACCCGCAAGCCTGACTGCCCCGCCTCCCTTGACCACGATCGCCATACTTTTGAGGGACCCGTGTTGCTCAGCCTCCCAGTCGCTGACGACTCCCTAACCTACACAAACCAAATCCCAACACAAACAACAACCCAATCATACAGATACTCGCTCGTTCGGTCTGAATGGCAACTTAGAATCCTCCCAACTCGCTTCGATGAGCTGCTCACTCGTTTTCTACGCTTGGGGTACCATGGGAATAGGATATACGACCCCTCCATTGACACACGAATTGTAAAACACCACTACCCAACATGGAAGGCCAAGGGGAGGATGGGCCCGACAGCTCGTCGCTCAAGCCCGTCTCTTCGCTGAGAGCGCGCTTTGAGAATATGGGCAAACCGAGCGACGATGCCAGCACAGTATCTTCACCAGTTACACCATCGCCGCGCAACATTTCACCGTCTCCGAAGCCCCCTCCAGTACCTGACACGAGACCGGTCAGGACGACTACACCTCAAGGCGCAGGCAGCCAACCGACGGCAAGAGAAGCTTTGAAGCCTACAGGACTGCAAATACCAAAGCCTGGCTTCGATGCAGCTTCCGCACCTCAGACTACGGGTACACCTATGAGCCCAAGACCAATGAAGCCACCACCGCCGCCAGCAGTCCTGATCGATCCTCCACACTCGCCGCCCAAAAGTAGAGGGATCAACACCCCTCTGAGCTTGGAAAATGGGCAGCTACAAGTTGATCCGAACAGGGCACCCCCTACTCCGGTTGCCTCCTCGCCGCGAACGTTCAAAATTCCGAGTGCGCCCCCTAGCAAGCCTGTGACTCCAGGTCTGGAGCCACGTCGATCGCCCAGGCTCTCCGCTACTTCTGGGCCACCTTCACCTCCTCCCCCGAGGCGTTCTGGCGAGATAAAGAGGGAAGATGTGAGAGGCCGACCGCCCGTTCCACCGCCAATCAACCGCGCCGAGAAGCCCAGCAATCGGCTGTCGCACTTGCTGAGCCTAGACACCCACCGACTAGAGGCACCTGCTGTCGTCCCCGAGAAATCGCCATTTAATAGTCCGCCTAGCAGCCCGGAGCACGAAGCATCGCCGCCTAGGCTTCCAAGTCGCCCTGCCACGAAGCCGACCGCCAAGATACCCCCTATGCCCAGGAATAATACTGTGCCCGTTCCATTTGAACCGCCCCCGGTGCATCCTTCGACGGCCGCAAGGAGGGAAGTCAATGGCCAAGGACGAGGTGTGGTATCTGCTGCCCCAGAACCGGCGATGGCACCAGCTTTACCTTCCCGACCTCACACTGTAGTAGATGCACAGCCGTCAAGAGTGCCATCTGGATCGATGAGACCTCCGCCACGCCCACCCCGGCCAGGCGTCATTACTTCGAATAACTTGACAAGTGCCGAGAACAGCGCAGCCACTACGCAATCTAAGCGAGCAGTCTCGACACCAACTTCGGCACAGAACCCACAATTTGCTCCTCCACCGACTCGAACTCACGGTAGATCCATGACCGTGGACAGGACATCTGACCGTACACCTGCTGAATTCCGGGAACCACCAAAGAGAGGCGGTACGGTGGTTGACAGGAGCACAAGAACTACCCACTCTTTGGCACCTACGCCGACCCCTCGATTACCAATCCAAGCCACATCACAGTTCCCGGATGCTTCCCACGTCAACAGGCGACCGCCGTTTGCCAAGAAGGGCCAGCATGAGATTTATACAAAATACGATACGCGGATAATTGATGTCTGCGGACCATATCTTTGTACCAGTGGTCCACTGACCCGCGTATGGAGCTTGCTAGATGGAGAGCTGCTCATGAGTTTTACTCATGGAGAAGGAGTCAAGGCGACTGCAGTGGCTTTCAAATGCGGACTTGGTGTCGAGGACGAAGCGACCCGTCTCTGGATCGGAAATAACTTGGGCGAGGTATTAGAGGCCGATATCGCCACAGCATCTATTGTGGGCAACAAATCCATTGCACACGGGCGAAGTGAAGTGACCAGGATCTTCAGGCATTTCAATGAGATGTGGACCTTGGATGAGTCTGGCGGATTGCACGTTTGGGGCCCAGACAGCGACGGTTCCCCAAATCTGAATAACGCTCCTCACCAAACGTATCGCCTCCCAAGAGGCCACACTTTCTCTATGTTAGTGGGCGATGAGATTTGGCACGCAACCGGAAAAGAAATCCGTGTTTTCGCACCGACACTCGACGGCCGGACGCAAGTCCAGGTCCTCATGCGCCCCATGGTGGCTGAAGGCGCTGGTGAAGTCACGTCAGGAGCCTTGATTAAATCGCATAAGGACAAAGTGTTCTTTGGCCATGCTGATGGCAAAGTCAGCATCTGGTCTCAGCAAGATTTCACCTCTCTCGGTGTGATCAATATCAGTCCATTCAAAATCAGCTGTCTCGCTGGAGCTGGTAACCTTTTATGGGCTGGCTACAATACGGGCAAGGTCTGTGTTTACGATATCGAGCAGTCGCCATGGGTCGTAAAGAAGGACTGGCAATGTCATGATGGCCCGGTACTGAAACTTCAGACTGATCTGGCCGGCTTTTACAAGTTGGATCGGCTGCAAGTCATATCACTCGGAGCCGACAACATAGTGAAGGCCTGGGACGGATTGCTTCAAGAGGACTATATCGAGGACGAGATGAAGCGATTGGACACCCAGTACTGCGAATTTGAGGACATCAGGGCTATGGTGATGACTTGGAATGCGGGTGCCTCTACGCCAAGCAGTCTCAGATACTCCGAGCAAGATTCAGTCTTCATTCAAAATCTCCTCCAATCGAGCGACGCGCCAGAGATATTGATTTTCGGATTCCAGGAATTGGTCGATCTTGAGGATAAGACGGCAACCGCGAAACGACTGTTCAAGTCGAAAAAGAAGGATGCCGTGACGGACCAGGAGCGCATGAGTCACCAGTATCGCGACTGGCGCGACTTTCTTGCTCGAAGTCTGGATGATTTCATGCCGCAGGACTGTCTGTACCATCTTCTGCATTCGTCCACCTTGGTCGGGTTATTCACCTGTATATTTGTCAAGTCGACGGTTCGAGATCGCATCCGGAATTTGAGCAGTGCAGACGTCAAACGCGGCATGGGAGGATTACACGGAAACAAGGGTGCAATTGTCGTCAGATTTGTGCTTGATGATACTTCAATGTGTTTCATCAACTGCCATTTAGCAGCTGGCCAGTCCCAGGCAAATAGTCGTCACAACGACATCGCCGCCATTCTGGAAGGCAACCTGCTACCAGTTGAGCGGGATGGCGGTGTACGCATTGACAGCTATGTTGGCGGCGGTGACGGGTCATGATCATGGATCACGAGATTTGCCTGCTCAATGGCGACCTGAATTACCGAATCGATACAATGTCACGAGATACCGTTGTTGCTGCCGTCAAGGCGAACAATCTCGGAAAACTTCTCGACCGAGACCAGCTTCTTGTGGCGAGGCGGCGGAATCCGGCTTTCAAACTGAGAGCATTTGAAGAGATGCCCATCACATTCGCGCCAACGTACAAATATGATGTTGGGACAGACAATTATGACACCAGCGAGAAGAAGCGTTCTCCAGCATGGTGTGATCGCCTCCTTCACAGAGGCTCTGGCAGAGTTCAACAGCTTGATTACAGAAGACACGAGGTTCGAGTTTCCGACCATAGACCAGTGTCAGGACGTTTCAAGTTCACAGTCAAGACTGTTTCCCCCAAGCGACGTGCAATGACTTGGGCGGATTGCCAGCAGCGCTTTGAAGATCAAAAGGAGAAGGAGGCGAACGAAGACAAGTAAGTGAACAAGGCATTGAGAACTCTGGACTGCAGTGACTAACTCGATTGGCAGACTCTTCTACCTTATGCATATCATTGGTTACGATGCTGCAACTAGTCAACAGATCATCCAGGATCGAACCAGGCGAAAGATGTCTCGAAGTCCCAGTCGTCGTGTGGCATAGAGAGCCGCTGTTCGGGACAGAAGAACAGACCCGGAACCGAGCTGTGAGGGTAGCCGTTCAATGGCTTCCCGAACTGGCCAGCGGAAGATTTCATTGCAAGTTTCGAATCGTGGCAACCCTGGACCAGGTAGTCGCTTGAAAGATCCCACGGAAGACGCCAAGTTGGGCAAGCAGAAGAGATACTTCTCGAATTAAATTTAAACGTCGGTTGGCGACGCGCGTCGCTAGATGCACCGATACGCTCGATATCATGTCGAGTTAGTGAATGAGGATGGATATATGACATAAAATAGACAGCGTTGATTCATAGCGATGCTGTATTAGACGGTTTGCCTACTAGAGACTTGGAATACCCCATTCGTACGTGTTTCCGTATGGGAGCACGATATCAGAGAAGACTTTGTGTGTTCCACGACCAATAGTGGCATCAATGTGAAACCAAAAATTGAGTTTTGTGATATGTCCATTTCTGCTTTTTCAAGACCGAGTTGCAGTTTAAATCCGACTTACTCACATAATTACTAAACACGGAAGAGCGTGAGCAGTGTTTAGAAGCTGTCCTATCGACCCTCGCTCGGTTACGCCCACCGTGCCTCGGCATCTCTCCACACCAAACTCAAGATGGAACCGAAATCCGGGGTATCCGCATTTCTTAGCGTGGCGGCGTCCCATCCGTACATAGGCGACGGGCTGCTACCCCTAGAATACAGATTGACCTTGACCGACTTCTCATTACTTCTCCCGCTCGACATATTGCATCTATATTTTCTCTATTTCTGTGAATATTTCAAAGTGTCGACTTACTTGATTTATCACATTTCCTCGCCCGAGTAGAGACACCATACCAAGGACAAATCAAACCACCAAAATCAAATTCAAGATGGCAGACGAGACAGCACTCCACGACTTTCCTTCGCTCTTCTCCCTCAAGGGCAAGGTTGCTGTCGTCACTGGTGGCTCTCGCGGTCTGGGTTTGAACGCTGCTTCGGCGTAAGCATGATTCCCTGACCTAAAGCTCACTTCTCATCTCACTCCAGAGATGGGTGGCGAAGTTATAAGCATGATCAGCATGAGTCCAAATACTGACATTTTTCATCTAGCATCCTCCAATCTGGCGCTTCTCTTGTCTTCATCACATCCCGCAAGGCCAAGGCCTGCGAGAGCGCCGTGGCACAGCTGAACAAGCTGCCCAACCTGGCTCCGGGCGCCAAGGCCATCTCGGTGCCCGCCGACTCGGCCACCATGGAGGGCATCAAGTCGCTGGTAGCGCAGGTCAAGGCGCACACCGACCACGTGGACATTCTGCTCGCCAACGCCGGCGCATCATGGGGCGAGTCCTTTGACACGCACCCGGACTCGGCTTTCGCCAAGGTCATGGACCTCAACGTAAAGGCCGTCTTCAACACGATCCGCGAGTTCGCCCCGCTGCTGCAGAAGCGCGCCAGCGTCGAGGACCCCAGCCGCGTCGTCATCACCAGCTCCGTGGCCGGCCTCGGCGTCGGCACCCTGGGCGCGCAGGCCACGTTTGGCTACAGCGCCTCCAAGGCCGCCGTCCTGCACCTGGGCCGCAACCTCGCCCTCGAGCTGGGCCCCCGCCACATCACCGTCAACTCCATCTGCCCCGGCTGGTTCCCCACCAAGATGAGCTCGGGTCTGCTGGATCTCACCGGCGGTCTGGAGAAGCACGCCAAGAGCAACCCCATGGGCCGCCTGGGCCGTCCCGAGGACTTCGCCGGCGCCATCGTCTACTTGACCTCGCGGGCGGGCGGCCACGTCAACGGTGCCGAGATCGCCATCGATGGCGGTAGCCTGTGGAACCGCGGCGGGCTGTTGGATGCGCAGGAGGAGACGGCGGAGAAGGCCAAGCTCTAAAAGGTGCATTAGCAATTAGGAGCGGGAGAAAACTGAGAGCTTTCATCGCTCATGAACCAGCTGCTGTATGGAGGATGCCCCCCATGATGATGAGCATGTGACCATTAGCGAATATATTTACTACAAGGCAGAGAGAAGCGACTTCTGGTGAAGACGCGTTCTGCGCAAAGATGCAAACAATACATAAAATTTAAACAATTTTGAGATCCGAGGCTGGAGGGCTTCGAAGCCGGCGGGTGACAGCCACGTCTATTTGCCAGATACCTCGGACATGTCAATAATTGAATTGAAAGGGTTCCAATGGCGAAACAGAAGCAGTTGCAACCTGCCGCGATGTATTTTCGATTTTCCCTGCTTTCTTTTCTCTATGTTCTATCCCAAAGACAAGATGTCTAGATACTATGACTCTGGTTTTCTCGCAACCCAATGTGCAGCTCTATAGACCGTTTGCAACATGCTATTCGAGTCTTGAATATATGGCGCCGTGATATTCGTCTCCTGATGCTCTATAGTGAACCCCATCTTCTCAACGAGGGCCACGACCTCATCATGCGTGAGCTCGAAGCTTCCCGGCTCGGCAATGCCCATATTTCCACTACCTTCATCTTCGCCGTCGCCGTCATAGCCGTTGTGACCGGCGACCTGGCCCTCCCAGTGCCAGAGAAGGGGTCCGACGTTGATGAGGATGCCGCCGGGTTTCAAGCAGTTCCGAATCACCTCTAGGTAACGGATGAGGTTGGGCGCCGTGTCTAGGAAGAAGCAAGCGGCGACCGCGTCGTAGCTGTCCTTGTGTTCCTCGTCGCCGTACAGGCACAGGAAATCGGCGGCGCACATTTGCATGGCGCCGATGTTCGTGGCGGCCTCGAGTGCTCGTTGCGGGTGGATATCCGGTACTTTGCAGCTTCTAAACTGGTTCTCGCGGCTCTTGTGATTCGAAAAGGAGTGTATCCAGGGGTATATCGTAAATTGACCAGCCTGGTCGACACTGTTCAGGATAAAGGACGACGCCAGCAATTGATGGTACGAAATCTCGTTGCCTTCACTAAAGTATCCCCTATGGCACAGGTCAAAGACCAGCCGACCAAGACCGGCACCAGGGACGAGGACGCTCATCTGCGCTCCCTCTGGAAACCTCGCCTTGTGAGCCTCCAGAGCCTTGAAAATGGGCTCATACGAAGCCTCTCTCTCAGCCCTGCCCTCTTCAGACCAGTCACGGTAAAATTGCCGAATGGTGCTCCTCGCCTTGTCCGCGTCCGACTGCTTGGAAACACCGGCCCATTCCTCTGGCATGAGAACGTGGGCCGAGTCGGAGGAGCCTTGATCGACACCAAAGGACTGCAGGCCTTGTTTGAGAATGGTGCGCGCCAGGTCGGCATTGCTCTCAATGGCCGCATCTACGCGGTCCAGCGTTTCCAGGTACGAAAAGGGCGGCTCTGCCAACATTTTCCAGTGGGCTTGTGGAAGGGCATAAAAGGCCTGGCGACGCATATGCGTGCAGTGCAAATGTGCCGTCCTCGCATATTGTCTGTTTCGAAACGTCAGAAGGTGTCATGGTGAATTTGATGTAGCAATGTAGGGCCATGGAATGGTGAGCGAGAGCATGAATGCAAGGCATGTGAATGTTAATAATATATGGTTTGTTTTTGTATACTCACGCAAAAGAGTCCAGTGCCTGGAATATGACCTTGAACTCTTCAGGATCATCAATTGTGTCCTCGACTCCGCTCCATTGGCTCTCCTGGGCAGGCGCAGCAGCCATCTTCTCTCCGTCCATGTTGGAAGGAGCAAGAAGATCCTCCTCTGAAGCCGGTGAAATCTGCTTTGATTATGCTGCCGCCAGTCTCAGTCCGGAGCAAGCTGAGCTTAAAAGTGTGGAATCTTTTGCGATGGCGGGGCACTTCAGAGGCCTGGAGGATGGGAAGAGGGGCCTTCTAATTGCCGGCGAGAGAGACGTCACTTGCAAGAAAAAGACAGCAGGTAATTGTTCTTGCTCAAGAACTACGAAGGACAGTGAAATTCACCTTGTAGCGACATGATGAGAAAACTTGCATTGTCAGAAACGCACTTTGTCCCAAACATTGACAAATTGCTGCTTGTCAGTTGCCAAGATAGTGTAGGCAGTGAAAGGTGGCGGGCTTGGGGTTCCCGAGGTTTGGGCTCCACTGTATTCCGTACGTACGGCCTGCATGTGTAGTCTGCAGTGGGTGTCCTCATGGTGCAGCAACAAGCCAGAGCAACGCAAAACAGCATTCGAAGCTTGGACCTGGATTCTGCATTCGTCAGTATTGCTTACCAACTGCTGCCACGTCTTTTCAACGTCTGTCCAAGTACGAAATCTTATCAAGATATTGATCTGTTCCATTCTCGAGAGATTCTCTCTTTGCGCAGAGCTCTGTAGACAGTGACCAGCGACCATGGCCATGGATGAGTCGTTCTCATTCCCTCTACCAAAGTCCTTGGACACTCGCGTCCATATGCGACTTATCACCAAGTCCAAAGTGCTCATAGTACATCTCACCACAGTCTCGGCCGAGGAGGCTGGCAATGCCGTCCCCTTGGGCTCAATGGTCTATGCCCTGCCAGATGTGAGTGCTTGATACAGCAGTAGCCCCTCTATTATATGCATCACCAAGCTAAAGCAATATATAGCGATTCAATCCCAGTGTGCCAATATCGACACCAATCTACAAAGAGGAGCCAACGTTTGACTTTGCTACTCGCGTAGCCAAAATCTTGGTGAAGAAGACACAAATGCACGTCTACGTGTCCAACTCCATCAGCCTGGCCAGCACAGGTCTAGGGGGGACGTTTGAAGAGGAGATGGAAGCCTTCAAGAAGGTGGTTGAAGTGGCTCTCAGCAAGCTGCAACACCTAACCACGGCTGCAAGCAGCATGCCTAATGGTACCAACGAGGCCTAAATAGGATGCTAGCTCTATCACCTTCCATGATCCGGCGGTTCAATAGCTCACCGGGATTCTGGTTTCATTATCAATGGTGCTTCAATGGGAGTACAGGATGGTTTGTCTACTAATGCCAAGTTTGCCTATTGGTCTTGGGCCTCTCTCTGCCTCCTCAGAGCTCCTGGATTTGTCTTTGCGCTATGAGCACACGCAGTTGCAAACACGACAAAAGAAGATGGGAGCGCAAACAGAGGTTCTTCACTGTATTGATCTCGAACGCCTAGTCAGCCGGGCATCTACTCGACGGGTACACCGACAAAAGCAGTCTCTTGGATTTTCTCCGGCTGTCGAACGGCTTCTCGCATACGTCTAGCTTTGAGATCCTTGCCCCACGTGTCGAATAAGTAATTCAGCCAGGGTAGAAGCTGCAGTGATCATGCAGCAAGGAAATTAGGCGTTGAACTCACATGTCACAAATGATGTTTGTCGATAGGGCATGTTCAATGGCAACATCTTCAGGCCCGATAAACTTGGAATGGCAATGCATATACACCAACACCCGGAACTGCCATTCGTGGCAATGCAAATGACCCGAAGGAAGGGAGGCAAAGGCCAAGCTGGGCATGGTTGATCAAGTCCTTATAGAGAGGATGCCACATCGGTCCAAGCTGAGAATCAATGTGCGAGTCTTACAAGTCTCGGAGAAGTCTAATATGCCGATAGTCATACATTGTTACTTCCTCAATAATTACTGGCTGTCTGATAGAACATGTACGACTAGGGTTGATTGCACTGATTGTGTTGGACAGACCTTTCATCTCGGCGAGAACCAGCCCCACGCACAGGTCGATTGAGTTCACAGATACCAAGGCGATGCTCTATAGCTACAAGCCTCGTGATGGTGATTATGAGCCCGCTGAATGCGGTGTAGTGGCCAGGAGCAAGATGAAGTCTTTGGGCAGACCAGGAGTGAAATGTCTCAGGTCCTCCGAATTGCCTCGACAGGGCTTAGCAGTCATGGGCTGTATCAGATGAATGCACAATGTACATGACACTTCGCAAGGGAATATATACGAGCGATGGGAAACAGACAAACAAGTCAGTACAGTAGTAGATCCAGGTCTCAGCTTGGGAAGAAATAGAGACCTCAGGTGAACGGGCAAGGCTGTCTGGTTTGTCGCACATCATTGGGGCGATGAATGCTGCTGCATCACACAATGAATGGAATCATTTATTGGGATGGCAGTTGAGTCTAAAACGTGACCCAAAAGACTTCCAACCATGACCCATGTCTGGGCGAACGGAGGGGTCGACTACTGTGGCCCCTTTGGATTTTTCCAGAGTTTGGATGGCAAGCATGATTGAAGTGGCAGCCACTGAGCGCTGGTCTGAGGTCAAAAAAACTGCCCCCCTCAGCTCCACTTTAGCCCCTCCATGAAAGCAGCAGCCATCCGATTGAAGACAGTGAGGGGAACTAATGTAGATTTCAGACTCGTGCTTTGCCAGGTGAACATGTACATGCCAGGTAAGTAGCCAGGCGAAAAAGGGACATCAGCAACAGAGTGAGAAAGCCACAAGCAGCCAGAACAAGTTGAATTCAAGCCAAAAGAAGAAGCCGCCCATCAGGTTTTGTCCCCGCTACTTTACAAAGGGAAGGGTGGGAAGAAGAAAAAAAACAAGAAAAAAATAACACCAGCTACGACTGGTACCAAATGCTCCAAGACCCCACCATTGCCCACGCCGGTGGGCAACCAACGTTTTGATGTTCCCATGCTCGTCAAGGAAAAAAAAAAGTGCAGGCCTGCAACGGCACAATCGCCTACAAGCGCAAGACCACCCGGGGAGACACAACAGTCACTGACACATTGACAAAGCTGTTGTCACCCTCTTTGCCAGTCACGCATTTTCTGCTCTCTCTCTCTTTCCAGTGTCTATAGAGAAGCATACAGGCTCTCTTCTGTTCAGGCTATTTTCATTGTTGCTGATCATTGTACCTACGCAGCAATATTCTAGAGGAACAACTTCAGATACATCAGATGTACTAGGTGCATCCACATTGATACTACTTACAGACAGCGCAGGCCTGGTACATCCTACAAGGTACCTACATGCACTAGGTACGCTAAATCTAGACCCCTCCAACAAGGCAAGCACGGGCAAGCCACAGAAAGACAGACAGACAAGACAGCCCACATACGTAGCCCACCACTTTGAACCTGCGGACCGCCTCTACTATCAACCACCACACACCACCACCACCACTGCTGTGTTGCGTTGACGGCTTCAATCCCTTACCTACAACCGTCTCTACCGTGCGCACACCGAGGCAACAAATGCTGGTCGATCGACCGCCCAGGACATTTTAGGTAGAGCAACTCGACTTGGTCAAGTTTCTCTCTATTGCAAATACCTGAGTACACTGCCGCCGGCTTGTCTCATCCCATCTCACCCTGAGATTGTCTGAACTTCGCTCAGTTCAGCAGGCCTTTCCTGCACAAGACAGACAGCTGCCCGCGCCTCTCGATTCGAGATCCCAAATCCGAAACAAGAGTCGCCAAAAGAAGCAGCAGTGTTTCTCCCATTTTTGGACCGTCCTCGACCCTTCTTGCTTTTGCCCCGCGATCAAGCGCATCACAGACCTCTTCACCTCGAGGTCTGTTGCCCATCATGGCATGGCAACCGGCACCCGAGTCCTTGAGCCAGCTGGCGTCTTGTCTCAAGGATTCTCTCAGCGGTTTCAATAAGGCTGCCCAGAAGCAGGCCGAAATCGTGAGTAGACGCCAAACATCCACTTCGCTGCGCACGCCGCTGGCATAAGAGATTACGGAAGCTGACTAGAATCCTTTCCCACCTGTTATAGATGCTCACACAAGCCAAGTCGTCGCCTGATATCAACAACTACCTCGTATATCTTTTCTCGAGCACTGAGCCTCCGGCTGGACTGCAATGCTCCAACGAGGACTACCACCTCGTCCGGTCTGCTGCGGCCATCATGCTGAAGAACAATGTCAGGACTGAATACAAGCAAATTCCTGAATCGAGTTTTACCTTGATCAAGATGGCCATACCCATGGTATTGGAGGACAAGAACTCTCAAATGCGCAACTATGCTGGAAATATCGCAACCGAAATCATCCGCAGAGGAGGTCTGCTTAGTTGGCCAGAGCTTCTGCCAAAGCTCCTTGAGCTCATTGGCAACGAGACTGGACAAGTCTCTCCGGAAGCGCAGGAGGGTGCCATGATTGCCATGGCCAAGATCTGTGAAGACAACACCAAGATGCTCGAGCGTGAGCTCAACGGCCAGCGACCGCTGAACTTCATCCTGCCGAAGCTCATCGAAGCTACCAAGAACCCATTGCCTAGAGTTCGCGCCCAGGCTTTAACGGCGATTAATGTTTTCACACCCCGAAAGTCTCAGGCCATGTTGAACTCCATCGATAGCCTTCTTGAACACTTGTTCACTCTAGCAAGTGACACACATCCTGATGTCCGACGACAAGTGTGCAGAGCCTTTGTTCAGCTGGTCGAGACTCGTGCGGACAAGCTTCGGCCCCATCTCTCTGGCTTGGTTGACTACATTATCAGCCAGCAGAAGAGCGATGACGAGGAGCTGGCCTGCGATGCCGCTGAGTTCTGGCTGGCAGTGGGCGAGCACGATTCCTTGTGGGAAAACTTGACCCCGTACATTGGAAAGATTATCCCTGTGCTCCTCGAGTGCATGGTCTACAGTCCCGAGGATATCGCACTGCTCGGTGGTGCTTCTGACGACGAAGACGAGGAGGACAGGGAAGAGGATATCAAGCCGCAGTTTGCCAAAGGAAAGTCGGGAAGAAACGCCACTGAAGCTTCGGCAGATGCAAACGAAAATGGCAATGCCTACGAGAAGCTAGCCAACATGGATGACGATTTGGAGGATGGCGAAATCGAAGAAGACGAGGACGGTAACGATGAGAACCCAGATGAGAAATGGACACTGCGAAAGTGTTCAGCAGCAGCCCTGGACGTTTTCGCCCGAGACTACCGCGCCCCTGTGTTTGAGTCTATCTTGCCTTACCTTACCAAGAACTTGAAGCACGAGGACTGGCCTTACCGGGAGGCTGCAGTTTTGGCTTTGGGTGCCATTGCGGATGGCTGTATGGATGTGGTGACTCCTCACTTGCCCGAGTTGATCCCGTATCTTATCACGCTCCTCAATGACCCGGAGCCCGTTGTCCGCCAGATCACTTGTTGGACCCTGGGTCGCTACTCTTCATGGGCAGCGCAACTCGCTGATCCTGCCCAGAAGCAGGCCTTCTTTGAGCCAATGATGGAGGGTATTTTGATGAAGATGCTGGATAGTAACAAGAAGGTTCAGGAAGCAGGTGCATCCGCATTTGCCAACCTCGAAGATAAGGCCGGCAAGAACATTGAGCCGTACAGCGGACCCATCATTCAGCAGTTTGTCCGCTGCTTCGCAAAGTACAAGGACAGAAACATGTACATCCTCTATGACTGTGTTCAGACCTTGGCCGAACACATTGGACCGACATTGGCACGTCCTGAACTCGTCAATCAGTTGATGCCGGCCCTGATTGACAGATGGCAGAAGGTGGCAGATCAGTCGCGGGAGTTGTTCCCCCTACTCGAATGTTTGTCTTACGTGTCCATGGCTCTCAATGATGCGTTCACTCCCTACGCTCAACCGATCTTCAACCGCTGTGTCAAGATCATTCATGACAACCTGGAGGCTTCCATTGCCTTAGCAAACAACCCATCCGTCGATGTACCGGACAAGGATTTCCTCGTCACCAGCTTGGACCTGTTGAGTGCCATTGTCCAGGCACTCGAGCCGCAAAAGTCGGCTCAGCTCGTCAAGGAGTCGTCTTTGCCTGTTTTTGAATTGCTCACCTTCTGCATGGAGGATCCTGCCGATGAAGTTCGCCAGTCAGCCTACGCTCTACTTGGAGACTGTGCCAAATACATCTTCAGCGAACTAGCCAACTCTTTAAACAACATTCTCCCTGCGCTTCTCAAGCAGCTGGACCTTAGCGACATTCTTGATGAGGAGATCGAGAGCGGTTTCAGCGTTGTTAACAATGCCTGCTGGTCAGCCGGAGAGATTGCGATCCAGTGGAGGGAGGGTTTGGCACCGTTTGTGCCTGAATTATTTAGGCGCTTGGTTGACATTATCGCGGATCCTAACATTCCCAAGAGTGTCAGCGAAAATGCTGCCATCGCACTGGGTCGTCTCGGACTTGGCAATGCGGGCTTATTGGCACCTCAAGTTGCGAACTGGGCCGAGGAATTCCTGAACGCAATGGACGAGGTCGACCCGTCTGACGAGAAAGCAACTGCATTTAGAGGATTCACTGCGATCGTCGAACAAAACCCAATGGCTATGGAGAAGTCTCTACTTCACTTTTTCACGTCGATTGCAAGGTACACAGACCTGAAGTTGCGCAGTGATGCCAAGCATGGTCTGCACGACGACTTCCAAAAGGTTTGTACAACACCGAAACTCGATTTAGATGGTTTGACACTAACAATTCTTTAGATCATCAATGTTTATCGCGGATTGATCCCTCAATTCAACGATTTCGTCAACCAGATGCAAGCTCAAGACCGACAAGCACTCAGTGCCAACTATGGCATTTAGTGCAAGACCTGATATCAGAGGCACATTGACTGGGAACACTCATATGCGTGCTTGAATACAAATGGCGGACCCGCCGATTGTGCGTTGTATCAGGAGATCGTATGCACGAGAGAGCATTCAGCTGAAGAGTTTTCTGACTTGCTTTATTCTAAGTGGGTTTGGAAGCAGCAAGCACTGACAACCTGGACTGGCCCTACAGATGGTGGTGCGAAAGCAATGATGAAGCAGTGGGCATGGACAAAAGAGCCAAGCTGGTTCGGCAAGAGCATGAGACCGCAACATTGAACCAGAAATAATGGGAAATATGGAGAAAATGAGATATGACAAGATGTGAAGTTGATTGACCGGGAAGATGCATATCGCAGGGGGAAAGATATTCATAGCGCCACATGCGAGCGCTTTTGCCGCCCTTCTTTCGAGAAAGACGGGCGGCCTTGACAGCATTTAATGTTCCCCTCAGTTGGGAAGAGAAATGACGCTGCCATTCAAATAGATAGCACTTAGATAGCTGGACCAAAAGTAGATAGCGACACAATGTTCTCCGAGACGGACTCACATGTCTGGTCATTTGAGAGAACCTGAAACTAGGGGAGTTTGCGGAAAAGTTCAAGAACAACAGTTTGAACCATGCTCGACTTTGACTTGACTCTGAATCTGTCCATGATGAACGTGATGCGACGTGACACAAAGAACTGCGGGTTACTCGATCTGTGGTGATCATATCAGCAGGTACTCGCATACGTCTACTACAAAAGATCAGAACACAAGGTTGGACGGCACCTTGACTTATATGGTTGTTGCTTGGCACATTTAAAAGAATGGTCTAATGGTTAGTATACTATGGTAGCATTGGACCCTGAAATCGAAACGTCAGCAATGCGCATTCTCCTAACCGCTGATGCCTAAAAGCTCGCAAAAGGCGAGTGCGAAGACGCTCCAAAATTGACTGGGGTTGCAATCTAGGCTTGAAAAGCTTAAAGCCTCCAACCTGCCACACCTTGAGCCATTGTAGTTCGTTTTTATAATTCCACCTTTATTTTCCTCTTTTAAAAGTTGATAATAGTAACACCAGAGTATTCACCACAAGTTATGCCTGGCCAAGCGGAAATCTCGCTCCTCCCCGCCGCTACCGACGATGTTGCTAATCTACTTGAAATTCATCTGAGAGCATTTGAATCGGATCAATTTTCGAATTTAATGCTTCTGGGTCGAGACCCTGATGTCTTCAAAGGCTTGATACAAAAGTCCATCGAGGCATGGATGTCGGATCCGAAGGCGCAAATGGTCAAGGCCGTGGCAGCGAATGGGGTTATCGTTGGGTACGCATGTTGGATCACAGAGGATGCGGCCCCGGAGGAGGTCAAGCCGCCAACTGCCCCAACCAAGCTGGAGCCTGTTTCCAGGATAATGAATGAACAAGGACAGCAGCAAGCGCCGGGACTGAGTGGCGGAAGTGCAGAAGCCTCGGCTCGGGACGCTCCTGATCCGCAACCCAAACTCCTGCCACAAGATCTGGGCAAGCTCATGCGAAAGGACTTGATGGCGCATAAAAGCCAGCTCGTAGGGAATCAACGACACATGGTCCTGCAGGCCCTGGTGACGGACCCGGCATGGCAGAACCGGGGCATTGGCGCTCGGCTGGTGCAATGGGGGACAAAACGCGCCGACGCCGAAGGGCTGGCGTGTTGGGCCCACGCGTCGCCCTCTGGATACGGCGTCTACCTCCGCGCCGGGTTTGCGGAAATGGGCGCTTCTGATTACGATCTCAATGACTATCTACCTGAGGACGAGCGGGGCAAGTCTGCATGGGGGACGTATACATTTCGATACATGGTGCGAAAGTATAATGCTGGTGCTTAGAAGGTTATGTTATTTTTCTCTATACTGGCAGGTTCTAAATATCTTTTGCTTTGATTCGAACGGGGTTCTTCCTGTCTGGAGACAACGATCCAAACATGAAGTAGTGATGATCCGGCTTGGTCTTGGCAGCCGCCGCGTGGTCCACATACTCCATGTCAAACGCCCTGAGAAAAGTAGGGACCGCAGCCAGGATGAGCTGCTTGGCAAAGTACCGGCCGGGGCATATCTTGACACCGCCTCCATACGGAAAGTAGTGACTAGAGAGTCCGTGAGTGATGACAGTCGCCTTCCTGTCATCGTCTGCCGTCCTCGCCGCCGGCCTGGTCGCGCGGTACACCTCGGAGTGGCCGTCGTACTTTCGGATCGGCCCGCTCAATGGGTCGTCGGGATACTCGAGGAACCGCTCCGCCCAGTACTGCTCCGTCGGGTGCTCGGGCTTGCCGTCCACGAGGTATCCCGTGTTCCAAAAGGTCTCGTCCAGGTGAGCAATGGCGCTAATGGTGAAGGCGATCTCGTCCTTCTTAAGCTTCCAGTCTCCCAGCTTGTAACCCTCCTCGGGCCAGGGCGTGCGGGGAATGCTGACGGCGATGCCGTACCGGAGGCTCTCCATGTACATGGACACGAGGAGATTGCAAGACGACAGTTTGGCTCGCTGGTCAAGTTGTAGTGACCCCTCGACGAAGCAAGGGGATGTCTCGGCAAGGACTCGTTCCGTTACCGTAGGTAACAGGACCGCGTTCAGAATGGGCCAAATGGTCGAGGTAATGAGATTTGTCATTGCGCTAATTCAGTTCATATTAGCAGAGGGTCATGATGCAATTCTGAATTATACAACTCACCCCCATATTAGGCCAAGCTCACCAGCGACTCGTCCATCCAGACTGAAACCATAGTCTACATGCATCTTGTAGTGCGTAATCATCATTCGATGGCCGAGAACAGGGTCCCAATCAGGAATACGCTCGGGATGAGCAATGTACTCGTCGTACCTTGCCGTCGTGATGGCATCCAGGTGAAAGTTCTTGATGATGGCCGCCATCCTGGTCCGCGCGGCGTGGGCCTTGGGCGCCATCCACTTGGGCAGGCCCTTGAAGAGATCCGGCATGCCCCGGTCAAACTCCCAGAAATCATCAAGCAGAGTCGGCGTCACCTCAAAGATCCGGTTGCCGGCGAGGGCGCGCAGCGTGGCCTCGAACATTTCATCGCGCACAAACTCGGTCAAGTCGGGCAACTCAATCCAGTTCGGGCACTCCCGCCTCTTGCGCTGGAGCGAGTCAACCAGGAACTCGAGCGTCTTTTCGAGAAACACATTCATCCCCTGGCCATTGAGCTGGGTGTGGATGATCAGGTGCTCCTCGTACACGACGCGGCGATCCGGGCGGACCGTCGCGTTGGGCCGGGGCTTGACCTGCAGGCCCGAGTCGTCCTGGAGGTAGATGGCGTCGTCGGCCTCGGGGAAATTGAACGTGTCGCGCCGGTGCTTTGCGGCCAGCGGTCCCGAGTGCAGCTCCTTGGCGTCCAGCAGCGAGGTCACCATCTTGTCGCCGTGGGGCACATAGGTCATTTGATCTCCCGCGAGTAGAAGCTTTACTGGTCTCAGGCCAAACTTTGCCCTGGATTGCGTGCGTTAGTATTGTTGAGCACGGAATGATCTTATAAATCTTACTTGAGACTCTGAATGTATCCAGCAGTATCACGAGAGAATGACAGCGCGTTTCCTAAGAATGGGATCCAGTAAGGGGCCATGGGAGCTGAATTCCCTGCGCCATCACGAATTTCCTGGACAGTGGTGTAGCGTGATGTATACGCATATGTTAGTAGGAATGGTGAGAGGACAGCCAAGATGATGACAACGGCTATCTGGGCCGTATTTGAAGCCGTGTCCACGTCATTGAGCGCCATCTTGAGAGCATTCAAGGCATTCTACGGTAAGAAGATGAGTTTGGCAGCAAAGAAACCGACATCTTGCGATGAGTTTCGCAAGATTGGTCGCGCTAGCCACGTTACCAATAGTTATGCAGGTCCAAAACCTGTAGGTTTGCGGTCCCGAACAACCCCTTGCTTCAGACCAAACCAACAGGCGGTTGGAACCAATAGGTGTTAGTGCTTACCGTTCAGGGGACCTGATAGCGCCCAAAAAGGTGCTTTATCGACCTGCATGAATATACCCCATGCACCAACACCAACAACTTGATTAGAAATTGGTCCTCGAGGAAGGACAAGAAACAGCTGTGATATAAGTTTTCGCATCTCGACAAGACTAGTAGATCATGTCCGTCAAGCCGGACCATGATAACGGTCCTCCGCACTTTTGCCAAGTACCATGACAGGTGGGCAAGCGGTGAAGATTTCGGCGCCGCCCGGACGGGGGCGCTCGCCGCCGTTGCGGAAGCGCTAAGACTGCATGGGGGTATCCCATCTCTCGTTACGACGCAGTGAGTCAGACGACATGACGGTTGTTGGTGTATCTTTTGAACGTGCAATTCTTTGCGTCCTCTCTCATTCACACCTGGTGAAGTGCGCGGGATCATCATGGACGCCATTCATTCGGACAAGAGCGACGCGACGGTTCGCGTGCCGTCGAATGTAGCGGATGCGGCCATTGCGCAAGTCTCAAGGGAGGAGACGCGATCACCACCCGTGCCCGCGCACGATGGTCTCAGTACTCAGGAGACAACGTCTGGGAAGCAGACTTTTAGGCAATATGCGGTAGTTATTGCTCTTTTTGTAAGTTATATAACACAATACACCAAACATCAGATAACGCTGGCGAATATATACTAATACCACTCGCAGCTCTCCCTGTTCGTTGCGGCTCTGGACGTGAGCATCGTCGCAACCGCCGCTCCGACCATCAGCAATGAGCTCTCCTCAGCCGCTGGCTACACTTGGATCGGAGGCGCTTTCCTCTTGGCGAGCGTCACGACGAGCGCAATCTGGGTCAAGCTGTCTGATATCTGGGGCCGCAAGATCATCGTGGTCGTCCTCTTGGCTTGGTTCTCAGTCGCTTCAGCGATCTGCGCTAGCGCGAAAAATATCGAGGCGCTGATCGCCGGCAGAGCCCTCCAGGGAGCCGCGTCGGGAGGTCTCGTGCTGCTCGTTCACGTGTGTATCAGTGATCTATTCAGTCTAAGGTACGCAGAACGAACTCCCGGCACATGTTGAATGTACCGAAGCTTACGAAGGGGGTAAACAGGAAGCGTAGCCTTTTGCTGGGCTTAACGGAAGGCGTCTGGGCCCTGGCAGGCGGGGCCGGTCCCGTCCTGGGCGGCGTCTTCTCGTCACTCATCTCATGGCGCTGGTGCTTTTGGATCAATCTTCCCATTTCCGGCCTTGCAGCGGTCATCATCTTTTATATGCTGGATATCAAGCACGAGTACACCTCCTTCAAGGATGGTGTAAAGGCATTGGACTGGTCGGGAATGTTTACTTTCCTCGGCTGTGGCGCCATGCTACTGCTCGCCCTCGATTTTGGTGGCATCATTTTCCCGTGGAACTCGGCCAAGGTGATAGCCTTGTTGGTCGCTGGCGGCATCTTGGTCTTTGCATTCATCTACAGCGAGGTCAAGATCGCCAAACACCCGCTGATGCCAATGGGCATCTTCACCAATGGCGTCAATGTCGCTATCCTGTTGCTGACTCTCTGCCATGGACTTGTAGGTATTCCCTAGCTGATTCTCCTGACATCTTCGTTAATTCATCTGAGCAGGCTTTCATGAGTGCGGAGTACTACTTGCCTCTGCTGCTGCAATCCTCACTTGAAGCCAGTCCCCTACAATCTGGTTTACTTCTTTTGCCATTCATCATCACGACTGCAATTTCTGGTATTGCGTGCGGCGTGTTCATTCACCGCACTGGCCGCTTCCAGGAGATTCTGTGGGTGGGCGCACTTTGTCTCTGTCTCGGATTCGGTCTATTCATTACATTTGATATCAACACCAGCAGTGCCAAGATCATTGGTTTCCAGCTGATTGGCGGGTTGGGCTCGGGACTTCTGTTCGAGACGCCCATTATTGCTATTCAAAGTCAGGTCCGACCAGAGGAGGTGGCAACTGCTACCTCTACACTCTGCTTCATCAGAAACATCGGTATCACCCTGTCAGTCGTTATCGGCGGCAGCTTGTTCCAGAGCTCAATGAATAAGCAAATGGGCTACCTTGACAGCGTTGGTCTGCCGCGGGAACTCCTTATCAAGTTCTCCGGAAGCAACGTCATGGCCAACATTCTGTCGATCAAAGACATAAAGAACCAGACCTGGAAGACAGCCGTAGAGACGGCCATTTGTTTCTCCATGAGAAACGTGTGGATTCTCTTCACGGCCGTGGCATTTGCAGGATTCGTTGCGAGTCTTTTCATCAGGCAGGGACACTTGACCACAGAACATACAGTCACTGGCACGGGGCTGAAGAAGACACAACGGGATGACGATATACCGTTGCAAATGGTATAAGGCAGTCAAGATAAGACAAGATTATGACGGGGCATGAGCTCCAAAATGTGGGTGACTGGGCCCGTGGTTCAACAAAAGCATCGCCGTGCATTAACTGCGTCGGCTCGGAGTTTGATTGTTTGATTTGTAGTTCAACCATAGCGTTGCCGTGCATTAACTGCTCTGGCCGGGAAATTGTTTTGTCATGTTGCATAGTCGAAATTACTCAATTTATGAAGTTCTTCTGTGAGCAGAGATTTGATCCGATTTATTGCAGTTGCTGCAGGCTACTGTTTTCCTCGCTCATGCCTTCAGAGGAGCCGTGTCCGCATAGCAGCCAAAGAACGGGTCTCGTCCACCTTGAACTTCAGCCTCTGAGACGACCTTGCGCAGTTTCGCGTCGTCGTCCTTGCTCAATTGCACCTTGGCTGCTCCTAGGTTATCCTCCAAATACTTCACCTTCTTGGTGCCGGGAATCACGAAGATGTTTGGACTCTGCTCCAAAATCCACGCCAATGTCAGCTGCGACGGGGTACACCCCTTCTTCTCTGCCAGCTCATGAAATGTATCCACAATCTTCAGATTCTTCTGTAGATTCTCGCCCTGGAAGCGCGCCATATTTTTTCGGGCATCGCCCTCCTCAAAATCATCGGTGGAGCGAAACCGGCCGGTCAGAATACCCCGACCAAGTGGCGAGTAGGCGAAAATGGAGACACCCAGCTCTGTGCATGTCTTGAGGAGGTGTGTTCCATCTGACCCCTCAATTTCCAATGACCACGGGTTATACTCGGCTTGTATGGCCGTGATAGGATGGACGGCATGAGCCCGCCGGAGTGTCGTTGAAGAGACTTCCGAAAGGCCCAGGTACTTTACTTTTCCTTCCCTGTTTCTCGGTGTCAGCTCATCCTTTGCCGCCGGCGATACACCATCATGAAGCTTTACGTACGTAACCAACTGTTTCATGGCCTCAACAGTCTTCTCAATCGGCACATTCTCATTTGCGCGATGCATGTAGTACAGGTCAATGTGGTCCACGCCGAGCCTCTGCAGACTCTTTTTCGCGCTTTGCAAGACATACTCCGGGGACGAGTCAATCACCATGCCCTGCCCTTCCACCTTGAAGCCAAACTTGGTCGCGAGGAAGATGTCGGCGCGGCGCTCCGGGTGGAGCTTGAACCACTTGCCGAGTAGATCTTCACAGTCGCCGTAGATGTCGGCGGTATCCCAGTTGGTGCAGCCGAGCTCCCAGGCGCGGTCAAGAACTTTGAGACGGTCCTCATCGGAGCTGGGAACGTGTCAGTACTAGGACGGACTTGCAGTACGGATTGCGATAGAAAAGATGTCCGGCATACTCAGCTGCTCCATAGGCTATGCTTATACCCATAAGACCAAAGCCTATAGCTGGAATCTTGGGGCCGTTTTCGGTCAATTGCCGGAGGGGAAGTTGTGCAGGAGGCGACATGATGGATATACTTGTTTCGATCAAATGTAGAGTTCTGGATTATGGTACTCTGGCAACTGCGATATTCAACATCAGTCCGACAATCTATATACATGCACAATTGGACTCGTCTGCGTCATGGTGCCGGAAACCGCGGCGGCCTTAACTCCGTATTTTGAGTGTCTTGCTTAGTTCAAAGCCAAATCCACATTGCCGTGGCATGCTAAACAGTGCATGTTGATTAACAAGTCAGTCAAATGAGATCATGATTTCTGCATTGTTTTTGTCTTTCCTCCCAAGTCCATTGAAAAAACCTCGGACATAACCGACCTTGCAAAAAGAAAGACGTAAGAAAGACACACGAGGCGCGGCCGCACAGGCCGTGGGCCATGACGGAGATAGGCGGGCCCCACAAATACAAGCCATTCTTGATCAATCCTTAGCTTTGAGTTTATTGACTTTCGGTTGACTATAAACGGGATTGGTTGAGTCTCAACTGGGATCTGAAGATGAATCTGTTAATCTTAGTATTTTCGATGCATGATAGGCATATCTCATGGCTACCTTGGCATTGCATCATTTAATGTAACGAAAACCTTTCGACATTCACCTTCCCCGACGCAACCCACTCTTTAATCACCAAGTCGGACAATCCGTACATGTAACATGCCCCTACGACCTTTGTGCCCGTAGTTCCTCCCGTTTTCTCTTCTCTTAGAAGTATTGGTGTCTTGGATCTGGAGAGAAAGCACACCGCATCGCCTTCTTTCAGCTTCAAAGGCCCTATCCCAATGTACCCTTTCTTCGTTTGGAACGTGGTATATCCTTCCAATCCATAGAAAATCTTGGACAGTAGTTCAAGAGCACTGGGTTCGATTGATCTCGAAAATACTGAATCCCAGCTGCGGCCCACTCCCAAGAACTGCTCAAGCAAAACCTGCTCTAGGACGCCATTATTCTCGAACCCCATTTCGATCCATTTTGGGCCATATGTGGACACATAGTCGTCATGGTCGAGCCCCGGGTAATCATATGCCCAATTCAAAACTATTGCGAGCGCAGGATTATTGCCGTCCGGTGGATACTCGAACGGCATGCTTCCAATGTGCTTGAAGCAGTTGACCAAGGTTAGCAGGAAGCCTTGTAAAGGTCGAATGCCCGAGGGATGATGACTGGAAGCGTTGGCCAAGATGCTGAAGCAAACTAAATGTAAGAATCTGACCGTTTTGCCATCTTTATACTTCGGCGCTGTGGGTTCAGGTGCAAATATCTTTTCTACTGTGTCGCCGAGATTGACGCCGGATATGTGCAGCACATCGCCAGTGACAATCTCGGATGCTTCTCTGAAAGCCGACTTGTCCGGCGTTGTGGCGGATCGGGCGGGCTGATTAGATCCAGGCAACGTCATCTGAATCGACGTCAGGTCGGGCAGCCATGAGGACCATTCGGGCTTTTCAGGACTACGCAGTCCAATCCCGGCGTATGCCAGGAGATCGACTCGACCCAAATCAATCGCAGTCTTGAACCAATCCGTATAGACTTCCTTTCTGCTCTTATTGTAGTCTACTTCCTGCCCGATACTAATTACAGCGTCAAAGCCGTAGACATAGTCTCGCGGATCGGTTGCCTTGTGCCGGTGTAGGAGGAGCGGCAGGGAGCCCGCGTCCAGTTTCCTGCCTTCTTTTCCAATTTGGCGCATAGACGATAATAAATTGAAATTTTCATAGTTTGACGAGTAGATTATCATGGCGACGTTCAATAACGAATGTGGCAAACCGAGCGATTCAGCATCACTTTCCCGGAAAAAGTTCACAATTCCCAAGAATTGTATGATTTTTGTCCATGTTATGACGCTGTTGCCGCAGGTGAAGATAAGAATATTGTCAGAGATCGGTAAGACCATCTCTTGGATTATCCAAACACGTTTCCAGAATTCACTTTGCAACATGTCCCGGGTTGCACGCCAGATTTTCGTGTCCAATACGTCAAACTCTTTTCTGCCAGACGCGTCGACTGGTATGGGGTTTTGAGTGTAGAGGCCCTTGCGAAAATTGAACAAACCCATGAGACTATCTTCATCAAGGTCTGGGCTTCCATGAAATGCAGCTTCTGTCAATTCCTGGATGAAACCGATGACTGCATCTCCGGCCCAAGGATCATCTCGGCCTTGATTATCTTTCCGCATGCCAAGCCAGCAGATGACTTTCGATGCCGAACCATAAATCAAACTCATTAGGGCGACCTGGTGATTGCGTTCGCCGATACTGTGCTGGTCAATACACACAGCATCGACCCAGAGGGGAAGATCCCCCGTATGTTCCGGGTCATCCTGTTGTCGCAGCATGTCATTCTTGCGGATGTGCCAAAGGGCAGAATGCAAGTTCTCGGTGACCTCGAACCGTTCGCCATTAACGAAAATGGCCTGCGTTATATTTGGGTCACCCCAGACATACGATATCGCAGCATAGCGAAGCTCTGGTGCCCAACTGACTACCTCGAGCGTGCACGATATCTGGTCGGCATTGCTGAGAGAGGGCAAGAGTCTCAGTAATCGGATTTGCTTTTGATCTTTCGCAATGCCCAGTCCTTCGTAGGAGAACGTTATTCTCGGATTGTCCATGATGTTCTGAGCACAAAATTGTCAGCACTCTGCCGGCTGCGCAGGCTGCGGAATTCATTCAACTGTTGTGTGGGGTAATGTGTGCAGCTGAGACTTCCGCCAAGCATTGGGTCATGCTTAACACGTACCCCAGACACGCAGCCTGCAGGGCAAGGCAGAATCCACGGTCGCAACCCCAGAGCACGATCAACTTGGCTCAAAACAGCCTGGTACAGCTGACTTTGATTCGACATTCCGCAGCATCGGCAATAATGCTCTGTATAAATGAGTCAAGGTGTTCATTGGAGGCCTTGCTGGGACAAACAACTTTGTCACACGTAGCGCCTGGCACAGGTTGAAGAGGCATCTTGAAGGTTCTATACACGAAGCAAGTAGTGAGCATTTTCTCAAAATTTACTCGTGATCTATGGCCCCGAAACTAATGGGAACATGAAATAACTCCAACAGCTGTACTATCACGCTAGAAGCAAGTATGTTAGGCGCAGAATAAACGTATGCTGCCGAGTGAGCTAAGTCTAGGAGATTGGTGAGAACCTTGGCCTAGGCAGGACTACACCGCAGAAGAGCTGCTGCATCATCGACCCTCTTCATTCAGCCAATCGGGGGACAAGCAACAGAAATAAGGGCTGACTTCTTGCTATGGAAAGCTCCCATTACGAGGAATCATATTTATACAACGCAGTCTGGTACAGAACGCTCAGGGAAAGCAAGACAAGGAGCCATTATATGCATCACATGGAAGCGCCAAGAAATTTTGCATGTTGTGTAGCGAGCGCTAACCTTAGCCCCTAAACCTCCCGTTCCGAACTAATGCCCGCCCAGCCACTATGAGCCCTATAGCGGCCACAGTCTTATACTCTGTACGATGTACATAGTAATATTACGAATCGGCACATCGGCCGCACACTTCAGGCGGGTCAGCTGCGCAGCTATAACACTTCGTATGCTCTTCATACTTATTGCCTGGTATACATAACTCGTTTGTGTCATGATTCCGCGGCATCGGTCAACTCCCAGAAGGGTTGCTTAGCCTAAATCCAGATTTCCACTGCTAGGTTATGTGCAATAACATTTGATTGATGCCGAACACAGTCAACCACCACAACGCAAGACCTTTTTGTGGCGATGAAATGGTCAAAACGTTTCCATGAATATGAAAATGTATTCATTCGCAGGAAGTTATGTAGTGGAGTTTCCAAGTCCTGCATCATTCTTTACTTTTCGCCATGCATGCATACGACAAGGTGATCAGAGTCCACTCAGCACGCGAAAAGATCACGATCTACACGCTGCACGGTCTACTCCATTGAATAATCACACTGCAGAAGGCCAATTGATGGCGATCTTAAGCGGATAGGCGGCCCTGTGTTTTCATCACGAATGATTATTCAGTGTCGATGCCTATTATCCAAGGGCGGCCTCTGTCACTTGCTGACACGATTAGCTGGCCATTAGGCGGATATGCCCCGTAAACAAAGCTTAAACGCTGCAACGGTGGAGAATCTTCAGGTACTAGAGCGATCGAATCTGGCAGATCGTTTAAACAAGTTTCCTTCTTGGGCGACAGCAGCCAGAGGATGGATATAAGCACCTGGCTATAAAACAAGAGATCACCACCTGAGCGGTCGAATGGCAGTGGCTAGATGACGAACTTGTGCCAGTGCTCGTCAGCTCTTTGCCTGTCGTTCAATTTGCATGGTGATGCGCGCCACCGACTAGCCAAGACCTTCGAGGCCTCCGGGCCAATCAGTGCAGTAGCCCCTGAAGACTTGCGACGACGCGCCAGGGTGGGGACTCGAATGGGTGGCTGTGAGCAGTGATGCGCCGCGGTGCCTGAACTAGCCTGGGCTCCACCCGCAGCGCGTTTAGGCGGTCGTCTGTTTCAAGAGAGCTCGCATTGAGAGCCCCTGGGAGAATCCGGCTGCCGTGATTGGTTCCTTGTTTCTCTATACCGCTCAGTCTATGTCACCCTGCAAAGAAGGAGAAGAAGTCGGCACCTTGTTCCACCAGGGTCCACCCCTTTCAGGCCCTTTGTTCAACTCAATGGCTTCTATACAAATACGTAGGACAATGGCCATGCTTTCACACGACTTTCTTTGATGAACAACGACACTCATTCCTTTGTCATCTCTTCCACTGTGTATATTTTAACACATCACTGCCAGACTGGATCCGGCCTTTGCTATTCTCACAAACAACGTCTGGAACGCTTTTCACAACCACACCATTTTCAAAACACTTATACCCGAGTCGTGCCAAGACTTTTTGCACAACACCAGCAAAAACACAACATAAAAAATCAACCAAAATGACTTCCAGAACTCAGCAGATCCTCTCTGCGGCCGCGCTGCTTGGCTCGGCCGTCAATGGCCACATGATCATGAAGACGCCTACGCCCTTCGGTGGCTCCAGTCTCGACAACTCCCCCTTGACCTCTAGCAACTACCCGTGCAAGGTCACCTCGGACCCTTCTTCTTTCTACAGCGGAACCACAGCAACGGAGATGGCCATTGGCGAGACGCAGACCCTTTCCTTCACTGGAAGCGCTGTCCACGGTGGTGGATCTTGCCAGCTCGCCGTCACTTCGGACGCCGCGCCAGACGCCAGCACCAACTGGCAAGTCATTCTCTCCATTGAGTCGGGATGCCCCAGCACAGACGGTACCGCCGCCAGCACATACGACTTCACCATCCCCGACGGCATTGCCGCCGGCGACTACGTCTTTGCCTGGACCTGGGTATCAAAGCTCTCTGGAACTCAGGAGTTCTACATGAACTGCGCCCCCATCACCGTCACTGGCAGCTCTTCCAAGCGCTCCGTCAACGAGTCCATGGAACTCTTGGAGACCCGCGACACCTTCCCCGATCTTTTCGTCGCCAACCTGGCTGACATCAACGACTGCAAGACCGTCCTGTCCTCGGACGTCGAGTACCCGGAGCCCGGTTCCAACCTCCAGAAGCTCGGTTCCAGCCCCGTCCTGGCTGCCCCCAGCGGTACCAACTGCTACCCCAAGGGCAGCACCGGTGGCTCGACCTCGGGCGACTCCTCCGACTCTGGTTCCGGTACCTCGGCCGGTGGATCTACCGCCACTTCCGCCGCCGGCACCGTCGCTGCCAGCGAGCCTGCCACTAGCGCCGCTTCATCTGCCACTGAGGCCGCCACGTCCGCAGCAACCTCGTCCGCCGGTGGCTTCATCACCAGCACGGTCAAGGCATCTACTGCTAGCAGCGCCGCTGCCACTACTGCCAAGACCACTGCAAAGACCTCTTCGGCCGCCGCTGCCGCCAGCAGCTCTGCATCCACCGGTGGATCGACTTCATCCGGAGGAGAGTCTGGTGCCTGCACTTCCGAGGGCACTTTCAGTAAGTTTTGAATTCTCCATTCTTTTGCTCCCCTTCCAGAGATGACCCAGAAGCTAACAAATTATCTCACTAGACTGTGTTGGAGGCTCTCAGTACCAGCAGTGCGCTTCCGGAGCCTGGACTACTCTCCAGGCCATGCCCGAGGGCACCACCTGCCAGGAGGGCGAGAGCACCAGCCTCTGGGCCCGCAAGGAGGCCCGCAGCCTCAAGCTCCGCCCCAGACGGCTGTAAGATGCTGCGCTCTCTCGCAACAGATCTGACGAAGGTGGTGCACGTGGATATGATGAAGGGATTAGTAGACTGATGATTGAAATGATGAAAGAAAATATGGCCAAGATACCCCCCTCCATCGTCACGTATCAAGATCCAGGAACATTTGGGACGAAGCCATTTGGCGTCTGAATGTTCGATGCATTCAAGGGGAGTGCATCAAAAGTACATTTTGTAAATACATTTATATGAAGATATTCCAAACGAAAATATTAAAGACCTATGAGTCAATTGTGATGCATCTATGCTTGTGGCGCATCTGACATTAAGAGCTTGTTGTTACCGTTGCTCAGTATAGGCAAGTCGCCGGAGCACGCTACCTAGCGTTAGCCTTTACGCCGCCCGCAACTTACTTTTCGGCCGCTAAGAGCCCTATACAAACCACTCCAGCAGGGTCTTGTCACCCGTGATTAAGAGATTGGGATGAACACGAACCGGAGCCCCAACGTAAACCAGCTACAAAGCTCAATTGCCTGCAGAAAATGAGCTTCAAGGATCTGCATCGCCTCATCCGAATGCTTGGGATTGAGCCGATTGGGCAGCCCGGGCATCATCTCGGATAAGCGTTGGAGCAGCCGTTGGGAGACAAAGACGCTAACCTAGAGAAGTCCTTTCATCAAAGCAAGAGGATCGCCAATCTTACAAGACTGCATGGTCAAAGGGTTCTGAAGCAGTGTATTCTCAGCCCTGAGATCAATATAAGGGTTGTACGAAATCGTCTCATCCGGCCGTGCTCAGCTTGTCAAGTTATCAGGTTGCGCACTTTAAACATGCAAGTGTCTTGCTGTTGGTGGGTTGAGGTATCAAAGACAAGACACTAGCTTCATGTAAGGGAGGATGCAATCGACCCGTAGCTGCTCTTTGACACTCCCGGTTTTCTGTAACCAACTGCTCGCATGCATCGTGATTGAATTCGTAACAAAATCTTGTCTGGGGCACCATGTATTCTGCTTATAAAACCCCGCGGCCGACGCAACTGAATACAACTGTAGTTCGCTCCCTTCCTGCCCTTTCTTCTCAATCCACTTCCGACTTTTCAATAACCACCACTCTTTCGGGTCAGCGCGACCCGGCGCCCAAATAAAAGCCATGGGCGGACCGAATCCTACCTGTTTCCGTGCCATCATCGTGGGCGCTGGACCTGTGGGCTTGTATCTGGCACACGCCCTTTCTCGAGCCAACATAGACTACATTGTGCTTGAACAGTACGACACGGTGCTTCGACACCAGGGCGCCGGCGTTCTCTTATACTCACAAACGCTGAGGCTTCTGGACCAACTTGGCATCTATGAGAAAGTCGAAGGCGACATTACCAAAAACCACACCCAGATTGATCTGCTGACGTCGAATGGCCGGGTGATCAAGTCAACTCCATTGTGGGCCAGGCTGGGAGAACAGTGAGTAGCTTCGCCCACTTATGTTGCCATTTTGGAAAGGAACTCGTGTATCTCTAACTCAGAACGAACTAGGCATACGTACCCGATGGCCGCCCTATCCCGTAGACAGTTGATTGCTCTTCTTTACGAGACTCTACCTGAGAAAGAAACACGGATCAGGACCAGTGCCGCCGTCATTGATATTGAATCACACGATAATGGCGTCAAAGTCCACTTGAGAGATGGCAGCGCAGAAGAGGGATCGATTGTCATCGGTATTGACGGTGTCTACAGCAAGACGCGACAGATCATGCAGAAGTTGGCTCAAACGCCACCCGACGCATGGCCCATGACTGCCACCTACCGGGGTCTGTACGGGTGCTTTCGCTCCTGCCCCGGCTTCGAACCAGGCGCATTCTACCAGTCGCGCGGTAGCGGGATTGTGTCGCAATTCCTCGTCGGCGCAGACAGAGGCTACTTTGCCATTCTCCGGCCCATTGCGCCAACGACGCAGCCGAGCCGATTCACGACGGAGGAACGGGATCATCTCGCCGAGGAGGTGTCCCACATCATGGTTGCGCCCGGCGTCAGCTTTCGGGATGTATGGGAGCATACCGACAAGGAGACCTCGGCCATGGTGAACCAGGAAGAGGGATACTGTGACAAGTGGTATCACGAGCGGGTTGCGCTTGCGGGCGATGCGGTACACAAGCTCACGTCCGCGACCGGCTTGGGCGTGAACACGGGCATCAATTCTGCTGCCGCATTGGCCAACGAGCTCTACCGCCTCTTGAAATCTGAGCCCAATCCAAGCACAAAGGCAATTGAGGACACCTTTGCCCGGTACCAGAAAACCCGAGAGCCCGAGGCCATTCGATTGCACACTGTTGGCAGGAAACAGGTCCGCGAAGTGACCTGGGAGACTTGGGGGGACTGGGCCTTTGACCGTTTCGTCAGTCCCTGGATTGGGGTGGAGAAAGTGGTGGCCATTATCGGAAATCTCATCCAGAGAGGGCAGATATTGGAATACGTGCCTTTCAGGGATCGTGAGGTGCGAGTGCCTTGGACTAATAGCCCTATCACATAGTTCATATTATTCTCAAACGCTCTAATGACTACATGACTGTTGATCTTTGCTTCCTGGGAAATGCCTGACTTGATTGTTAGGTCTGAACACTATATACCGTGATGTCCATTGTGTTCCGCAGTGCGGCAAAGCCGAGTTCCCAGATCCTCATAAGTTCCATGCGGGCAATCTGGCTGGATGGCGGAGGTACCGTTATACCTCTCGCGGACCCAGTCTCTCAAAGGCTCGAAGGCCCTACATGTATGCTTTACATCCGACTCGACATAGTTGTGTCCCAAAAAGGGACTGTAGCGAGTCGGTATCAGTGTCATATCCCCCGAGCACATGATGAATTGCCTGATCTGCTCAAAACAATGATCTTGTTCGAAATTCACTTAGTAAATGACTTCTTCAGATTAGATGGCCTACTTACCGCGGTGTACCCGGTGCCGGGGATCGTCATCTTCTGGATAATACTGAGGGTGAAATGCTTTTCGCAGCCTATTGAGGCAATGAAGTGTGTGAAACATGTCGATGCTGCGATTATGCACAGGTAAGCTACAGGGACAGTAGGCTTCACATGATGCGTCGGCATTCTCACCCAACGACATAACCGCCGGCGTGGTCATTCCAGAGCCACGATACATCGTCACCTCCGTAATGTTCTGAAAACGCCTGGCGAGCCTCGTCTTCTGTTATTAGAAAGTATCGGCCTACCCGAGCGTGAGCAATCTTCAGTAAACGTGGTTATTCGCACACAATATTATCGACGTACCCCAGGTTGCGTCTTCCCAGTTCTTGTCAAGCTCTGGACTGGGTTCCCCGATATACTTGATTGGCCCGGGATTTGGTATCCAATACGTGCCATTGTCATCAAACTCGGGACTTCCAGTGAAGGTGATCTGATTGACCGCAATTTCTGTTTTTGCCGACTCTAGATCAAAGATTTAGCTGGCCGTCAGAACGCTTCAAATCTCGACGTGTAGTATTTTGCATACCAAAATCTGTAGACTATCCGGTCTCATAGGATCCTAGTTCGGCGGAATTCGATCGATCGTTCAAGTGTGGGAGTAGCAGAGCTTGGAACAAAGATAAAGACGCGAAAAGAAGCGTGGTGCCCCACGGGAAGTATGACCAGAATTTAGCAGATTTTGTAACCTGGGTGGGACGTTTCTCTTGCGGAATAAAGCTTTCCGACTCGGCCCTTTCGTCAAACATCTTGGTATATCCTGATAACAAGCCTTTGAGAATCTTTGCGATGTCTGTTTTGCTCAATTACTAGATGTTTAGGGGTATCGATGGACCACGGGTTTCGGGATGAAGACACAAGTTGTCAATGATTATTGCGATATAGTGATAAAAAGCACTTGAAGAGACAATGATGCGCATGAAAATGAGACAGCGACCGTGAAGAAGAAGTTGTGGGTGATGAGCGGCGCGACGGAACCGGTAGAAGTCGAGGGAAAGGTGAGGATGGGCATCGAGATGAAAGGGTGAACACGGCGCAAGGTTGCGGTTACGCCTTCTGAGAAGAGCTTTACCCTGGGGAAGCAAGCCCAAGACAGCTTTGCATCGATCCCTGTACGAGTCGATCGGCAAACACAACATTATGGCCAGTGAGTATTCGCGATCAACGGCCATGCCGCGGTAGTCCTCGGTGGCTCCGTGAGCCGGCGCCACTTAACTCCCTTGCATCACGAAGACAATTGAAGGCTAAGTAGTACCCATGTACACAAATGAGCACGTAAGTCCCATGCATCAGCGATACCCTGAAAGATATCCACACGCTTGTTATCTGACTTTGATGCCTGGCTAGCCTTTTCGTACCTACTATACTACCAAGATGAGTGGGGCAGCGATCATGTTTGTTTCGGTCGGTGCAAACCTGGCCGAGACTGACCAACGTCAAATCTCATTTTCACCGTAATGCATATGCAGGTGTGCGGCTGAATACAGCAAGGCAAGACTGCAAGGGGTTGATTGTCATGACGGACTGTGTAATCTGTCAATTGCTGGGAAATCGATTTCCTCGGCTCGGCATATGTGGCCATGACAAATGTCCCAATCCCAACCTCGCTCCAACTATGGCATTTCCCCCGTCTTAGCCTAAATTTTTGTTGTACTATACCACTGCGCCGGCAGATCATAATGTCAAGATCCACACTGGTAGCAACGCCAATAGTGTGGATATAGATGCTATGCACTGCAATAATTTCTTAAATCAACAACATCAAGTAGCGGTACACATTAAGCAATCACTTAAGTGTCATGAATTTGAGTCTTTTCTCCACAGCGTGTTATGCGACCAAAAGAATGTTC
Organism: Neopestalotiopsis clavispora; assembly: GCA_014621435.1. NCBI lineage: Eukaryota > Fungi > Ascomycota > Sordariomycetes > Amphisphaeriales > Sporocadaceae > Neopestalotiopsis > Neopestalotiopsis clavispora. The sequence continues at coordinate 166,261 of JAANBA010000016.1, forward strand.
TTGTTTATTGTGAAATGATCGGTAGTGGCAGTAAGTGCCATAATGAGCTAGGATAAACAGAAAGTGAAAAGCGCGATTGAAGAATACCAAGTCGGTATCCTTACATACCTAGGTAGACCTTGTTCTAGGTGAATGCGGAGTCGCTGTGGCGTCCCGCCTCAAGGCTACCCTTGCATTCACCTACATAGCGCTTCGTCTTTTGCCCTCGCTGTCACCCTCATAGCGCTTCTCCTTACCCTCGTTGTCACCTTCATAGCGTTTTGTACTCGCCGCCTTCTTCTCGTCGTCACCCTCGTAACGCTTTGTGACCCCCGCCTCCTTCTCGTTGTCACCCTCGTAACGCTTCTCCTTACCCTCGTTGTCACCCTCGTAGCGCTTGTTAATTGCCGCCTTCTCGTTGTCGCCCTCGTAGCGTTTGTAGAGGCCTTGTGCTGGTTGGAGCTGGTATGAAGGATCTTGAAGTACGTGAGAATGGAGAAGCTATCACGGTGTATGCATATTCACGAACCTGGTGCCGGTATGGCCACCGCAGCCACTGCGGATGACACCGTGACAATTGTAAGAAGGAACTGGGTGACGCGCATGATGAATCTTTTGATATGGCGATTATTCTGAGGAGTGATGTTGGTATAAACGTATAGTGCTTGTGTTTAGATTTTCCAAGAGATTACTGGAGTTGCAGTTCAGGTAGAAAAGCTGAAGTTTTGATTTTGGGACTTTCATGGGACCATGAAGGGCTTTTATGGTAATCTCTGATATAGTCAATATTGGAGTTCTCACTATTCTACGATCATGGCAAATCTGCTCCAATCATCGATCACACAGGGATCTTCACAAGTCAAGATATCCCTGAATAGTAGACGCGCTCGATATGACCTGAGGCGTTGCCTTTGGATGTCCGGAATCAACGGGTGCGACCACCCTACTCAAAATGTGGTGTCATTCGAATTCATATTGTCTGTGTCATTGAACCCCTGCTGCTCACCACCTTACTGATACCCGCTTGTCTCTTCATGTAAGGGAGTGAACCAAGTTTTCCTGGGATAGTCATGATGAATAGACAGAATAAAAAGTGAAAATATCAGTTGCTCTAATCCCGTTTTTGAATGTATTCCCCTTTGTCACGGCTGAGTTGGCGGTGCAGGAGTCTTTCCGGCGCATAGATCACTAGGCCAGATCAAGTTACTAGTTCATTGTTCAAGTCCATATTCCGATCCTCATTCATTTCGTCATTGAAGTCATTAGCAGGGTGACCGATAGTATTGATGACTTCGGGGATCGACTTTGACTTGTCAATCTGTGCGCCATACAGCTGTGACGAGGTGGACCGCGCGAAAGGTCCACGTGCCAGTCTGATTACGCTACCTCCTCAACCCATTCCGCCAAGCCCCCGAATATACCAGATTCCATGATTACAACCTGTTAAAGGCCATCTGTTGAAGACCTTACCACATTTCCCTGACAATCGTTTCACCAATCGCTCAAGACAGCCCCGTGTAAAAGATTTTAGAGCTGTTGGCAGCGCTATGAGTCCCTCGAGAAGAACCCATTCGCCTCTTCTAAAGCTCTGTTACAAAGTCGACGTGATCTCACTATATGTCGCCGAGGCTATTGTTCCATCTTGGCTTCGTCCAGCGCCAAGCAAGCATTCGCCTACGAAGCCTACCGCGGCAACCGCTTACCTAGACGGCCTCAGAGGTATCGTCGCCCTTTTGGTCTTCATTCGTCACTTCACACTGCCATGGCAATTGGATCTTGACTACGGCTATGGATATGAAGGCTATAATGGGTTTCTTCGACTTCCCTTCCTTCGGCTTCTATTTTCTGGGCCGTTGACTCCAGTCTTCTTCATCGTGTCGGGATACGTTCTGTCAGCGAAATCGCTGAAGCTATCGAGGCAGAAGGCATGGGAGCCACTTGTTCTCGCTCTAGCGGGGTCAGCGTTCCGGAGAGCTCTGAGACTGTTCCTGGCACCAATGGTCTCTACTTTTTCGGTTATGGTTCTGGCTTATTTCGGTCTCTTCTCCTTTCCCTACGGAGACATGCCTGGGCGCCAGCCTACTCACCCGATTGCTCTCGGAGCTTTTTGGGCGCAACTGAAACATTGGGGAATTTTTGTCACGAATGAATTGACGAATCCGTGGCGCTGGGACATTCCACGATTGGATTACGGGCCCCATCTATGGACGATACCAGTCTCCTTCAAAGGATCTTTGAGCGTTTTCCTCAGCTGCCTTGTACTCATCCGAACCAAGGGTATAACGCGTCTTGTACTCATGGTATTGGGCATTCTTTCAACACTTTGGCACGGAAGATGGGATATGGCACCATTCCTTGCGGGTATGCTGCTGTGTGAACTAGACCTGAGGAATGGAGAGCGTCTAGACCATTCAAAGATTGTCGACCGTACGAGGTCTCGATTGTATTACACGCTCAAGACAGTCTTTTCCTGGGCTTGCTTCATATTTGGGCTTTATCTGGGATCTTTCCCCAGGAAAAACAATGCCGGCAATGCCTGCGTTGCTGGGTTCCAATGGTGCTGTCACATCACACCGAATTACCGGTACTGGCATTGCATCGGCGCATTCTTTGCTATGCTTGGGATAGCCAATCTCAGGATACTGCAGTGGCCGTTGAAGACATTCCCCGTGCTTTACCTGGGAAAGATCTCATTTTCTTTTTACATCATTCACGAGCCGTTTCTTCATCTCTTTGCCTTCTACACCGTGCCCTTCTTCCGGCGCTGGACGGGGCATACAACAGAATTGCAGCGGCAGGCTGGGTTTCTTGTGGGTATGCTGTTTAGCATATTTTGGCTGCTTTGGCTCGCCGATCTTTTCAAAATGTACGTTGAGGATCGCTGCGTGTCACTGGCCAAGTGGGTAGAATCCAAGGTACTCTGCTAGAATAGAACGCGTTCTACACTTTGAGTAGCATGTGCTTACGAAAGGTACATACCTACTCGAGTACCTTGCTAGATCGTGCATGGGTCACTGAATAGTGCACCTGTGGGGTCCACATGTGTTTGTATCATATTCCGCAAATCGCAGAAGAACTGCAAGGTACAAACTATTTCCAACCAACACATATGATACAGCAATCGGCTAGCTCACGTCATTGGCCGAAGAAATGAGAAGAGACATGCACGAATGTGGATCTGTGTGCTGAGTCCGTAACCCAAAGCAGTAGATAGAAGCTTGATGGAAGAGTTGTCAACCGGGGAATTGGGTCCGGGCTGAGCCGAGCAGGGGCCGGCCACTTGGGTCTACGCTTCTGCATGACGCAAGGCGGGATCACACCTGACCTGTCCTGCGGCATTTGGGATGTTTCTATGCTGATCAAGGTTCTAGACTTCGCTCCAGTCATTCCGGACCTTATCTCTCCATCGTTAGTAAAGTCGCACATGGCTCTAACGGACATTACACTTGATCATATGGCCAAACCTCATATTCCTCGATGCCATGGGGTTGTGACCCACAATAGCTACAGTTTCCAAGCAAGCAACGATGTAAGCACTATGATGTTTACGGTCATCTCTTTGCCCCTTAGATACATACTAGCCGATCATGAAGCTATTGAAGTGACACAAAAGGGATTCTAGCAAACACGTGGAATCATTACCAAAAGTAAGGGATGATGAAAACAAACGAAGATGTCATAAAGGCGCCTATCGTGAGCTTTCCAGCCATGTAACTGGTCTACGATAATTGGAGAAGAGACGGACTACGCGTACAGACAACGGCCAGTTCTAACTTCGAAGCATGGAGATTCCTTGTCGTCACCTGCAGTAAAGTTCAGATTGGTTGTGTGCACGCTGCGATTGCATCATGGTTGAGCCTCTCATGCGATTGGGGTGCGCACGTCTAAACAGCACACCCAAAGTCATGCATCAATTCAACCTGGCCCATTGCTCCGGTCAACCCGAGTCAACTTGTTGCGCAAGGAAACCTGGCTTGTGACCGTTCCCATGCCAGATCTTCCGTCACTGCTACCGTGCTGATCTTGTTGAGTGGGCGTTGAAGACACTTTTCATCATCATTTTCACACTGCAGTGTCAAACTGTGGTGGGCATTCCGAGAATGTTTCAGGAGTGGAAGACGAGCATCTTGCGCCATGCGAAATTCTGGAGTGGCAATGGAGAAGGATACTTGGGTGTATCTCAAGACGACGATTCCTCTCCAGTTGCTGCGAATGAGATCGGTGCGGAAAAGACAAGTACTCGGACAAGAAGGCTACATATGGGTGGCTATGCCCTAACAGCGATAATTGGTATGCTGCTCGGCAGTTTTCTGGGTGGAGTCGTTTTGACGACACCGAGGAGCTGCCAGAAGACTATAGCGGAAGCTGTCATGACTGATAGTCCAGAGGATTTACTGCCAAAACGTACGTCAGTTCCTATTTTATTGAGTATGATGAAATGTGGCTAACAGCCTGAAAATGACCAGTCGGGCTGGATAAAGCCGTTATCTTCCAGCCAGACTACTCATACTGGAACATCTCCAATGCCTCGTCAGAGGAAGCCTGGAAAGCTCTGGGTTAGGATAATCGTCATGTCTGTAAATGAAGTGCGAGGCTCAATCATACTGTTCAGGTCGGAATGGAAACATCTTTGTGAAGAACCCAGAACGATTCGGCCTCGAGCCTGGGATTGAACAGTCTGGCGATTACGATGGATTTCCCATTTCAGTATTTCACCAACTTCATTGTCTTGTAGGTACAAGTCCAGATCTACGATGCGCCCTTTGTCCACTAACCTATGCCAACAAAGAATCGCCTGCGCGAGGGTCTTGCCGCGTTGTCGCATGGTTCCGAGTATATCGATACGGTGACAAATCACGCAGATCACTGTTTCGACTATCTACGACAGGCTATCATGTGCAAGGCAGATATGACTCTTGAAAAGGCGAGGGTGGATGAGGACGGCCATCGTCGCGCTACAGATGGTTGGGGCACGGCGCATCACTGCGCAAACTGGGAGGAAGTGATGAGAATCAAGGCAGATTATCTTTACAAATACGCGCTCTAACAGCCATTTAATAAGACAAATGCAAATCACAGGTGCATCTGGGTGATTCAGCATGATGTAGTAATGGCAATTGAAAGCCATCTGAAGACCTGAGTTAGACATTTCAATCAAACACGATGTTTCTAATGGAGGAGGAATAGTACACGAACGGCATGTCTATGACTTTGAAGGCGGGCAGTCGCTGCTAATCAAATAAATGTGGCTGCCGCGGGGCACTAGATTTGTAGTGGAACATCCCATTCTGACACCTTTTAGGGCTAGTGTCCAAGCTCCTAAGGTGCTGCAGCAGTGGTAAGACAGTGCTGTGCCGCGGGCGCTATTTCCCAAAGATTTCCCTACCCATGAGCGATAGGCACCAACTCCTTCAAATTATAATGTTATGAAGCGTCACTGATCTCACTATAATTACTTGATGCAACAAAAAGTTTGCAGGTCACAGTATTGCCATCAAAAATGATTGAGTCTTACCACAGACACAAGATTCCCAACTCGCTACTAGACGACATGCCGGATCCGCAAATGGAATCTTCACACATTGCTCTCGGCCGGCTGGAGGAACAACAACCTTTTCTTGACATTGGCGTTGATGACACCGAGTCTTATCTCAGCTCCCCGAAAAAGACGCGCAATTACTCATACTTGTACTCTGTTATATTTTTCTTACTTGGCTCTACTTTCATGGTTTCTGCGATGTGGTATAAAATCCCCGAATACCAGTGTATCCGACAACTCAATGTATGGTGTAAGTAATCAATTACCGACAAGTTGGAAATGACTATTCTCGTGGCTAATCAAGAACCGTACTTAGCTCCAATGCTTGAAGCTGTCGAATATCATGAGGTAGTGTACGAGCCATCTTACAACACAAAGTTCAAAGGCATCCCTACGCCGCAATTGGAGGAGGCCTGGGACTCACTGTGGCAATGTAAGCTGTGCCGTCTCTCGCCGCTTTCTCTACGATAAGCTGAATGGACTTGACACTCCTTGCTAGTCGGATCTTTGGGTATACCAGACGATAATCTGCCCCTCTTGAACAAGTCTGTATCAGAGAAAACCTGGCACCATTTACCCGCAGATATTGGTGGAGGCGTTCAAGCCTATTTTGAAGGGTTCCATCAAATCCACTGCCTAGTAAGTGGTGACTCACGGTTTGCAGCACAGACTGGCACTGACATGTATAATGCAGAACTTGGTACGGCAGTACACGTATCGCCACGAATATGATTACAGCCATCTGCACGCGTTTTCGAATATGCATATCGATATCCTTGAGCATGTCGAACATTGCTTTGAGATCCTAAGAGCAAAGCTCATGTGCGACGCCGATACGACCCCATTGTTGATTCGCGAGAGAGAAGGAACGGTTGTTAGGACGGCTGAGAGTCCCCCGAGGAAGTGCCGTAACTTTGAAAAGATGGTAGACTGGGCAAATTCGCACATAACAGTCCCATTTGGACCACAGGATGCCCGAAGAAGCCTCAGAAGAGATTTATGAAGAGTATTAAGGTTTTTCTATCCCATGTGTGTTAGATTATATACGACAAAATGGGTTAAAAGTTTCAATTTCTTGTTACTAATCTATGTCATCATAAGTACGAGTGATCCATCTGGCTATCTGCTCATAGTCTCTGCAGTAGTGCATATTTCCAATTACTGGAGCGAAACCCCGAAAATTCCTCGGATTGTCCGCGATAAGGTATGGCGTAGTACCCAAGCTGCACATGAGCTCTTCGCGAAGAATATCGATGCACTCATCCGCTTCTTGTCGGGTGGGTGGAGTGAACAAAGTGTGATTAGATGCATCATATATGTATCTTCGAAGTGATTTCTAGTCGTCGGTAGCCCGTCAGCTGGATCGCATTTAGGATCACAAGTGAGAATGGAACCTACCAAACACTTCATGCTTATCATGACAGCAGGAACCGGGCGTACATCGCTATCACTATCTACAGCGGAATGTAGGTTCTCCGATGCTTCCATCCGCTGTCCGGAGATTGGAAACATTTTGACTAGAGCATAGTGTTCTGTCAGTCATGTAACATGGTGCGATCTATGTTGTAATCTGACTTACAAGGTACTAACGAGTCCCATTGCATCTCACGTTCTACCGTTGGTGGTCCGCGATATGTTGATATTGAAAAGAACTCATCGTGGAAGTTCTTGAACTTGTATTCTATGACATCTTCTGCCATGGCTGTGGGAAAATCAGCCAAGATGATCGCTACGCACTCGGGGCTGTCATGAGATGACCCGTATCTGAACTTACATGATGGGAATAGGGTCTTGACACAAACTGCATCTGGTGGTGTTTTCAGGGTGACGACGCCATAGAATACCATGGACGCCACGAGATACATCATAGATAGAAACAGAAACATTTTTTGTGCTGTATTTGGCGACTGAGTTTAGATGACAAGGACTGGAGTATCGAGTTGGCGTCCACAACCTAGGTATGTAGACGCTCAACGGAGATAGCGAATCGAATAGCGAGCGATAGGCGCTAAATGGTGCTGCTGAATGAACCTTAGAAGCTTTCATCATCAAATAACCGCCCCACCAGCGAAGACTCCAAACGACCTAGAAAGCCGAAAGTTTCGCACAATTGCCTGGGGGCGCCTGATACCCTGAGCAATGAATCACGAATTGAATTATCTCACCGACCTGAGTCGTCGTCCATGTTCATCGTGGCGAGGAAAAGTGGACCTCGCCGTTCCAGCACGTTTGCTCCTCTAGAAGGCGCACTGCTGACGGTATTTTTGCGCCTGCACCTTGAGCTGCAGACCCTTGAAAGGGCCAAGCCGGAGCAAACAACAAGCGGCGGAACCACCATGCTGCAGTCAATTTTGCGCCAATTTCAATTGGCCCGGATGCAAGCCGGGAAACATTGATTGCTGAGATTTCCGCCTACCAAGCCTCTCCTATGCGTTATGCTCGGCTCGATGGGGGTACGGTAGATACTTTGAGGGTACGCCCTGTACTGAAGACCTGCCTAGCCTGGTGGAACCGATAGCAGCAATCGTGCAATATCATCGCCAACCGTTATCATGAACCACGGTATTTTGGCAATCACAAGTCTAATGCGCAACAAATTCAATCAAACACGGCGATCTCTTTGTAAGATTAATCATCACGTGTGCCCTTGCATGATTCTACTTCCCAAAAGATACAATGTTCGTTCCCAAACCGTACACAGGCCCTGTCCATGCGGAAACTGACTGCCCATCTCTTAATCCAGAATAGGGCAAGTTTGTAATCCCCGAGTGCCGAAACCATTGATACAATCTTGTCAATTCTTTGGATCGGAATGGAAAGTTTCCCAAGGCTCTAAAACTTGCTCGTCTTGCGATCTGGGTTGTGTCTGTTCCTTTATGACATTCTGCATTCCCTGGACTCTGTACGGATGCCAACAGCTATTGCAGGATCGAAGCTAGATGCTGAAGACTACTCAGGGCATTGTGATGAAGAAATTTTGGGCGAAAGGCAGTCGGTCGGTGGTTCAGGGTGACGCGCCGGTCGATGGGGGCCATTATCTTCTTATTCTTTGCCTTGACGATCCTTTTCGGCACTTTCCACCTACGAGAAAAACCGGGCTCAGGTCAAAAGACTTATGAGCACGGCTGCGCGACCGACTTGAGCGACTGACCAAGTAAAGCTATTAGTCTCCATTCATGGCCCTTCACACGCAGCGTCGAGATGGCCACGACCAAGTCGCCCTTGTCCATGGAACACATAGGCGCAGAGAAAAGAACTTCATCGGTGCTCCAGCATCAACGATCGACGGAACCTACGTTTCTCACCAAGGCCGTGTCCGTTACACATGCATCACCAGCCCCAAGGTAAATCATGTCTGAGAATAATTAAGTAGGGAATCAGCCACCCTATTGCTAAGTTTTGTATCATAAATACACTGACAAATACAGGTGAGAGTCCGATCTGTGATGACTGCCTAAGAAGAAGCAATATTTGCTTGCGGCTGTTCTTATAGAGACTACTGGCCAGAGGTTCGTGGCGGTCATGTTACTGGGTACACACTTCTCTGAATCTCAGACGAGTGATGAGGTGGACATCATGTCGCTGATGAAGATGGAGATTTGTTATCTTCGCACACTTCACTCTCTGAACGTGATTCGCGAAAACCTACATCCGGGGTACTATACACATAGCACCGGAATGAGAAGACGAGAATGAGCCACCGTGGTGAGGCCAATCTGACCGCGCTACTCAGGATAGGGTCTTTCGGAAAGTGACATGGAATCAAATTTGATGCTTTTATAGTTTTGAGAATGAATCGGGTACGTAAAGTTATCTTTGTAGCACTTCTTTTCCAGACAATAAGATGACAGCATTGACCCATAAATTTGCCAGTTATCATGGTCAGGCCTGACTTTTTAACGAACGCGCCTCGCGGGAGTCGATAAGGAAGTAGCAGTAAATGAATCCCGTTCCCATAAAAAGATCTGTACAGCTGCAGTTGGTTGAGCAAGAGGAGATAGCGATATCTGGTTGGTCCTGGGGAGCATGGATCTTGCGGCTCCTACCCGGCGGCTTGCTTATTTAGGGTAGGTGATTGAAGGTTCAATGTCACGGAGTGAGGGGTATAGCCTGCCATAACCCTGCCCCGCACACATTATCGACAGCGCCCAGACAAATCCGCTGCGACACATCAGCTTCGTGAGGTGCATATTTAGGGGAGTTGGTTAGAGTATATAAACTCGCTGGGAGTTGGAAAGTAGTTCTGTTATCGTTTTGTACTGTAGTGCGATCTGTCACAACCACTGTCAATTGATTCTTATCATCTTCCGCTGTTTACGAACAAGCCTCATCATGACTTCTCTTCCAGATCATGGGCTTCTAGATCAGCCGCCTGTTCTGTTTGATGCAACGCCTTTATCACTGCACAATGATGCCGAAAGGATCATAGCTGCTACTGTTGCCGCTTGGGACGCAATCGTGTCTCAGGTCCAGACACATGATGCTACCTTCGAGAACTGTATCATACCCATCTTGCAGGACGAGAATACCAGGTCACAGGAACAACGCGTTTGTAAGTGTGCATTTGCCGCTGACTACAGTCTAGTCCAGTCACAGTCTTCATTTTCAAATTCTCTGACAAAGGCGTAGTGCAATTCTACGCGTCTACATTCCCATCAAAAGAGGTTCGCGATGCGTCGACTGCAGTCACGAGATTATTTGCAAATAACGAGATCGAGATGTACTCACGCCAAGACATATTTGCTCGGGTGAATGTTGTTCTAGAGAAGCAAAATGAACATCCCGACTCTACTTTGGATCCGGAATCTTTATACTACCTACGAAAGCTGCATCGGCGCTTTCAGCAGAACGGATGTGGCATTTCCGATGAACGTCAGAGGAACGAGTTCAAAGTCAAGATGATGCGCCTGGCCGATCTGGTCCGGGAATGTAACCAAAATCTCAGCGAAGACGCTTCGGGTATCTGGCTTACCCAAGAAGATTTGGACGGCCTACCTCAGTCGCTCATTGGCCGGATGAAGTGTGGCGAGGGCGAGCATTCGGAGCATCTTTGGCTATCAACAAAAACACCCTTCAGCATCCCTGTCATGAGGACTGCAAGGAATGGAACCACGAGGAAAAAGATATACTACACCGTCCAAAACAGGATGATGGTGAATGTTCCATTGTTCAGAGAGATCATCCTCCTTCGTGACGAAACCGCACGGATGCTGGGCTATCCCAACCACGCCACATACAAAATCGCCGACAAGATGATGCAAACCCCAAGGGCTGTAGAAGCGCTGCTCTCGGAAATCCGGACATCTACTGCACCTTTGGCTTCTCGAGATGCAGAGGAGCTTCTAGAGATGAAACGTCTGGAAGCCGAGTCACGAGGCGACAATGCCGAGGAGCTCTACCTTTGGGACATACCCTACTATTACACCCGACGTAGTGAGAAGGATCGCCCGACAGAAGAATCCATATCCGAATATTATGAGCTCAACAACACTCTGGCAAAGCTTTTGAAGATGTTCGAGAATCTATTTGGAGCGCGCTTCAAGAGGATAGACGTTCAAGCGCGGGATGCGGCCGATGGTACACTTGTGTGGCATCAAGATGTCCATATGTATTCTGTTTGGAACATTGATGGTTCTGATGAACCTCTCGGATATGCTTATCTCGACTTCTTCCCGCGAGACGGCAAGTATACCCATGCCGGAAACTATCCTCTGCAGAAGGTAATCTTTCCGACACTTGTTTGTAGTGCAATCGCTCAAACCAAGTTCTAGGGTTACGAAAAAGGTGATGGCAGCCGGTTCTTGCCCTCTTCGGCATTAGTCATGAACTATATAACCCCGACGGACAGCCGACCAACTCTGCTGAGCCTCGACCAGGTGCGCCAGCTCTTTCACGAGATTGGTCACCTCCTGCATACCTTGTTTGCTCAGTCAAAGTATGCTGCACTACACTCCGTCGACCAAGATTTCATAGAAGTGCCGAGCCTCATGCTGGAGCAATTCTTCTTCACGGAGCGCCACATCAAGGATGTATCCTTCCACTACTCGCACATTGACTCGAAGATGAGAGAAATGTGGATTCAGACCCTGGACGACCACGAGAAAGCCAATCCACCGGAGAAGCCAGTCCAGCTGAGCGACGACGTGGTGCGCAGCTTGGCTGAGTCGAACTCAAGCTGGGCGGTTCACGACCAGCTCAAGAACCTCTTCTTCGCCACCTACGACTTATTAGTACACACACCTTCCTCTCACGAGGAGCTGGAGGCGTTCAACTTGACCGAACTGTTCAACAAGACGCGCTCCGAGATCTACAAGGTCCCGGGTGGGGAGGCGTTGGGAGAGGGCTGGGAGTCGTCCTATGGCCAGACGGTCTTTCGCAACATCATCAATCGTTACGACGCTGGATACTACAGCTACCTCTTGTGAGTGGTTGAATCGGTCTTGCCTCACTGTAGCTTTTCTATTTGCGTACTAACTGTCTGATAGGGGTAGAGTCTTTGCGCTGGATATATTCGACACAGGATTCAAGAAAGACACCACTAGTCGAGAGGCCGGGCGCAGATATCGCGACATAATTCTTCGCATTGGTGGGCGACAGCCCGAGATGAAAACTATGACGGACTACCTAGGTCATGAGCCAAGTATTGGTCCCTACCTTGCCTGGCTTCAGAACACGATGCGTGGCAAAAGCTCACCCAACGAGTGAAGTCCGCACTTCTTGTTCTGCGGCTCGCCACTAAATACTAACTCAGAGGCGTTAGTTGATAGATTTCCATGATGTGGGCGGAATAGCTAGAGACTTAAGGCATCAAGTAGTGATACTTAGACCAAAAATATTGCATTTCTTCATTGTGGAATTATGCCTTATTACTTTGCAGATCCTTTTCACAGAGGCTCTCTCACGGCCGTGCCCCAGGCGGGAGGCAGCAGTCGAGTTGCTTTGTCAGAGGATACAACATTATATGCTGTTTGAACCCCAGCCGCGTACATAATGCGACAACTATCAAGCCATATCTATTATACCATTCTAAAGGGCATCTCTGGTCAAAATTTGCGATTCTGCAACTTATATGGTACTGGATGTCATATCTTCCGTCAGGGGTTTAGTGGTCACGTTCATGCGCTTATGCGTTCAAGTGTAATGCGGCAAGTATCCAAGATAAAAATTGATGATCGAGAATGATTTACATCAGTGAAAGTGACATGTAGACAAACAGACTTGAGACCCCATCCCGTCTGTCCCCCGAACAGTGTCATGACACGGCCTAAAGTGCTGCATTAATCCTTCATGAAAAACCAAATTTCCCGTCTCGAACTTATCTAAGAAGAACAAAGAGAAAAGGAAAAGCAAGAATTAGATGTGACTTAACTAGAAGCTTGACTTGTAACCTTCTCGGGGCTTTCGACCTGGTTGGCAGTCCCTCGAAGGCTCTCAACATTGCAAATTACTCGGATTCATGATTTGGTATCAGCTGTATCATCTCATTTGGGTGAGCATCTTTTGTTGTCCGGGCGGATTCTTCCAGGGAAGCATTGTTTGCTGTGCTTGTACATGCTCCAGTAGAATGTGATTTTGGTAAATGAACTTGTATTGGCAGATTTTGCGCCCGTGTACCTTGGATAGGCAATGATGGCTCGATAATGGCGCTTGAATTTGTTGACAAATTTGGTGGTAATTTCGTTGTTGATCTGTCTAGCACTGGATGTTCAGGGTTTCTGATGTCCAAGGAAGCCAAAGTAAGCCCAGTGGAAGTTGTTGGGATAGTATCGACACAATTGGACCAGATAGATTTCTCATCACAAGCTCCTTCGTTGGCCAATCTATGCGTTTGGAGAGTGGCGTTCGTGACCCATTCAAGATTCGCGTAGCTTTGATATTTGTTCCTTCTGTGCAGAAGTCCCAAAAGTGGTTCCAGAAGGAAGGATATGCCTATAATCACGATACCGAGGATGTAAGTAAGGAGGAGAGCAAGGAAATTGAAAGAGGCGTATTCCGTGCTGCGAATTTTCTATCATTAAATTGTCAGGTTGGATACACATATGACAGAAAGACAATTACAAATACCTGGTTATTGCAGATTTCGGTCTGGGTTGTGTCGACTGGCCCCAAGCTTTTGTTTGCCACATCTGGGTTCTCTGTCCCATATGCAGTTTGCACAGCTCTTGCCTGCAAATAGGAAAAGGTAGTAGCCCAGCAGTGTATAATATCCAGTTTCCATTGGTTGAGCGGCATATCACCTTGCAGACCATCAGACATAAGCTCTCTAGAAGCCAGTGCTTGTGATCCAGAAGTTTGGAATACGATGTTGATATCATTGACAACCGCGAACAGCCCTAGGACAAGCCACTGCAATCGGCTAATGCTGGAGCTGCTCGGGATGTCCTTTGCGATGAGCCCTTTGATAACGGCATCGTACGCCTCATTTGGGCTCAATCCGATGGATTCATAAGCTCGGGCCGCCGCGTCAAAGAACGATGATGGGGGTGCACATGACGCTTCATTACCAAGGCAAAATTGGTACTGTTGAATACATCCCATGGGGGAGGCAGCTTCCTCAGGTCGATATACCTGTTCACTATCTGATCCTGGTACGGACACATTGGCATATGGGTGTGTTCCACGGTACCAGTCATCGTCTATGGGCTGCTGGAATCCGACTCCATTTCCAGATAGAAATACCAGGACCGTATCGGCGTCCATTCGTAGAAGTTCGTCCCTTGGGACGAAGGATGTCATGTCTTCCATGAAAGAGCCATTCACAGCAAAGCTCTCGTAGGGGCTATTATAACTTCAGTCAGCCTATATGCGATTCCCATAGGGAAATGAGAATCGAAACTCACACCAGTAAAAAGTCGCTTCTGGTCGCTTCGCCGTGCTCAAAACTGTATTGAGACTCTATACTCCTTGACATATGTGTGCCATTAAATGCTCCTATAGAAGCCGCTGAAGTTCCATAGTCATAGATAGTATAGTTGCGATATTTACCTTCATGGCTTGTTGTGAATCCGCTCGTAATCAGTGGGGCGCATTGAAGAGTCATTCGAAAGAAAAGTCGCTCCGCTGGGCGTGAGTTGATCCCAAGATGATCGTGGCTATTGACAAATCCCGTATCCAACATGAGGTTAGATACATTATTCCTGCAGATTTCACCAGGAAATGGGCATGGTGTCTGCTCATTGACGAACAAAGGAATACGCTCTGTAACGAAGCCTTTGCAGTCAAGAAGTCCGGAAGAATTTGAGTTATAACATTGTTGTGCATAATTGAGAGCATTGTTCATTCGACGAGTCATCTCGATTTCAGAAAGAACGCTGCCAGCCACAGTATTTCTAAGGAGACCGCAATGGGTTCCATCCACAAGTACCTCAGTTCCGACTGACGAAGTAATTTGGGATGAATACCCTCCGGCGACCGTAAAAGCGACAACGCAAAACAGGGCCATCAGGAATGCCGGTAGGATCGCCAGTAAAGACCGAAACGACATACGCGGACGCCAGGCCCAATAAAGCTGTATGAATTTGATAAGACCTGCATCGGCTGAGTCTGTATTGCGAAGGATGACTTGGCGCTGGTGGTATATTGTGCTACTAGGTCGAGTAGTAGAGTAGCTTCGGTGTAGAACCAGCGAGGCAATCCTCCAAAATCGGGATCCTACAAATGCGATAAAGAAAGCGGTAAAGGCGATTAGCAGGTCACCATCCTGTCGTGTGGTAGTAAGGGTCTTTCCTGCTACAGAACCACGTGACCAGTTCGTCCATATACCAAGATAGGCTTTGTATGGTAGTATTGTGTCGGCTGTAGACCAAGCCGGATAGGTCTGAGTAGCCATCTTAGAAGACAACCTTTACGAAAGAAGTGGTAGTGATGACTAGAATTCAAAGAAGTGTAGGGGCCAGTGGAGTCATGCTAGAACTGGCGCGAATAAAGCTGCAAGGCATTGTCCACCGATGTACTTATAGGCAGTTGATCTTGTGAAGCCTTAGTTAATCAGAAGTGGGGTCCAAAACAATGCCAAGAACTGGCGCTGAATGGGGGCTGTTAGACACGAGATCGTACGACCTTTTTCCTAACACGATTCACGCTGTACCAAATGCATTATCGAATTTTGCCGGATTTAATTACGACTCAAACCATTTCCAATCCTAAGTTTCCTAGTTAGATGATACAACCCCATCGGGCCCGAACGCGATCGATCACGGCCGGCACCCAAGCCTCCCTGGCCTGCAAGAGTGTTGAGAATCTAATGTACTTGTCGACCAATGATTATGCTCAGTGAATTTAGGCAAAAGAAAAGTCCAGGAATTCATATTCGGTGAGGCCTCTGATTTCTGACCGAGATCTCTGCCAACGAATCATGGAACGCAACCCATCAGCAGAGTGTTTGGGTGTAACAAGGTATGTATGTAAGCTAGCTGAGTATATGTTGTGTAATCTATATATTTATATCTACACCTCTATTTTGTGATTGGACATAATTTCTGAGATAAGGCAATTGCAGGCAGGGCCTACTGATATGTACTACCTCATACTCTGATATGTGCCTCTCCCCTGTCAGTCATTGGTCGTTCTATATTTAGACGTGATATTCGACATGTGCGCCCCCAATTTCAGCCCCCAATTCTCAACTATCGACTTGACTGACACATAGCTGAGAAACACCTTCTGTATACACAACATTTTTACCTGCAGTGGGTCGGTGTCTGTCAGGACGTCGTCGGAGGCCCATAGCAAATTATCAACACTCAAGGTGCAATCAGCTATCTTAACCAAGTTCTTGTCGAAATTGTCCACACCAAAAAAAAAAAAAAAAAAAAAGGGATTTCATATTCGTGAGACCTAGATATTGTTGCGACTTTGTTTGAGACATTTGGACGTCCTCAGTGCGTAGGAGTTGTTATCATGCTCCAAAAGACACACCCTTTATCACCCGATTCCAAAAGGGCTCCGAGATCTAATTTGCTAGTATCACTCGCGCAACCAGTGGTAGGCCCGTCGCCGATCAGGTTCGCCAGCATAGTCTTGCATCTATACGATTGTATTAGAATGAACTGAGCACAGCTTTTTCGTGGAGGAGAAAGAGTTGTGATGGGGCATCACCGGGAAAGGGGAGAGAAATATATACCTATCGCCGTGGATTTCATAGATCTGGGACGGACTACATTGCATAGCATTGTTGGGGTTCCAGTACTTGGCGGCGATGCGGACGGACAGGTCGCCCAGGCTGCCTTCCTTGGTCACGCGCGTGCCGTCATTGTTGTAAAAGTACCCGCAGCTGGCCAGGCCCTTCTCTTTGCACGTATCCTGGATGAAGCTTCCAGAATCGACCTGTACAGAAGGATCCAGAGTATACTGCTGACCATCACCGGACCGGTCACAGAAGGCATTGATGGCGTCTAGCGCTATATCCTTGGTGACGGTGGCGTGGTTGGTATTCTGGAGGTATCCCTTGTCCACGGCCTCATCAAAGCACATCAACACACTGTAGCTTGTGGGGTGGAACGCAAAGAGGCCGCAGTTGTCTGTGTCCTCCACGGTACCGCCGTGCTTGTACGCCTGCGTGTTGGTGTCGCACTCGTCGAGGGTCTTGCTCAAATACTTTACACACAGGTCCTTTGTGACTGTGTACGAGCCGCTCCCGCCGCAGGGGTCAGCGTAGCTGATGGAAAACGTTGTTTCGTCAATGAAGCTGGATTGGTCCCCCTTCTTGACAGTCTTTCCGTCTTGGGCCGCGCAAAAGTTGTCGATGGCTGCTAGCGCCGAGTCCCGTTGCAGATAGTCGGTCATGGGCTTGCCGTTGTCGCCGGTACACTTCAAATCGAGGATAGGATCACCTTCGATGTCCAGTGTATAGTTACCACAGCCTTGTTCCAGACTGCCCCCTCCGTAGAGATAATGAGAGTTGTATTGACCTAGTGGTGAGGGTTAGCAACGACTTCGATACGATCTAAACAGGGATATCATTTTATTACAGCTAGTTATGAGTCGTGTGTAGGCATCTGGACAGTGGCTACTGCAACCATCGTTCTGGCTTTTGAAGTCAAATGTGAATTTGACTTTTTCCTCGGGGCCATCGTCTCGTTTCCAAGTGGATGTATCAGGCAGATCGTCTTTGCCGAGCGTTTTGCTCACATCCTTGGACGTATCGCTAGTGCAGAAGACCGCCGAGAGCTCTTTGATGAATCCGGGATCGATCCCTCTAGCCAACTGGCCTTCATTGGCTTCTGGGGTACAGTCAGATTTGAAAGAGGTGACCGTTTGGGATGGAATATCGACTGTCCAGCTGGGTTGCTTTGCAACAGGTGAGAAGTTAATACTGCTGTCCGTGGTGGGGAATGAACACGCGAAAGGTGTAGTGGTGGTGGCAGTGGTTGTGTCCGTAACTTGGGTGGTTGCTGGCGGTTCATCGTTTTGGGACGATGTTGAGTATGGCGGCGGTGAGGTTGGAGCTGGAGGCCCATTTACCACTGGCGTGAAGAACCACCTAGCGAGCGCACCGGCGGCAACGACACCAGCACCTGCCGCTATAGCAACAGCGACAGTTTTGCCGCTGTCATCTGTGGTAGTGACTGTTGTTGCAGCTGTGACAGGGGGAGCAAGTCCTGTTATTGAGATGGACGTGGGAGTGTAGATTGCTGTAACCGGCTCTCCGTCAACGGTAGCGACCTCAGTGACAGGTGTTATGGTGTTTGTTTCAGTGACTTGGTCGTCCTGAGGGTTGGGCCTGGCGGTCACTTTTGAGGGGCTCCACAAGAGCAGATATGCTGACAGCCACCTCGCCAATGCGCCTGTTTTCTCATGCATAATTACTTGAAGATTCAAAGAGATGGGAGAGTCTTGCTGTTAGATCTATTGGAAGCCTGCTCTCGTAAACATACACTACAAACACAGATCTTATAGATTTCTGTGTATGGAATGTTATTTTGCGGGATTCAATTGACGACGTTTCGATCCAGGGCAGAAAGCTCAAAAAAAAACGTGACATCACTCTATCATCCAACATTGCCTTGGCAAAAACGAAGATCGGGAGGGCCTGCCGTGCAATTGAGAACAAGACAGGCCCGTCCGAAATCCCTTTGCTGCACACCAGCTCTACGGCACAGCAGAGTCATGCGCTGCAATGTTGTTTGGCAAAGATTAGCATCTCACCCGCCAAACATGGGGGCTAACTCGGTACGAGGCCGTGCCAAGGCTCCCAATCATATCACTGCCAACGTTTAGTACAACCAACAGCATCCGTACATAACGCGACTGATGTCATGAATATTCTTGGGCGACACCAAAAACATTAAATATAGCACCGAATGGAATCCTAGAGATTCCTAAAAGTGCCAAGTCTCCGTTTCACCGATTAGACCGGTGTAGGTACTCTGCATGAGTACACCATTTTGTACAGTCCTCATTTCTAATAGCCCCAATGTAGCCCATTACTTCTTTCTATAGGACTGTTGCGTCAATGGATCATTGAGCGGATCGTATATGCAGTATAATCCTTGGGTATGGGTCTCATTTGCGATCATGACCTCACCACGATGGCATCGCTTCAAGAATCACAGATTACAATAAGACGCCGCGCATTCATCCAAATCCTTTGGAGGCCATGAAATACAACATGACCAATTGTTAATGTTGATCTTTCCATTTATGTACATTCGTAGAAGTAGCAGTACGACTTCTGAGGTTTTGGAGGCGCTGTTTGAAACCCGGCCGTCCTGACTTTGAGGGCATAACGGGTTGTGATTTTCCGTTTTCTACTCTTCTAGGAGGATAAGGATTCGTGACCATGGATTATAGCCTGTAAATGGATCAATATGCATCAGAGAAGGATTTTTCCATGAGATCACTCGACGTGCCGTGGACGAAAGGCCGACTGTTCTGCTTCTGATGTTCAACTTGTTCCAGTTGGAAAAGAGAACACGCCCAACTATCAGGGCTGATTTCACATAGTTATTCTATTTGCCTCTATAGGTGCTGTATGAATAGCATGTATACAAAAGGCGACCCTGATTCTACTCGTTCTTGAGGTGATTTGAGTATGATCCCAGTGGCCGCACATCTGCAAATCTTGTTGAAGAGTAATCCGTCACTATGAAACTCATTCTTCTCTCATTATCTCTTTCTCTCGTCGTAGCACATGTTGTTCCCCTGAGCCAGCCCAGGCTAGAGACTCGGGTTGGTCAACAATTGACGAACCCAGACAACGAACCCGACTATGTCGACCCAGTCACCGGAGCTACAACGCCCAAATCGCGCGTCTTATCAGGAGTAGGACCAGCCGAAGCAGACCAAAGGTGGTTTGACTGGGACGAGAGCTGCACAGATGAGGCCCACCGAACCAAAATTTTGACGACGTTCCAGTATACCATGGACCTTGCAGAATGGACTTCGACGCACCTAGAAGAGCTCCTAGCAGGCCTTCCCAACGTTCCTGGCAGGTCGATAAACAGGGATAACCAACATTACATCTTTCAACAAGACCCCGCTTATGCACAGATGTTCTGTGGTTATGACAATCATCTCGCAGATGTCAAAGTGCTCTATGATCTTGTGATCTCAAAGGCCAAGGTGGCTCCCGCCATGCGTGGGGAAGCTGGGCCAGGTGCTTTACGCTTCATCTGTAACGCCGAGAACCGGGTGGTGGAGGCCGACCAGTCGACTACTATCTGCGGGTAAGTACGAATGTTACCGTCACGTCTTGCTTTTATACCATTGTCTTCTAAATTTACATGTAGCACGGGGGTTGGCGCCACAGAAGCTCAAACTGTGCCTCCTTGGGAGCCGGGCGAAGTGGATATAGAGCCCAAGTACAGGTTCGAACGGTCCTCTAGCATAATCTTTTGCCCAAAGTTCTTCACAGACTTCCCCAACATAGACGCTGTGGTTGGATCTGGGGATTACACCTTAGACAAAGTCGACTGTCTCGAGCGCATCTTGTTGCACGAGTACATGCACGTACCGTGGATTGGTGACATGCCTGGCGACCCAGACTATACCGGATACTATGATACGGCAGACTTTGCAAAAAAGAACAGGTGGGAGAGCATCGAAATCCATGCGGATAATTTGTTTGTAAAACCCTGTCTTATCCGTTGGAACAGTCACTAATGTGCCCTCCGTGGTTAACAGTGCATGGCTTGCATTGTACGCATATTTCAACGGTCAAGGCTGCAAGACTGATCGATGGCCGTCAGGAGTAAAGAAGCCAAACACTATTTAGGTCAAAATCTTTAAAACTGTGCTATTTCCCTGGAATATCGAATAGTCATCCTCAACTTCTCCTAAGGATATCCTCCAATTGAGTCCTTTCATTCTGATCCATGTTCTGAAGGGAGAAGGGATGTAAATAACCTTTGAATGGCATGCGATAGTCGACGTTCTCCGTGTCAAGACAACTTTGGTCCACAAAAGGACATTCATCGATGCTTTGTCGCGTTACTTGGGAATCTGGAGGTTGTGTTAGGTTCGGAGGACTGTCTCGTAGAATACTGAATCCCTGCAAGTCGACTCGTTCGAGGCGTGGGTATTTCTCCTCTGTCAGTACTGCAAGCAAGCGACAAATGAATGATGCTGTCATTGATGCACATCTGGCACGGTACTGCCTGATTCTGGGCCGAGACGAACCGCATATATTGCGCGCATATGTTTCTATCGGATCGTGAAGGATAGGTTTCTCTGCCAATTCAATAGAGATGTCCTTCAATGTATCTTTCACGCTATGGATACGTCAGCTGATATAATACTCATATTCTTCGGGACTCTGGGCTGGGCTTTTGAGTCGTTGTGTACATACCTTCGAGTAAATTCAGCAATCTGATGGAACATGGCCACGTAATTACGCTTGTCAACCAGTGTATCAAACGGCCCAAACTTGACATGAAGCTTGGTGAAAGAACTCAAGCGGTATTGCCGTAGGAACCGCAAGGGAAACCACATCGGCCCGGGGAATATCACAGCTTCGCCTCGCTCCTGCCGTGCCCATAGCTCGTCGTCGATTCCCACATCCGCATCAGACCCTCTGTGACGGTACATTCTGGCCACAAACTCCGGCATGGGCTTGCCGTCGGGGCCGGGAAGGGCACCTTCGTCTTGTAGGTGATCAAGCGTGAGGCTGTAAAGGTTATCCGTGTTGAGTGAAGATAAAATTGTCTTGACCAGTCCACGGTGCATCCAGCCGACGAGACGGAGGTCAGTGACAGCAGGGAAGAGTGTGGGAGGAAACTGGCGGACGTAGGGCTCATCGCTCATGTCTCTCTCCTCACGCTCACGGATTGATGCCAAGTCCAGCCGGGAGACATTCTTCATGCGCGCAAACACATCCCAAAGCTGCAGGTCAATGTCGGTCAAGGCTTCTTCATCAAAGTCAAGCCAGACCATGGTCCAAGTGAAGGCCTGCACATGTGTGGCGAGCTCCGGCCGGTCAATCATGAGGCGGAGAAAGGCTCGTTGTCGCGAAATCAGGTTTCGAGGTCGGTAAATGTCCTCAAAATCAGCCATGACAACTCGGCGGAGTGGAGGAAAGTCGCCCTCTGTCTCCTCGTGCTCGGGGAGCCGGCCATCGTTATGGCTGCTCACGTTGACGTCTTTCAGCAAAACGGGTAGCGAAAGTGTCCGCCACAACCGGCAAACCAGCCCGACACGCGCGAGTGTCTGGCTGTCTGCGACGAAGTGATGAAAAATCAAAACTAGAATGTCGAGTGGAAGTCTGTCGTACATGTTGTCAAGAGACCCTGGTCAGAGTGCACAAGGGAGACGTCGTTGGAGCTGCAGTAGTGCTGTAGCGAAAGAGGAGGAAATGAAAGATAGAGAAGAAAGACAGGTCGAGTGGGGTTAATACGGACGTGCATCGCAAGCATAACAGATAAAAGAACAACATACATCCTACGAAGCATTGGTCCGTCTTTCTTGGCAGGATGATTCCTTCTGGCTTTTCGGCGTCATCTTCCCCACTTTAAGATGAGAGTCGAATTCCCGGCCCCTTGCAAGTCAGCTCGCCTATACCTAGGTACAAATCGAGACTTATAAATGGCTACCTCATATGAAAATCATTTTTGGATGCATGAAAGCCCAATAGTTGGATGCAGCTGCAGGCAACGAATATTTTCCGAATAAAGCACAAAAACGCTGCACAATCAAGGATGGTGGTGCTTTCAAACAAGGCTCCACGATCAAATGTTCTGGCCCCCCTGGGGCTACAACCAACAGCAAAGATGCATGCAGCCGACCCATAGATGCGCATCGCGAGTCGCCCAGAATTCCGCCCACACATTCTGGCACCCAGTAACTCCCGCAAGCAAACAGAAAAAGTAAACTGGTACTGCGGGTAGAAAGAATTTTTGACAGAAACAGGAAACATATCCAGAGAACTGTGTTTTCCGCCCTCAACTGGCATCAGCATCCTCGCTCCGTTTTAAAGCAGATCACACTACAATGTGGCGCTGCACTCGTGCATGACGACAAATGAGGCAAATATGCACAAAACAGTTGTCATTGTACGATCCCCACATCCAGTCTAAAACACATGAAATCAATTAACCAGTATGGTATTTCCAGGTTGGCGGCTCCCTCAGCGGACTCATGTGCGGCGTGCAGCTAAAGCGCTTAGGCTGCAAGGTCACGATTCTAGAAAAGGACGGTTCCGCAGAGAGAGCCAGTACCCATGCTGGCGTAGGCTTCCGGGCCAACGTGGAAGCCCTTCTGGGCCAGTACGATGCCTCCGGAGTAGCGGCCGCCATTGCTTCATCGGCTTCGCAATTCGCGCTCTTCAAGCGGCCCAAGGCGCTGGTCACGGGGTCAAACTTGAGGGTCACCAGCTGGGGACACTTGTATCGCATCCTGCGCGCCAACTTTGATGGCTTGGCTTCAGACTCTTGCCCTAGCCCACCGGCGCCGGGAGAGACTGATGGAGAGGCGCGGTACTTGGTCGGCAGCCAGGTGACGGAGCTGGAGTACGCTGATGGCATAGTGACAGTCCACTACATCGATACTGTGACTGGTTTGGGGTCGCGCATCGATGCAGACTTGGTCATAGGCGCTGATGGTATTCATTCAACGGTTCGAGATCTCGTGCACCTACCAACAAGAAAGGAATACGCGGGCTATGTTTCATGGAGAGCTACAGTGCCAGAGAAACTGCTTTCTAAGGAAAGTGCCGAGTACTTTGCCGATGCAGTCTCGGTGAATATGCTCAGACAATCATATATGATATGGTCAGTTGAATTTACCAGGGTATATTCACACTGTCGGCTAATGTTTCATTCATCTCTAGTTATGTCATCCCCACCGATCAGGGAAGCTTTGCGCCTGGTGAACGCCTCATGAATATCGTATGGTACTACAACGTCAAGGAAAACTCTGACGAGTTCAATCGCATTTTCACCGATATCCACGGCGTACGGCATCGTAATACTGTCCCGTACGGTTTTGTGAATCCAAAGGAGTGGGAACGAGTTCGCAGCATCTTCAAGTCACGCCTGGCCGCTCCATTCTTGGAATTACTATACAAAGTGGAGACCCCTTTTGTGACTAGGATCAACGATTCAATCTGCACACAAGCAATATTCTTCGAAGGCCACGGCATCCTCGTCGGCGATGCTCTCACCACGCTGCGCCCTCACACGGGATCCGCAGCGGAGCAGGCGGCTTATCACTGCCTCTCATTGGGCCCGGTCTGGAAAGGTGAAAAGACGCTGGATGCATGGTCGCGCGAGGCGCGCACTTACTCGAAGCGATTGTGGTTGATTGGAAGGCTTGTGGGCATGTTTGGGCAAGGGACTGCACTGGAGCTTCTCAAAGCCTTATTTCTCTACATTGTGTTTCTAATAAGGTGCGGCATTGGACTTTCTGAGGTCGAATAGCTTTGAGGTTGGTAGCTTAGACTCAAATCGTGTGATTTCACTTTTTCGCGTGGCAGATTAGACTAGGTACCTCGCGTTTTTTACTATAAATAGTTGAAGTGTTTGCATATTGCAATCCCTAGTCTATATAAATAACCGTTTTGAGGCTCTCTGAAAGTCATGATCCAGTACACAGCAGCATTCCCCGTATGGTTACTACTTCCAATCCCATGCGCATCCTGATATCGAAGTCGACGCCTTGATCTGAGGCCGAAAACCCTTGCCTGATAATAGAGTCTCACCTGTATAAATAACAAACAGGGGAAGGGACAGTAGGACGGAATGAGAATATCGCAATTGATTCATTCAAATTGCGAAAAACTGGTGCTGAAGAGCTAGCTGGCGTCCCCAAGCGGGCGATCTGCAGTGGGTACGACCGACGTCAGTGCCACCCACACAGCTTGATAAAAGGGTGTGATGTGCAATTGTTGTCCTCCCTTCCGCGTGGCTTCGCGCGGCAGACATCTGGACCTAAACATGTGTGGGCCTAAAGAACTTGCCGATTCAAAATGTTCACACTTAGCCGTGCTACTAATATAGCGCGTCATTGGTCTGATGCTCTCATTCCAATTAACACAAGTCCCGCCGTTGCGACTGAGAAGTGGGTCTCGCAATTATCAGTGATTGGTTCACTGCCTTGACCAGAAGTTGCGAATCATTATACTCCATGCGACTGGAACGGGGACCACATGGTCAGCTTATTAACGATCAAACATATCTTCGAGATCGGATGACTATTCGTAAGCTGATCCACAGGCTGGATGGCTTTATCATATAAGTTCCTGGACGACCACCAAAGTATGAACCTAGCCCACCGAGCCCATCAATATTTTTTTGCCGAGGAAATGGATACAGAGAATGGTGCCTCTTACGCTGCTCTATTAGAGTCCCGATACCAGGACGGCCAGTCGACGCATAGACGAGGACCAATAAACCCAACAATCGAAACGATCCTTCGCCATAAATCGTTCCGAAAATTCCTGCCAGATGCCCTGCCCGAGGGCACGCTCGAATCCCTGGTCGCAGCAGGCTCTAGCGCTTCTACTTCCTCCCTACTACAGACCTGGGCCATCGTCGCCGTCCAGGACTCTACGCACAAGGACGCAATAGCCGCCCTCGCCGGAGACCAAGATTTCATTAGACAAGCACCCCTCTTCCTCGTCTTTGTTGCCGACCTGAAGCGCATCGCCGACGTGTGTGAGAGGGCCGGCTCGGAAGCGCCCGGCCTCGACACCTTTGACATGTTCATCATGCCGACTATAGACTGTGCGCTGGTGGCGCAAAACATCAATGTGGCTGCCGAGTCGCTAGGTCTCGGGGCATGCTACGTCGGAGCCATCCGCAACAACTGCCGCCGAGTCTGCGAGCTACTAAAGCTTCCGCATCGCACCGTTGCTCTCTTTGGCATGGCCATCGGCTGGCCCGACCCTGCGGAACACGTCTCGATCAAACCTAGATTCGGTATGAGCGCTGTGCTCCATCGAGATGTTTGGAACGACGTGAATGACGAGGAGAAACGCGTGGAGTCATATAACAAGGCTTTGGGCGGCTTTTACGAGACGGAGGGCAAACTGGGCCGGGAGACCTGGGCAAAGCACATGGTGAGGTACTTTGAGTCGGGGTTACTGGATGGTCGCGAAAACATGCGTCAAGTGGTAGAGGAGCGTGGCTGGAAACTTATTTGAAACACATATTCCGCACCAGGTTGCAAAGTCATTTGTAAATGAGATTATTTCGTCGGGACAAGTCATTTTTTAAAAGCCGCGCATCATTTCAAGAAGGTCACGGCTTATACGCTTAGAAGAACGAAAACGCTGCTTGATTACTGAACATGTATACAATACTACAGTGAAGCGTCTATCCCGAGGGCCCTTGTGCCGTTCCCGTCGACAAACATGGTCGAAGAAAGCATCTATGGGGAGTCTGCGAATGATACGATTAACACAAGCTTGCTCGCACCATACGTTCTATTGCAGAGAGGACGACGGAGACCAACATAGTTTTCAATGGCGCAAGCCCGGAAACTTCTCCACTTCAAATAGACGTAGACCATAGAGTCAGAGCCAAATCACGTGAGTGCCCTTCTCCACACATCCAAGGTTTTGCTCACGAAGAGGGGCAACGATTGATTTCAGCGCATTTGACAGCCTCTTTAGAGCGCAAAGTGTAAGAGTGTTAAG
The DNA here is from genome assembly GCA_014621435.1 of Neopestalotiopsis clavispora. Lineage (NCBI taxonomy): Eukaryota > Fungi > Ascomycota > Sordariomycetes > Amphisphaeriales > Sporocadaceae > Neopestalotiopsis > Neopestalotiopsis clavispora. Next base: position 192,849 of record JAANBA010000016.1, read on the forward strand.
TTGCAGAAACCGATTACGTTCGCCTGAGCATCATGTCTCAGGGAAGGCTGAGAACCAAGACTGGATGCTTGGTATGTAAGTCTCTGTCCAATACTTCGGGAGATGGCGTTTGCATTAACTAATAGAATGTACGAGGTCGAAAGCGACGAGTCAAATGCGATGAAGGAAGACCCGACTGTGGGAATTGTGTAGCCACGAAACGTTGTTGCAAATGGCCTGTTGCGGATCAACTAGTGGACAGGAGATGGCGCCGCCCTTGCTCGGAGAGGAGAATATTCAACAGCTGGCCTCAAATGAGCCCAAGGGCCGCCGCTGGGGTTGTATCAAACACGCTTTCAGCATGCCCTATCAATGCACCACCACTAAGCACTTTCACGTCCTACATGGAGTTGGAGGCTGGTCTCCTCCGGTATTTCTGCGACATTCACTTTCCGGTACTCCTTTTACCCGGCGTATCAGATGATTTCCTTGTCGAATGTAGAGACCGATACCTCGATTTTGCCCTCCGCAGCGACGGCGTCAAGGATTCCATCATTGCTTGCTGTGCGTCCAACAAGTATGCGCTTACTGGCGACTCCAGATTTGCGCATCTTTCCATGCAATACTATGGAAAGGCAGTCAAGCACGTCAACTTCACAATAACAGAAATCGATTTGCAAGGAAGAAAACCTGATGAATGTTTACTTGCCGCGGTAGTGTTTCTCTATTTGTGCGAGGTTTGCTGCCCCATCATTCCTGCTTGGTTACAATAATTGAATTATTGACTAGCGACAAGCTCTGGGGTCCAAATCATGCTACCCATGCCTCGGCGCATGTTGCCGGAGCCATTCAGATTTTTAAACTATGCCACGGGGAAGCTTCCACACCTGATCTACCTACAAGACTTCCACAATCACCTATGAAAACGGCCATAGACCGTCTCATGGCGGAAAGCATACTCTACCAGGCACTTATGCTATATCTAAGGAACCCTTTTGTTCCAACGTCCAAGCTGGACGTACAGTTTTTGTCGTGGATGGAAAGTGCTCTCCAGCCATTATGGGATGATGCCGCAGTAACGAAGCAGCGGAGCGCGATACTGGGGCTACCACTAGCGCTATATCAACTCATTCTCGACATCATCGAGTTACAGAGGAAGCAACAGCCATCTCGAGATGCATATTTGGCAAGAGTACAAGACGAAATGCAAACTTGGGAGACCTTTGCACTCACATCGTGCTCTCAAGTCCCCAGCGACCAAAATGACCAGTTGATTATTCTATTCATACTCGCTTCGTCATTGCTCCTAGATTGGATCGTTGAGCTTTCCTCAAATGACCCAACGGACAACCTAACCGTCAACCCACTTAGTAGCGTGACACCAGACGTGTGGCTTCGAGGTCAGCCAAAGTCTCGTTGGCAGACGTTGAAGGCGCTCTACATACTTCGTTTTGGTCTCGCTCAGCAAGCTTGGACATTATGCTTCTTGGGGGCCTGGCCGTTATTGATGGTAGGGTACGCCTTATACGCTGATGATGAAATTGATACCGTCGTCGAGGTCCTCAGGAGGATGTGGGTACAGACAGGCTACGGCGAGATCAAGAGAATCTACGAAGAACTGACCAAGTTATGGAGTCAGAGAACTAAGCGCAGTTTTGAGAGATGGGGAACAAATATGGATTGAGTTTGAGCCTTGTGCGATGTTCGATTCTACGCGGCGGTCAGGCCCTTATACCCTGTTATCTAGTAATTTTCAGGGAGGCAAAGAGACACAAGACTGTGTGTTGAACAAACATAGTGGCTTTGGAAATTGATATGCTACCCTTCTGAGGAGCCCCATATTTAATTATTGAAATATTACGGATCCATTTCCATAAGTATGCGTCTATCATATACGACATCCGGCGCCTGGAAATATAGTAATACCTTAAGACCCCATCTTTGCTCCGATTTGCCCGCTTGATCGCTTGATTAAACCACTAATAAGTAACAGAGACAGCGGAAAATGTCACGGCTCCAGTTCTGCATTGGGCAAAGTTGTAAGTAGGAGTAACGGCATAAAGGTAGGCTCCACAATTGTAGAGCGCATTTAGGTTGTTGGCATTGTTGCAAACAATATTCTTGCTGGCGTCGGGGACACACTTGAAGCCAGTGTAGCTCATCGGGTTGGAAGCGGCGGTGATGGGGTCGTACGCCTGCGTAACGGCAATGATGGAGTTGGAGTTGGTCAAGTAGACATCGTATCCTGTCGAAGTGTCCTGGAGGTTTCCTGTGAGGGGGTTGACTGTGAAACGCGTCGCCTGGGCCACGGTGCTGGTGAAGAAGATGTAACGCCCGGTCGGGCTTGTGCTGGGGTTCACATAAATGTATTGCCCAGGTCGGGGACCGGTCAGTTCCTGGATGAGGAAGGTTTTGGGGATCGCGAGAGCTGTTGCCGTTGCCGTCGCTATGGCTGACACCGTCCCCTCGATTCCTGTGGTGATGGTGGCGGTCTCAGTGCCAACGATGATGTCTGTGGTCATGGTTTCGCCAACGGTCTGAGTAGTGCCAACGCTAGTCACAGATGTGGCTGTCGTTGACTCGGTGGTGGTTGTAATATCAAACACTGTTGAGCTAACTTCGATGCTGGTGATTTCAGTGGCTGTAGCTGGGTCGGTCTCGGAAAATGTCAATTGTGGCGTTTCCGTGGCGGTTACTTCCAGGGTAGAAGTCACGGTAGAGACGATGGTAGAAAAGTCCGTTACAGAAAGGAGAGTGGTGGCATCGAGATTTGATATGGTGGACGCAATCACACTTGTGATGACAGTGGTAGTCACATCAATGGTCAATGTAGAGGTTTGAATATCACTATACATTTGGTGTTAGTTATGCTCGGGCCACTTATCTCTGAGATATACTCACGTGTAAAACACATCAACATCATCGGTTGTAGTGATAACAATGGTGGTAGTGACCCCCTCAGAATCTGTGGTCTGAATCGTCTGGAAGGATGTTACTGTCTTGGTGCCAACTAGAGGCTGTGAGTTGGAGATTGTCACGTCCTGGGTGACGGTTGAAGTCTCAGTGTATGTGACTGGCTGAGACGCCTCCCCTGTGACGGTCAAAGTCTCACATGTTGTGTACACTGTGGCAGGGATGTTGGCAGAGTAAGACTGGCTGGAAGACATCGTGAGGGGCTGCTTCACGACACAGGAGCAAGCACTGTGAAAGTGATCTTGGCCATACTCTGATATCCAAGACTGTCGCAAATCCGAGATAGCCGAGGTTGGTAGAGATCTCTTCTGGAAGACGGTGTTGGTCACAGTTGCAACTGTTTGAGTGACGGTATTGGTCACCATAGTTGTAGTCACAGATTGCGTGACGACTTGCGGGCTCGTGAGTACCGTAGTTGAGGTTTGATAATCTGTTTCAGTCACCACTGTGATGTAGTCGGTCTGAACAGTCTCAACAACGGTGAATGTTGCAGTAGGTATTGTTGTATATGCCGTGGCAGTGGGAACTGTCAAAGTCTGAGTGGCAATGGTGGTGAAGACGGTTGCAGTGGCCTCGAATTCGGTGCCAGTCAATGTAGAGACAACGTTGATCTCGGTGATTTCCGTAGTCTGGTATTGAGTGTCGAGAACCGTCGCGAATTGCGTGATGGTGGAAGTCGTCACCAGATCTGTCACAGTCGTATATGTGCTGTAAAGAGTGTAAGTGTTGACCTCGGTGAGTGAGGCCAACTCGGTCCTTTGGGTTGTTGTGGTCGAAGTTGTCTCGGTGACCCTGTCCGTCTGGGTTTCGGTGTAGGTGGATGTCTCGATATGAGTGACGTAGACAGTCTCAATGTCAGTCGTTTCAGAACCAATTCCTGTAGCTACAGCATTACCATCTGTGACTGTTTGCGTGACTATGACAGTGCTGGATCCATAGGCAGATGGATACAACGTCGACGTCAAGGTACGAGTCTCAGTCTCGGGAGCCTCAGGCCCTCCAAGAAGCTCAGCTTTGCACACCATCTTTGCATAACAGCTGACACCTCTGGCACCCATGACCTGGAGAAGCTCATCATGTTGCCACGCAGCAGAGGAGCAGAACTCTGGTCCGGAGCTAACGGGCGATGCAGAGGCCAATGCATTTAGCACGGCTGGTAAAACGAATGTAACGACCCGGCCGGCCATATCTACTTCTTTGAAGGAGGGTGGACTAGAAATGGATACAAATGATGGTCACGGAAGGAAACGAGAAGAAAACAAGTCCACGACAGGTTGTGATCCAGTCTTGTTGAAGTATTTCATCAAGGGGACTGTAAAGATACCAACTGGACATCGAACCTGGATTCATAATGGCATTAACAAAGGTTAATTTGATCAAGCTTGCGGTTGACTGGTCCAATACGTCGCGGTGGAAATGATCCTCACGTAGGGCAGGCTGCCAACCTGCGTCTAGTTAGACAACATGGCAATAACTTGACACTAACGAGTCGCATAGCTTGGTTCAAGAGTATAGCGCCAAGACCATATTGGAGCTAGATATGGCGCATGTGCTCCGGTGTATTTCAACCCAGGTGTGTCAAGGCATCTCCAAGGGTGCTTAATGCAGTAGAGCCTTTGCTAGTCACAACCCCAACTATTGAGAAAAGCCACTTTCAATTTCTGAGGCTCTAGATCGCTGATGATTGTGTACAGATGATGCGGGGGTAAACATGCATATTTTGAAGTGTCGGATCTAGCCTGGTTGTTGCCAAGAAATCAACAGGGTTGCGCTTCAAGAATCACAGCCTTGTACTGGCTTCATGTGACCTTGAAAGAAGTCTAAAAAATCAAAGAAGCTCCTTTTGTATGTTCGTTTGAACCCATCGGTTCGGTTCATGGTCTGTAGGCCATATTGCTGAGAATTGTCCCCCCACTCATTGTTGTCCATTACACTCCAAGCCAAGGTCCCAATGACCTTGAGTCCGTCCTCATACATTGCCTTGAGCATTTCGCTCAAGAAATTGTAGTAATAAATGGAGCGCTCGAGGTCAAATCGCTGCTGGGACAAGTCTTTCAATTGTTCGTTCTTGACCGGAAATCCAAACTCCGTCACCATGATACCCCCGGCTGGTTTGAACGTGTCCCAAAGATACTTCAATTGCTGCCGGACGTATTGGGGCGCGATGTGAACGAAGGAGTTGGAGGCGGCGCCAATAAGCCAGCCGTCCGGTCTAGTGTCGGACAGAACCACACAAAAGGGCCAGTTGGCATCCGAGGAGTTTGCAATGCACGCGTCCAATCCACCTGGAGGCGCTGTAGCAAGCTGAGCACTATACGGGTCAATGGACAAGAAATCGACAGTTCCATTGACGCGCGCAAGCTGTTCGTCGGCGAGTGCTGACACATTCAATCCGGGAGTATTGAGCACGTCGTCGGGGATCTGCTTGCCTAGAAATAGCGGGTTGCCCATGAGCCCAAGCACGATATTTTGATAGCGAAGAGCAGCCGCAACGTCGGTATCGTTAGCTGGACCATTGAGAGGGTAAGCCAAGTTGTTGGCGAACTTGAAGCTGATCTTGCCGGTCCCCTTTAGTTCTTCTTTGTACCAGTGGTAGACTTCAGCGTGCGCTAGTGTGATACGTGATATCGTGTTGTAGTCTTTGAACAGGTACAGAAAGCCGACATTGGGCTCGTTGAAAGTCTGCCAAATGGGAATGCGATCCGCATAGTGTGTCATTACTATCTTGGCATAGTAGATAAAGTGCTCGATCATGCTTTCGTCGTCGAAATCGACCAACATGGGAGCGTCAAAGTGCCAAAGTGTAGGAATGGGAGTGATTCCATACTGCAAACACGTGTTGATGAGGTCATCGTAATGATCGATAGCCTGTTGATTGACTGGCGAACCGGCTATGCCGAATGGGAGAATTCGCGACCAAGATATGGAGAAAGAGTAATAAGGGACACCCAAGGCTGCCAGTCGCATAAGGTCTTGTTTATAGAGATAGTAATTCATGGTAGTCGTAACTCCATCGTCAGTCTGGCTGTTGCTTGACAGATCCCCGTTTCTATCCACTACAGGGGCAGGACCACGGCCCTCGGCCTGGAGTGCACCTTCGATTTGCCATGCCGAACTTGACACGCCCCAAATGAAGTCGTCGGGGAGGGTGTAAGTGGTCTCCTGCTTGGGAATTGGTAGCTCGGGTGGAAACACAAGTTCAGATGAAGGAATTGGCGTGGCGCTCATCGTTGTGCTGAATGGCATGGTGCTAGCATATGTCAAATTCGCTTCCGCCCATAATGCATTGTATGCGCTTTGCCCATATGACCCATCGTCCGAGAGCACAGTTTCTGGCTGGTACGAATATGTTGTGTGAATAGCCTGTGTAGGTAGTAGCGTGGACGCTTGTGCAAATGGTGGAGCAAAGGCGGTCTTCGTGGCTAACGGGCCTCTCAGTGGAGTTGCGTACCGTTCGGTGCCTATTGCAGTATAAGTGAAGGTCGCGCTGCTCGCGCATATGAACAGAGCAAGCACCGGAAGAAGGTACTCCATTTCCGTACGGTCTACCCTGCGGGTTAGACTCTAAAGCATGCTCACTCAATCCAAATCGCCATTACCAGTGAGGGAAATTTCACGATAATAAATGTTTACATGCTGCCAAGCTGATGATGGCATTCAGAACCCAGCGGCCAGTGATCATGCTTTGAAGAGTGCCTTGCGTCGACCGGCACGGGGCACGGATCGGCTCGGGATTGCACACGACTGGAGATCGCCCAAAGCAAGGCTGGTCAATCTGGTAATTCTGCATGATGACCCTGGAATACTACATGGTTGTATACAGCACGTCCACATCAGGTGCAATCGGTTTGTGCTTTGGGGTACGCATTTCCCCGCAAAACCGCTCTCGTCGCCTTGGCGGCTCCGCTGTGAGCACCAAATCGCGGGGAACCCCCACCGGAAAGGTGCGCCGAACCATCCTAGATCAGCGTTCAGTGTAGCGCTTGTCATCTCTCGGTTCCAAAATCTTCAACTTCAGTCATTGTTACGCCTAAAGCCATGTGTCTACCGTATAGTTCTCAAACATTCCCAGTCGCATAAAGTGACGATCGATGTGAGGATTCCAACTCACATCCGCTCTGAATCTGATTCCCTTCGCCACTAGATTGCCACACAGGTCAGTGACAACTTAGGCGCATCAAGAGTTTCTGATACGACCAGCATCCAAAATAAAGAGTAGAATTAAAGATGGTCTACTTCTGAGAAAATAATGTGTAAACAAACAGACTTGATAACCCTTCCCGTGTGTTACCCGAAGGGTGCCACAGCACACCAGCCACAGGTGGCGCACTAGTTTCATCTTCTTGTTTGCTTCTCTTTTGCTTGTCATCTCCAACTCGCGCTGTGGTCCCATTCACCACGTACTGTGAAATGTCACTGTCTCCAAAAACTTGCTGAGATGCGTAGTTCGCCTTTATCGAGATGGTCCACTACTCCAATACTACCTGGTAAAAGCTATCGTCATGCAAGTTGGCGGGCATTCAAAATCAAGCATTAAATTGCTTAAGCTGAATGCGCCAAGGTCTGTATAAGGTTGCCAACCTAAAAGATTTGGTAGGAGATCGCATGACTTTGTGCAGATTCAGGCCAACGAGCCACTGAAACTCGGTAGCGCCAAGACACTGCTCTGCGCGAGCGGGAATGATCTCGGGAGATCTCAGCTTTTAGTCGCATGTCGCTCTAATTGTCTTTACCATTTTCTGCTGATAGGACAGATTGACCAGAGCCTAAATGTTAATGATACTCAGATGACTGTGAAATGATGGCAGCCGTATCGCAACTCAGTGAAAGGAAAATTGGAACATGTTTTCTTCCATTTCCTCGCATATGTGAACGTATGCTCATTTGAACAACAAATACAAATATCGGTGATGTTTCTACGTTCTATGATGGTCACTCGCATTTTCAATATTGTTCACTTTGAAGAATCTTTTGATCGTCTTCCCCAACCTTTCACTTCATAAAAATGCGGACAAGCACCTTGCTCGGCATATTTGCTGTTGTGACACCCTCCGTGGTTCTAGCTGCTGCTACACCTGCCGCAGAGTTGCATCCAGACGTGGCAGTGAGAGAATTGAAACCGCGGAAGTACTCACCCACTTGCAACAATTGCACTCTGCAAAATGGCCATTTGCTGAACTGTCTATGCGACCGAACTGCAAATAATGTCACTACTCAGGTCAATACCTCTCTGGATTTGAACTTGTGTATTACCAATGAGGACGGCATCCTCGGATGGTACAAGAAGTTTGTGGCGATGCTGCATCGTGTCCAATGACTTGCTTGCTAAGAAGTGCTGCAGTGGATATGCTTTCTATAGCTGCACCAAATCTCGTATAGCCTATGACGACTTTTATTTGCGGGCGTTTTGCACCGCCCGGAATGGCACGCAAGTGTATAACCGCTTCTTCAATCTGGGTATTAACAAAGTTCAGTCAACTCGGTTTGAAGTACATTTGAAAAGCTGACTTCTCACAGATACTCACATTTACAATGTGAACGATACATTGGTATATGACGGCAAAAGATGAATACTTCACTTTTGTGTGAGAGGTACCTAGGTAGCTTCCTGAAGCTATCGGAGCGGATACGTTGTATTGACAGTCTGTTTCGCCATAGCATAGCTGTTCGTAACTACGTTGCATTCCACTTACGCAAAACGTCCCGCATCGATATTTGGTTGTGTTGTCCTTGAAGTTCAAATATGAGTGAGAAGAGGGTGTTCAGATACCGGATGCCTACATAACTAACTTTATCCGTCTTCCGTAAAACCAGAGGTGCCGGCGTTTTCATCGCTGCTTCGGGACCGATTAGCGATAGCCTTGTCTTCCAGCCCACCGAACCTTGTACTCATCAGTCGGCAGACCCGCACTTGGCCCCCAATGTTACATAAAGGAGCGGCCGTTCCGCATCCTTCACCTCGTACTTTTTGTAGGGGTCGAACATAGCAGATAAACACATGCAATGTTTTGATCACCATTGTAACACATCATCACTCACCGGACTCAATATTGGAAACGTGATATGTCTTGGCACTATAGGAGTTCCGGCAATTCAATGCAGGGAGGGTTACATAAAGTTGAATACAATGACTATTGATGCATCATTACGAAGATTCCAGGTCGGCCACGCGAATTACAGCGCGGCAGTCGTTTCTCGGACTTAGCCAAGCCGAATTTCTGCTTCACGCCCGGTTCAAGTGGTATGCATCTACCTGTTCAGATGCCAAGCTGTGCTCAATCAAAGGCTATATTTGGCATATGTTCAACATGGAGGATGCGCAATATGATTGGCGCAATGAACGCCTCCTTGATCCTTTGGTGGGGGCGGAGTTTCCCATACTGGCTAAGGTCGGCTGCCACCTTTGTCTTTGCCTCACCTAGGGTAGCATTCAGGGATTGCAAGGCGTAATATACTCTACATTCACGGACTCAGCTGCTTGGCATGGCTAGGTAAACTTGGATTTCGTCTCACGATTGGACAACTTCTCAATCGTCGGGGTGGGGATCATAGATATATGCATGACACCCATGTCGCGGCTAAGAGCCAATGCGAACCAACAGTGTCAAGGAGTACTGCAAGATGTCGCCAGATCAGTCACTTCGCACTTCCTCTGAGATCCTCATAAAGAAGTCGGAAAACCAGTTTCTCAATGAGTGCAACTGGAAGGACTTTTTCCTCCACAAAGTTTCCACGAAAACATAATTGATGGCAGCCGAAAATATCGCGTTGTTCTGATTGACCATGTTTGAAACTTATACAACAGTGCGTGAATACAACACAAGTCATTCGATGAGTGATACTTCGAGGACAATAACATCCAAGACGAAACTTCACAAACCACCCGACAACGAATCATGGTCAAAGCGGTGGTATTTTCTGATCCTGCCGCTAGCACCCATCGTACCGATGGTCATCTTCATATGCGTATTCTATAACCGACAATCTTGGAAATGGGCCGCAAAGTCACCGGAAGAATACCTCTCCTATGATACCTGCAATGCGCAAGATGGTAGCATGATGGAGAGATTGTTCACGATTGACATCACGTACGGCAATTACGGCTTCGCAAAAGTCAAAGTCGTTGATCTGGCATGGGACACGCTCATTGCGCAAGCAGGTCGCGCTTTACATGTATATATTCTCTACCGACACGTGGCAAAGAAATTCCTCATATGCTTCATGGAGTACTCTAGCGTTACGTACGAAAACTACATCGCGGTCATCTTCTCACGCGCATGGTGGGGTACCCTCAAGTTCTTCCTCGGGCGGCTTTCCAGACAGAACAAGTTTCCAATCTCAATGGCAATTTTCGGTTTTGTCTATCTGATCACTTACACATTCTTTTTCTCGGCAATCTGGAGCGCCGCGACTGGATACATTAGCCCTGCAGAACGGGCATATCAAATGCCAGACAGCACTTACCTCCCCTTGAACTCGCCACATCTCGCGCTTTGTTGGAAGATCGATAGTGGGCGATTAGGCCTGAGCGCAGGTCATGTGGAACTTGGTCCAGACTTCTCCATGCTGGAACCCTGGCTATACAAGTCTTCCAAGAATGGTCGCTGGTCCATGTTGGAGTACCCAGACAACTCTCCGTATAAAGCTCCAGGCAACAGACAACTTAATCCAGCCCGCGTCAAAAGAGGTGCTGCCGAGGCTTATGAAACCGCAGATAAAAGGACGAGCCCGGATGAATATGACGCTGAAACAGCTTTCAGAGGCTGGACTCGCACTATTTGGGACAATATTGGTCCCGCTGGGATGGGACTTGACAGCCCACAGTCAAGTATATCCCAAGATATATTCAGCTGTAAGCCAAATTTCGCCATTTCTGTACTTGCACCAACTAATGACATTCATTTAGATGCATTCACCACCAGAATGTTCCAAGTGGTATTTAATGCCACTGGCTTGAACTTCACTGGCTACGATACACCAATAAACCTCAATGCGACAGACGCATTGACCGTCATTGATTTTACTGAAAAGAACAAGCGTGTCCTTGATGTGACGAGAGAAAACCAGCTTCCCGGATCAATGGACTTTTATCAGTTTCACTACGTGAATTGGGTAAACCACAGCCAGAATCTGGGCGAAGACATCAAGCTGTTCAATACCTGGCCTATTTCTACCGATCCCGATTCGTACGTCATCAATAACACAGTCAGAGCACGAGGGGGGACAATTCCTTACAACTCTACCTTTTCATTCAATGGAACCGACTACTCTCTGGATGCACCATTTCTCGACATCGGACACGGCTGCTCGCATCCCTACAACTATTTTACAGCTCTTGGAAACTGTGTGTGCTACAATGGAGAGCCGATAACATATCCCTGGTATAGCGACGACAACTTGGTCTGCCTGGACTCGCCCCGATATGTATGGGGCTTTTCTTCATTCATGATTTTCCTGGCCGCCATTCTTGAGCTCATATGGGTCATTTTTGCTATTCTTATCCGGGGATATTGCCAGTGGTCGAGTCAGTTGATGAAGTACCCCCGGGTGAAACGTGCCGGGTTTGTGTGGGAAGTCCTGGAAATTTCAGAAGCCATGAGAAGAGATCTGGGTGACCAAGACAGTATGACGCACGAGAAGATTTTGAGGGAGTGTTTATCTAGGCAAGACAGGATTGGATATGCTATCGACTTGGACAGCTGTGGCGTTTTGCAGGGTGTGAACATTATCAGCCGAAGTCAAGGCACCAACACTACCATTGGTCGACTTGACAAGAACAGCACATTATGATGGACTTTACGAAAAAATGAAAGAACAATTCCTAGATGCTAGAGAGCCATAGTCACTTTTTTGGTACTGGGCCCATGATTAGTTAAACTAGTACCTATTGCGATTTCCCAAGTGTGTAAATATAACAAGAACTTGAACCACGTTACCGCTTGCTTGGCGGCTTGATCGGCTGCTTCGTCCTCGTCTTTCACGGATCGATCTGCTCTTACGGCAAACCCATGCGTGCCCTTCGGATACACTTTCAGCTCGTAAGCCTTCCCGTCGTTGCCAAATCTGTCTCTCAGAGATACGTCGAGCGCAGCCACCTAATCCTTCGGCACTTAGTGATGTAACCCACCCCAAGAAGTCGGGCGACGAGTTTGGGTGCCTCACGGGATTCCCTTACCATTTACATTATTCATCGTAAAGCACTAATACGGAGGTAGAGGCTGCGTGCATATAACTGTACCACCAGAGCCAAGTCCGAGCCTGGGCTTTCGGGGAAGTAGTGCCAAGAAAGTCATGCAAAACAAAGTATACCAACAGTCTGAGCGGCCCACTGAAACTCACTGTGATGAGCCCCACCCAAGATGCAGTTATGGGCAAATGACAGGGGCTTTGCATCAAAATTACCAACATTGAACCACCAACATCAAGTGTGCATATCGAAACCATCAATGTGCAACAGCGAAAGATCTAAATGTCCGTCAACAAAGATCAATTTCATTTACATTCCTCAATCTTTGACATTTGATCCTTCTGTCTAGTACTTTGAAAGTGGTTACCTGAGCAACATCGGGCCTTCATCCTTCTTTGTTTGTCCTACAGAGCATTTACCGCTGGGGAGACGCATTCAGACAGATCTCCACAATCCATCGGAATATGGGCAGCAGAGTAGCCGAGGTGGTTGCGGCCATCCGTCAGACCATACCGCAAGCTCACCTCGTCACACCCAATGACGTGGATGAGTACCAAGCACTGAACAACAGTTATCTTTCAGGGTTCGAGAGTGACCTGACACCTGCCTGCATCTTCCTTCCGCGGTCCAAGGACGAGGTCGCTGCTTTTCTTCGAGCTGTTGAGCCCTGTGTCGGAGATGTCCAATTTGCCATCCGTGCAGCCGGTCGGCAGCCTCTGCCCGGCTGTGCAAATGTCCAAGACGGCATCACTGTCGACCTTCGTTCACTCAAAGGTCTCGAGCTTCAAGAAGATGGTATTGTTCGGATTGGCGCTGGCGAGAACTGGGGCGCAGTATACGAGTACCTGGAGCCACATGGCCTAGGCGTCACTGGGGGCAAATCGACGACTTGTGGTATAGGCGGCTTGGCAACCCAAGGTAAGTACCTGTCTAACACTTTGGTGGCTTCACAATAAATTGATGCATGTCATTTGAAGGTGGCCTTTCGTTCTACTCAAGCCGGGAGGGCTTTATCTGCGACAACATTGTCAACTTTGAGGTCGTTGTCGCATCGGGCGAGATTCTCAATGCAAACGTTAAGGATAATCCAGATCTCTGGGTGGCGCTTCGTGGTGGAGGAAACAACTTGGGTATGTCACCACGACTTGTTTGTCCAAGATTGTTATCGACCGGCTTCTTGGAGAGGTAGATGTATTATGATCTGACCGCTTGAATTAGGTATTATCACCCGCTTTGACTTCCGAACCTTCAAACAAGGGCCGATGTACGGCGGTATGGTGTGGTATACCAAGCCAAGTTTCCCGGGTCAGATCGCCGCCCTCGTCAAAGAACTTACATCGCCGGATGCCGATGTCGAAACGCACTTCATGCTCAGCCTCGCCTGTGCCCCTTCGTTTGGCTTTGGAAATGACGTCTTGTGTCTCAATCAACTCTACTATACCCAAGCCGTCGAGGATCCTCCTGCTCTTGCCCCATTTACCCATGTCCAGCCACAAAGAGCCGAGATGAACAGCATGAAGATCCAAACTCTGCTTGAGGCCGCGACGGAACAGTCCAATGCAGGACAAAGTATGATCAGGTATGATTCAAATGTCGAAACCAATCAAACGAATTCAACAAGCTAATGAGTGGTTCACCAGATGTCTTTACATGAATGTCTGCGTCAAGGCAGATATCGACACTCTAGTCACTGGTGGCGATATTTGGTGCAAGGAGTTAGAGCCGGTCAAAGATGCAGCCGGCCTCATGTGCTCCTACACCTTGCAGGCTTACCCAGTGTCGCAGCTCAACAGGACCGATGCAAATGGTGGCAATGTATTGGGCTTGGACCCCGATAACGGCCCAGTTGTCAATGTTCTGCTGCTTTCATACTGGGCGGACAAGAAAGACGACGATCGCGTCACCGCCTTTATGCAAACGGCCTTGAAGCGGATCGAGACAAATGCCGACGCCAAAGGTCAGCTGGTTTCTTTCATTTATTGGAACTATGCATTTTCTGACCAAGCTGCCCTGCGATCTTATGGTGCGGAGAATGTGCGCAAGCTACAGGACGCCAGCAAAAAGTATGATCCCAAGGGAGTGTTTCAAACGGCTTGCCCAGGCGGATTCAAGCTATTCCAGTAGAGGCTTAGAGTAGATGAGTATAGAGTAAAGTCCTGCTTTCGTGCGTTCAAGAGACATTGCCAGTTCCGGGAAGCCTGAGCTTGAATGAAGTTAAATATTGGGCAGTACGATCAGGAGAGCCGTTGTATACCTACTCATTCATTTCTCTTTGCGTACACTCTGTCGACCCATTTTTATACGTACGTAACCAAAGCAATCAATCGAACGCAAAGGATTTCAACGTTACTTGGTAAAAGGGTACCTCATCGTTGTATGAGTTTAAATAGGTGGCGTCGCCGTGACAACAGAGGTGGGGTACTCTCTTCCAGTAACGGCATTTTGTCCCACCCTCCATTACTAGATCCGACACGTATCCCTCTGGCATATACCTACTGGGGAGTCTAGAACCATTTTCTGGTTACATTGTCACTATTATTTCGTTTGACGACATTCGCATCTTGTTTTCCCAACTTATAATGCATTTATGGTCGTAACTTTACTTGCGGAGATCTCACTCATGTGACGCCAGGGAACTTAGAAACACTCTGGAGAGATATACATACGAGAATATTGGGTTTCGAATATCAAGGTTCCGGAGAAATCGTAATGTTTCATGATAGATAACTGTTAAAATTCTTGACAAATATATCTTTCCACCGTGGTACAGGCACAGGAACCATGTCGCGACAAATCAGCAATTGTGGGTGCCTAGTATAAGATAAAATTCGGAGTCGAAATGCCACAGAGTGGGACTAATGATCACTTCGCACCACTGTGCAACGCAATATATTGCTTTCCAGCCTTACTTCTTGCTCTCATTCTTCTTCGTTCGACTTAGCGGGGGCATATCCGATATTATTACCACGATTCTTATAACTCTCCATGAGGCCTCCCCTGACATCAGCAGGTGTGGCTTCGTCAGTGGCATGACAGCGAGCGGCCACACCGGAGTTTTCCTGATGGTTTTCGCTGCGCTTAGACGTGCTGTCGGAGCCACCCGATGGTTGGACGTATAAGCGATGTTCGTACGGCTTTTCTTTCTCGTCCTTGTTGAGCTACGTATTACATGGAGTCGATTAATGGGCGGAAGCGAGCGAAATTGGCGCAAATGTACTCACACCCTGATGATCAAGTCGGAAGCCCCTATCGTTGTTCTTGTTGATGGTAGTTTCGCCATCATACTGTGACATTTCCAACTTTTCGTCGGGCACTTCATTCAAAAAGTCCCTGAAGTTCTTTTTCTGTGAAGGCATGATGATTGTAAGAAGCGGAAATTGTCTCTATGTCTCAATTTCACAGGCAGAAAGCATTGACAGCAAAAGTTTCCGAGACAGCGTGGTTTTTAAAAGTCAAGAAGGAAGAGGGACCCTTCTCGGTGACATGTCGTATATGTAGTATTCCGTCGCCCAGCCCTGCACAAAGATATGGGTGACACAAAACGTCCATCATTCAGACAATATGGCCAGGCCTACAGGATATGCTATCTAATTTCGGCGTACAGGCAATACTCTGCGATTAGGGTTCCCCCTTTTGAACGTTTGCAGCTCGCCGCGGAAATCGGACTGACACAAGAGTCCGCTGTTGGTTCTAAACCCAGCTTGTAGGCCATTGACACGATAACACCTCCCAGCGAGCCTGCTTCCGACGAACAGAGCGCCCTGCAGCCTGATATCAACACCAATAATGAACAACGTGGACCCCGGTCAAAAACGCCCGCCTACTACTGTTGGTCACCAATAATATAGCTGTTATCGGGGGAGCGCAACCCAAGAAACCAGTGTCTTGACCAATAAGCGATAGTCGCAATCGATGTAGTCTTGGACCACCATATTGAAGCTGGGTTGGCCTCAGGGTTCGGATTGTTTTGGAGAGGTGCAGATGAAACAGTAGTTACTATCCTTGTTCACTGAGTATTCGTCAAACAGGGTTACTACTGGCACAATGTAGGCATTCTGCCATTATCAGCAGGGTTTGCATGCTTGAATAACGGTAATGAAGTCAATGTCAAATGCACTTTGGTGCTTTATGTTGTAATTGTCCATAATAATTATGTCCTTCGGGTACATGGCAGACTCTGCATAACCTTGCGGACAGACGGTTCAGCCTGTTCAAGACGTATCGGTTGTTGGAGACGCGCGTGTGTTGGTTTATTGGCCCTCATTACGGGAACTGTCGTCGCCTGCCCTACGAGAATATCCCATAGGTGGGCAGAGGTGGGCTGTGTGCATCGGGTGTGTGTACTGCATGCAGTCGAATACGCCCGACCGTTACCAACCGAATCAAAATACTATGTGAATCGAGGCAACACTCCGATTTCGTACTGTTTTGGCGATTATAAGAATGATTTTGAGCGCTAGACCGTTTTTGGATGTAGCGGCCTTGTCTCACTCTGAATCCTCCAATTCTTCTACATTTGCGACACTACCACCACAAACGCACTGATTGGAAAGCACTCGAACAGACATTCACGCACCTGATCACCTTATAGGATTACTTCAACCCGCAATATGGCCTGGTCTCAGTATCTTCCGAAGGACAGAGTCAAGTGGTCGCAGGGCAACAACTCATGTCCCATCTGGCCAGCAGAGCCTGATCTCGACGCCATCAGGCGTGTCGTTGTTTCATCGCTAATCGGGGATGGCAACGAAGATGATGATGGCTGTGATATTACTATCCACTTCCTGGCTAACGGTGCTCACCACAAGATATACGAAGTGACACGTCCTCTCTGGGATATCAGCTACCTCCTGCGGGTCGCTATAGCGGTCGACCCCGAACTGAAAATGGAGAGCGAGATGGCAACGATGGCCTTCCTCCGCCAAAACACCGCGATACCTGTGCCTCGTCCAGTTGCGTGGAGTTCGCGTGTGGACGAGAGGCTTGGCTACGAGTGGTCACTGCTCGAGAAGATCCCGGGCGTCGAGCTTCGCGAGATCTGGCGCGAGGTTCCCTGGGACAAGAAGGTGGACATTGCCAAAACGATGGCTGCTTTCATGGCTCAAATCTGGGATCCGGCTTTCAGACAAGCTCGAATCGGGTCTCTGTACTTTGCGCAGCCTCAGGGAGGCCAACAGGGCGCCGGAATCGGTCGTGGTTCTAGCTCGGGCTCATCGGGAGACAACAAAACGACTCAGCAACCACAGCCAGACGTTCTACCCCGCACCGTTCAAGCAGACCAAACTGGGCAGCATGGCTTTGCAGTTGGCCCTGTCGTCGATGGTGCCTTCTTTGCCGGTCGGCGACGCTTCCTTGGTTGCGACCGTGGCCCGTACAACTCTTGCAAGGACTGGCTCAAGGCCCTTATAGAAGTCGAGCAAGAGTTCATCCGGTCTGCAAGAGTTTTACTAGAGTCCCGGTCGGAAGCACCGGAGGAGTACCGTGAAGAAAGCGCATGGGCGACAGCCGTCGAGGAGGAAGTAGAGGTTGATGAGGACGACTTTCTGGACGAATATGACGCGATGATGGAAAACTGCGCTGACTATATGCATGTGCTTGCGCGTTTGTTTCCCGAGGGAAGCGAGGCATGCATTGGCCCGGCTCGATTCTCGCTGCATCATTGCGACTTGAGGGGGGCCAACATCATTGTCGATCCGCAGACCTTCGAAATCACCGGCATCATCGACTGGGAAAAGACGATTACCGTGCCTGACTGGTACGGTCTCGACTATCCTTTGCTCATCAACACAGCCGAGCCTCTCGAGGAGAAAGAGCCCCCCGTCCCCAAAACCTACGACGAGCAAGCGGACAACTACAGCTTCTCACAGGTCGCGGACCGTGACAGATGGGAAGGTCGTCTCTTGCGCCGCGAATTCGACCGTCAGCTCACCGACCTCGGTCGAACAGATTTTCGCTCCGCCTTGGCGGCGTCCGAGACGGCTGACTCGCTCAAGAGTGATTTCATCCAGGGAGTTGGTGAACTGAGCGACTTCTGGGAGCGTTCGCGGAACGTACTGCGGCAAATCAAAAAGAATCTTGACAAACTAGACATGTGAGATATCAATCACCACACGAATCCATCTCGCTTGTGGGGATTAGTGAGCGGAGGATCGGGGTCATCTCTAGAGTTCATAGCAGCCCGTACATGGAACAGCCAACAGAATAAGTGTTGCTTATCCGCACTCGGTTCCTCGTGACTTGCTTCGATCTCACTATTGAACTCATCTGGAACCTTGAATAACAAGTGATTAACCTGCATCATCCTGCTCCGCAGACACTGAACAGAACACTATCTCGGATCTATTTGACCCTTACCCACCACAAACAGCTATCCTCCAGGCATAGTGACTAATGCGAAGACAAAATGTGGAATAAGGAATAAGGGACTAGGCGGAGTGTTTCCTCATGCATGATTGCTACCCACCACATAAAGCGCAGAAAAGTTCGTATTCATACAACAACCAGGATGGTACTCATCTACATATTTCCAGGAATACTCGGTCAATGAACGTAAGTATATTTAAAATGGAAAAAAGAACCCCCCCCCCCCCCCCAAAAAAAACCATTCTACTTCAAGATACAAAATTCTTCAAGAAATTTTGTTTTCCGCCTCCTCGATAGGTAATTCGAGCGACTGGATTCAAATGAATGGTCTGAAACACGCGGTCAATGGTACATATGCAGGCTACTTATTTTGATTGACCGGCTGTATAGGAGCGGGCCCCCCTTGATTATTGAGCGCCAGGTTAATACCCGAGTGGATAATCACTGGAGGATCCCTCTACATTTTTTGCTTCTGCTCCATATCACTACTTCTCTCGCTCCCGTTATCTCTTCTTTCCTGGCGAGCCTTGGTCTTGGATGTCTAGCAGATGAAAGGCGGCGCATTGTCGAATTGCTTTTCAGGCAGTGGTAGGATGGCCCGACCCGCACTCTGCACGCAAGTGGGCTGCGGGGCTCGGGGACGCAAAATGACAAAATCCTTATCTATCGTATTCCGCACAGCTGTCTTTGTGCCCGGAAAGCCGCGGATACGCTGGCCAATATCTAGGTAAGTATCGTTCTGGGATCACAGGCTCGAGAACTAATCTCAATCATGAGTCACAAATTTTTCCTTATTCTTTAATGTTTCGGCCGTGAGCTGTATGCCAACATTGCAGAAGAAGCTTCAGAACCAACAGAACAGACGGCTGCCAGTAACCACTGTACAATCAGATACAGCTACGTAGTTGGCATTGTTTCTAAGGATCGGCTCGGAAACTGTGGTTCCAATGGAGATTGAGGTGTGGTCGAAAAAAGAATGGGCCTGAAGCAAAGGACCCTCATGGCGTGGGCGCCCTGAATGGGTAATTGTATGAAAGGATTTTCAGGGACTAGAACTGCTCAAACATAATTGGGCGCATTGCCGGCTACAGATAGCCGATGTGCACGAACCACGGTCAGTTCTTCCACATAGCTACGAAGAGACAGTCTCTCTCCACTTGGAAGAAAGCTCGAGTGCTTTTCCCAGGAAGGTCTCCCGCACAATGTCACACATGCATCACGGTCCGGACGACTGGCGTTGAGGCTGGTATTGCACATATTTGTCTCCCCTGCCCTTCCAAGAAAAATGAAGCCATGCTGGGACTCATACTCATTGTCCATACCCTTTTCTTGATCTTTCTCAGCAAAACTTCGCATATTCGATCCAATAAATTGACAAAGCCATGGCAAGTCCTTCCGTCGCCGCTGCCAATGCGCAACTTTCCGATGCAGTCAAACACGATGACCAGAAGTTCATGGCTCTATTACATGAATTTTGTATGAGCGACGATATCTCCGCCTTGAATTCTCTGCAGGAGAAAGGGGTGGATTCGAAGGCAGTCCACGAAAATGGCATGACAGCTTTACATTTGGCATGTGGTTTTGGAAAGCTCAAGATAGTGCAGCAACTTCTGTCCCAATGTGAAACCAACATGACGGAGTCTGCTGAAGCTCTGAGTATTAAAACTTCTGCCTCTCAACAATAGAATTGTCACTGACAAAGCATCATTAGCAATTGACGCTCATCTCAATGTCAATGCGAAGGACAATTTCGGACAAACACCATTGCACCTTGCTGCACTTGGTGGCCATGAGGAAATCGTCAAAGAATTCATTAAAGAGCCAAAATGCAAATTTGATGCATTAGATGATGACGGCTGGACGCCCTTGATGTCTGCTACGAAGCGGGGGCATGCAGCGATCGTAAGACTGCTACTGCGGAAGTCTTCAATGAACATTCCGGAGAAGGGCGGGGAAACTCCCTTAATGGTTGCTCTGCATCGTAATGACTTGGAAATCGTTGAGTTAATCTGGACGTACTCGTGTCAAACGAGCCCGCCGAGTCCTGACATTACTGACAAAGTTTTGTCTTGGGCTTCGGAGAACTTTCAAAGACATCATCTTGCTGACTCCATCCTCTCTCGCAATAGCTTGAATGAACACGGCACTGCCTGTTCAAGTCCTATCGAGCGAGCTGCTCTTCTTGGCAAGTCGAAGGTGCTCTGGTGGCTCATCGCGAGTTCTCCTCACGATCTTGCCATCAACTGCGTCGAACGAGCAAAACATCGACTCAAATTAGGTCCCTGGCAGTCCGACACCCATCAAAGAACAGCTGAAGCTCAATTTGTCACCAAAAGTAGAGGAAAGAATGGAAATGCCATTACGATCCTTCCAACATGCCAGCATTTATCATATGCTCATACCGACAATGAGGTCATGTCTGAAATACTAGATATTCTGTATGACCCACCGTTCCAAGTAGCCTTCCGCCAATCTCCCCTGTGGCACATCCCGGAGCCCGAAGAGCTCACGAAAGATTATCGTGCACATATTCGTGAATTCTTCAAAAATCAATCCGGGGCCGGCTCAATTGGCAAGATTTCGAGTGTTGAGGATGCAGTCTATCGACGAGGGCCAGCGAAGATAATGAAAGAGAAACTCCAGACGGAGAAACAATACATGGTGCGAAGTCAAGAAGCATCAATCACATCGGAACTATACAATGAGGGTAACCGCCAATTCACATGGATTCATCTGCCTGCTACAAGGGTGTGTCATTCCCACGACTAGTGCACCGATAAATGCTAACACATAACAGATCGACTGGATGGAGGTATGGATAATTCCGATATCACCGTTTCGAGGGCATCGCTGCTTGACAACTGCATGTATATACACTGACTATGCTTCCACCTAGCACCTCGCTCAGAAGATTGTATCGGCAGAGACAGGCCCCATTCATGGAAAGTTCTCAGAGATTGAGTCATTCTTGCAGGGCACTTGTATTCAGATACCCGAGGGTCGCTTACCATCGCGAATCATGAAACCAGGATTCCAGAAAAGATGGTTTGGTCGTGCGGTCAAAGCAGAAAATAAGCTTCGAGATCAGCGGGAATCAAAAGTCGATGATCATGTGTCCGGTGCGCGAGAGCAGGAAATTACCAACAATGAAGATTACATCACCTGTTCGGCTACATATGTAAGCAATGGATCTCACAGTTCCTCCTAGCCGCCAGCCACCCATTAACCAGTCTTCGGCAATTTCAGATGCCATTCCTGTCTTTTTCGACGCGCCTGGTAGCACGTCCCCGCTCCAGGCCAACGAGCCATTCGAAAGATTTCCGGAAGAGGTTTGATGCAGCGCGGGAAAGATACGATCGCCTAATCCCCAAATCCGATGATCCTTCTACCCAGTATCCAGTTGTCCACCCGGTTGTTCACGGATGTCCGACTCTTCACGAGGCCTACTATCATTTTGCCACAGATAAGCTGGAGGAAAAGTTCTTTGATCACCCTCAAGTCGTTTCGATGCAATTAGGGGAAGCAGAATCTAAGGTTCTGGATCCGGGTGTACGAACGGATTTGCGTGTCAGTCAGTTGTGGATTTGGACTCTTGGTGATGGCAAGTGAGAATCTACGCAAGAGGTTTTGCTTGGTATTGACGTGTGTTCAGGGTGGCTGATCAGTGCCTGTTCTCATCCGGTTGATGACGTCGAAGAGCTGTGGATAGATGGATTCATTGATCATCTTCAGAAAGACGCTCGAGTCAAGGGAGGTCTGTCTCAACCAAACTCGGCTTCAGAGATGATCGAAAAGATGACCACCTATTGTGTTGGCTCTTATGAGAGAAAACGGACATACGAAAATCTTTCCTCGTCCATCAATAGGAGGGCCGAAAAGGAAAATGGCAACTTGACATATGGTTTGCCAATTCGCCAGCTTTTCTGGAATTATAGCAACACAATGGTGTGCCACTTCCCGCCGACAAAGGATGTATTTACTAACTGTTGACAGCGGAGAAAAGAGGAATCACTTTTTCTGACGACTGATGCCATAATAAACGGCCTCGGGATCCAAAATAAACTTGGAAATGCATTGCACTCACGTGAAGTCGCGGGGCGGGACGCAAGATATATCTTCAGAGACATCACGCTTATACATGGTGAACTCGAAATTCTTCAATGGATTGCAGAGTGCCAAGAACTGGTGCAAAGCGAGTTATTTGAGGCCGCCGCGACAACATCAAACATGACTGTGGACTACGTCTTGCGGGATATGCGAAAAATGAAACAACACGCATCGAGGACTCAAGAGAACGTGGGTCGTCAATACACATTGCTCATTTCGAGCTATCTAATCGCTGATGGATTATCTTAGGTTAATTTTACAATGTCATTGCTTCAAAACGAGATCGCAACATCTCAAACCCAGGAGTCATTGAGTCAGGGAAGGATACTCATGGTGTTCACAGTCCTCACCATCCTATTTGTGAGTAACATTGCTCTGAATGAGGGAAGCAGGCAAAGTGTACTAATATATTTTGACCAGCTACCCATGTCATTTTTGACCTCGCTGTTCGCCATGGATGCTGATAAGCTCAGCACAAATCCTACGTGGAGTTTCGGTGTTATTGGTGAGTACCAACGAGGTTTTGACTCGTTCAAGGGCTAACCACTAGTTTCGTAGGTGGAGCTGGTGCTTTTTTCACTGTTGCGTCCATCGTATATACGTGGCATTTGCCATCGCTAAAACATTGGATAATACGGATTCTTGAAAAGATGGCTACATATGTAAATAGGCATATAGTCAGCTAGGGTTGACGGAGCTAGTGGTGTCATCATACTTGCAACACACAGTAGCGCTGCAAAATCGGCCACTCCGATGCCAAGGAATCGCATACTATCAAAATAGTCATACAAGATTTGGAGGAGAATGAACCATCAAATTCCGAAGGAGATGAATGTGATGACGGGCCGGACCGTGGGAGTGAGTGGTATGATGCCCTCAGGCTAGACAATGAGACAGTTTCATGGGGTCTGGTTCTTCGCAGCCCTGTATTTGTGTATCGTTTATATACTCCACAACTATTTCTTGGAATGCCTTCAACATATCAGATAGGCAAACAGCATTCAATGTCGCGACCGCGCTATAGCGAGCTGACAGACAGGCGATTTACTTTCGCGCATGAGTAAGATACATTCTATGTGGGGTATGAGGCTGTGAATATTCTTTACAAACCACTCTACGTGGGTGGTGCACCGATTAACCGTGCCATTTCCTTATCACAACGCCGCCGAGCTGCATCCGCTTGCAGAAAGTCCCCTCCTTCCCTGCACCACTTCTCTAGAGTTCGCAAATCCCTAATCACGTGAGGCTGTGCTGCCGACTCGTTCAGCCACAGCTTGATGGACCGTTCGAGATAATAACAAGCGAGGTCGTGCCGCGGATTTCCCACCAAGATTTGATCGCGACACCGCCTCTTTTCTACCCTTGCTACCGCCGCATAGTACATCCATTCGCCTATACCGAGCATGGGCACGTCGCCGCCATCAATGTTGCGTTCTCGATACGGCGGTGGCTGCCATTGGTCGTATTGTTCCATGCCGAGCGCACTGGCGCAAGCCTCGAACACCTGCCTCAAGATGGGCTCCTGGATGTAGAGAATGCTGCGCTCGATGCACTGCTGGATCAGAAAACTGGTTTCCGGGGTCCTTTCGAGGTCCATGTTCATCTTTGGCTTGATTAGCCACTGCAGGAAGCCCGGATCCATCGACATGGTGCCATTGTTCGACTTTACTTGTTGGTTGACGTTGATGTCGAGCACCCTTTCGATCAAGTCTGGAATAAGCTTGAAGTACACTTCAGGCGACGAATTGTTGGCCCTCAGCAGCTTGTAGACTGAAGTAGCGAGCCGGGTACCAGCAGTGCTCTTCTCTACAAATGAACACCGCGCTGCAAGGTATTTCCATAACCGTAGGAGAATGTCGGTCTTCACCGGGTATATGATGGACCCGTACAGGGTAAAGAGAAGGAATTGCGGAAATGATGCGCGATGCAATGTCTCTATCCGTAAGAATGCATCCCGAGTCAATCTGCCTGCCGCCTCGAAGTATTTCTCGTCAAATAACCAACTTGCTTTGAACAGTAGCTCAAACACTTGCATCGTCTCGCCGATCTGTGACACATGAGGCTGACCTGGTCGAGGGAGAAGAGACGATTGTGAGGAGGGTAGCGATGTGCAGTAGACGTGGATTAGCTCCTGGACCCTTAGAATATCGCTAGAGCCTATCGGAATCCGGATGCTTAGACGTGGTGTTCTTGGCCGGATATACTGGGGCATCTCCTTGACCTCAGAAGGCTCAGGCTGTGTGATCACCTGTACGAAGGCCCGCGTCCGCTTAAGATATTCATCTAGGTCCACTGGTCGGCCACTAATCTCGAACTCGGTGGTCTTGCCCTCTTGCGCACGCTGCTGTCGCAGACTCAGCATTTGGACAGCATCTTGCCGGCGAACGTTTTTGCTGAAACCCCAGGCCTGGAGTTGCCGTTTGTATTGTTTCTTTCTGTATGAGAGATTAGAGATGGTAGTTCGATAGGGGCCCGGCGGAGTAACATACGTTGCCATGAATCCTTTTGACGCCAAGACTCTCATCACCGTAGCCAAAGTTTGCCGATTCTCAATGTAGAGCTGGCGTATCTCGTCTCGGCGTAGATCCCAAGACTCTCGCCTGTGACGATACCGCGACATCCCCCGGTATCCTAATGCGTTATGAGCAATTTACGCTGCATAAATCAGCTTGCGTCCTCACCTGCATCGTCTTCCCGCTCAGCGGAACTGCAGAGTTGGGCTGGTGCTGGTAAGGCTTCGCCCCCACCAAAGAGTGGACCAAGATCGAATAAAGGTTGATCGTCTTGTAAAGCATTATAGTGCTGGTGAATGAGTGATCCAAAGGCGAGGCTCTGTCTTTCGGTGAATGAGTCAAGGCCATATTCTGGCGCCACAGCATGGTGACTGGTACTGAATAATGCTTGCATTGTGGGATCATTGGTTGTTGGTCGTTGGGACAAAAATGATTGAGTGCAAGGATTTCACAGTCGAAAAGATTAATTGCAGTGGCTTTGAGAATCATGATACGAGATCCGGAGCCTAGAAATATCGGAAGAGCTTCCAGGTTTCAAGATGTGTTAATTTAAATCTATTGCTTTGCAGACATGGTACTAATCAGTGATGGATGCTAGCGCCACAAAGGATCTATTTGGAGACTTGGGGGGCAGCGGGAGTGGTTCCCAGAGAGGCAAGCGCCAAAAACGTAATTTGGTTTCGGATATTCCGCCACAGGCCTGTTGAAGCATTCCGGGATTATCTTGGCAGAATCGCTGCTCTATAGCATTTCAGCTCTATACGTCAATGAGAAGTCGGAAATGTCAAGGAGACGAAGAAGAAAAAGAAGTACAGAACCGAAATTGATGAAAATATGAATCGTGCGATGTACCAGAAGCCCCTTGTGTATCCTCGAGCAATAATTTCTCACACCTTGGAGCTTGAAGAGTCTCGCATATTTGATAACAGATCCTCCGTACACTGCGCTTAGACAGGAGATATCGAGCCACGATCGGTGTTGCACCGGGTCCAATTCCCAGTAATATTGAGCCTGTATAATGCCTGCTAGACATTTGGAGACATCTGGGCGGGAATATCCGTCCACTGCTCCACTCCTAGGCTTTATATGGTTAACTAGGCGCGCTTGGGTCCCAGATGCGCCAATCCCGGGGAGTTTTCATGGCACTGGACTGAATTTAGTGAATCCTATTTCAATTTCCCCCATCTCTACAAAAGTCCCATGCATGATCTCGAAGACCAATGCCCATATTCGGGAACGGCTATGATAGGGCTGAGAGTCCGTCCCCAGTTGAAAAGGAGGGCAACATTAGTGCTGCTTGAATCCACGAATTCTCGGGTGACGCTCTCCCGTAGTGTCCTACCTCAGCGTCGCTCAAGCTGCGTGTGTAGGCACCTGTAGTTGGCACAAAGGAAGCACGCTGTCATTGAAGTAAATCGACTGACAGATAAGCGGTAAACAGATAAGAATAGATGATAGAATTCCGTTTGCTGTCGCTAGATCTCAGTCTGCAGGGTAGTGGTATATGGTTAACAATTGCAGGGCATATGATCTAACATCAGTGGCTGTATGAGGGTCTTTGGCGCAACGGTTCTGAAGAAAACAAGTCCTATGACTGCTACCACCAGATGCGAGGGCATCATGTAACGATGAGACGATGCGATTGATCAGAATCAAGCACGTGGAATGGAACTCGCGTACGCGTTCCAGCAGCCAGATTTGTTTCACTGATTGTGCTAATGTCAATAATGGCGCTTGGCAGCAGGGGTGCTCATGCATGTCGATCTCAGCCGCAAACTGCACTTTCATCAGCTTCTTCCAGAACCCTTCTCGGATTGGTCCATTCAGCACGCACTTCCAAGTTCTGAAGGGTGTCTTGCTGCGGGGGATTCTTCCATGCAGTTGCCTTTTACACTGGCCCCCCTTAACACTGCATAAGTCGACCACCACGGTCTGAGACGTGGGGGTTCATAAAGGCTCAAGAGATTGGTCAATGTTAAACTTGAGAGGTCGGTAAATTATACTGCAGCACGAGCCTCGCACCTTTCTAGAAACGTCGCTCTTGGGAGCTGCCAAATATCGCTTAAGTCCGTACATCCCGCGTACTGCCACGGTTCCGAAGAGTCCAAGCATAGAGTTCTAGAATGTCTGTTCGTTTCATCATTCTCCCGAACATTAGAAGTTTCTGAAACGGACTGTCGATCCGAGTGGATGACGTATCATGATGATGTGCTCTAATTGACAATTCTGGAGAGGCACAGTGAAGGCCACCTGTTCTTTCGATTTCCCACTTGGCCAACAGATCAAACCCTATTCTTCTGCGGTTGAGTAATGATCCGTGGACATCACCGACTCTTGACTCATTCGTACCTTCACGTCCCGCATCAGCGACAGCGCTTCTTGTGCATCCGCTCCAATCAAGGCTGCATCAGTCACCCTGTGGTCGTCCACCGTGCTCTTGAAAACCGTGTTGAACAAAGGAAACGGAGTGATTATCGGTAGCTTGGACTTGCTGACTCTGCGTACGAAGATCCATACCCACACAAACGATACCCACACAAAGACCAAAGCCATGCCTTGGAAAACGATGAACAAGACAAACATTGTCCAGCTGAATATCAGCTTGTTATATGGTGCTACCACATGAGCCTCGGTATAGAACTCTGATGGCAGCGAATCAATCATGACCTGCGGCTGTAGCTCCAGATTTCCGTAACTATTCACATTGAACATCCAGTACGGAAAGGCCAGTATGGACTGAAAGTTCTGCTTCAACAAGCCCTGGGTTGATGGCGACGCGAGCTGCTGTGCTGAAATCCAGAAGCCCTCGATGATGGCCGACGGCGCAGGAACATCAGACGCCGTATAATTGAGCAGCCATGTCAAAGCTGTCCTGTATGATGCCAAGTCTAGGTCCACCAACTCAGTGGGCGGTGACAGTGACTCGGTTGTGAGAATCGTGAAGTTCGCCAGGCCTGCCAAAACGGTGGCTTGACGACTAAAGGTGGTCATTGAAGTCGTGATGTTCGGTACAGAAGGCATTTGGTCGATGGTGCAAGCACCAGACGCCATTCCGTTAGGGCATATGAACAAGCCGGCGTTCAAGGTTCCTGCGTGGTCTTCATCCTCGGAGAGACAGAGTCGTGCGGCAATCGAACTCGTTGGCGTACCGAGTATGTCGCACTCCGATGTTGAGAATTGGTACTGGCGTGGCAACGCCTGAAATTCGAGCTGGACTGACGGCACGTCGACAATCCTGACTAGAGGAAAGCCTGCATCGCTCGATTCGATCCAAGGCGTGACCATTTCGAGGCCACCACTCATCAGATATGAGTCGCAGCCTGACAACCCTGAGCATTGAACAGGATCTACGAGCCCCGAGAACATTGGGTTGATTACCAGGTTGTACACGGGTGCATAGTAGCCGTACGGCAGGACTTGGTACGGATAGCCTTCTTGCGTGTGCTGTAGGAAGTCGATGAATGGCTGCACGAGGGAACTATTGAAAGGTCCGACGCCCGCAGTGACTTGATAGCTTTTCAGAGTATCGTAAATCACAATCTGAGAAGTTTGAACTATTATCAAGTTCAATTAAATGGTAATCCAAGAACATGCATATCAGCATACTCACAGAACAATACTATTGTGGAGATCCATAGCAAAAAGATCAAGCTCCCTCTGTAAGAAACGATATGTCAATATAGACCTTCAGCAAAAAGGATCATGGAGCCATACCTCATCGTGATCCATGCTTTACTGGAAACCTTTGTTTGGACAGATCTGAGAATCTCCAGCATGCCAAGGGAACCCGTAGTCGGCGACAAAGCCATGCAATTCGTAAACGATAGGCCCTTCTCGTTGCTCATTAAGCTCCATTGAATAAGCTCGAACGAAGTATCCAGTGAGAATGCGGTAAAAGTGGAAAGAAGAGCCTGCAGAACACGTAAAAGTGCTAACATGAAAGTTGCATCGAGCTTGTCAATATCGGTGAGAGGTGAGCTTGCATCAGAATGGCTTCGGGCATCGAAAGTTGAGTGTACAAACACAATAATGACACCGTAAATAGCCACATTAACTATTCCTAAAAACGTGTGTAATCCAGTATTGGCGAAGAGATTCGAGGTGACTGCCTTGGTCGACTTCTCCCGACTGTAGTCTACGCCCGCCATTTTGACGACACCTTTGAATAGGTTCATTCGATCAATGAGTGCTGAACGAGCCGGATTCTGAAGATAATATGATCAGCTTTCCATAAGTCTTGGCCCCCCACCTTGGCATTCGACGACCTATGCCAAGCCTATGCTGCATTCAGGCGGCCCTGAAAGAAGCCACCACAGCCACCACATGAAAGAAGCCCCCGCATGAAAAAACACATTTGGCCCTTATGTTACATTCATGCACCCGCTTCTTACAGATTCTTTTTTAAGCATCAATCAAAATCTTTTCCGTAGAGCGTTGTCAGCCTCACCAAGATTCCCAAGCTTGCCAAGCATCGATGGGCGGCTATGTCGCTATAAACAAGGGCTCATAGGTGCAGGCGTCTCCTGGGCCCCCAATTAGCACAGCCCCTCATCACAAGCTCAAGCGGAGTGTATCCGACAAAACTCGAGCGTGCGAGGCTGCAGAGTCCTTATATCCAAGTATAAACTTAAAAATGATTCATTTCATTTCTACATTCAAGCCCGATACTAGACCATCAATTTCTTAGCATAGTCCTACCTGAGCATATTTCCCAATGGAATCACTTTTCTCGATGGTGTTAGCTGTTGTGGCTATTTTTTCAACTACTACAGTAGCAGGTCAGTCATCAACAGCAATGCCATACGTGATTACTTGATTAACGTCAAATACAGAGAATTCCACAAATTCGACAACGTCATGCCCTGCCGACTGTGATGTAGTCATACCCTTTGCAGAAGTCTATTTGTGGATTGTGGATAAAACTTGGTTAGAATTTGAGGTTCAATCCACCGTTGTGAGAGCGACTTCTACCGTCGCGACGGTGATTAACACCGCACTCGATGTAACCAGAACCTCAACAGTCTACCCTGACGGCTTCACTGTCCCTGTCAACACGGATGGGACCAGAGTTGAAACAATAACCTACACCCGTTCGTCAAAAACGTCAACTACTGTGGTGTATGTAGTATTTCCTACACTTTGAACATAGCAAGCTAACAACAACAGTACTTATCCGACGCCGTTCATTGTATGGCCGGAGTCTTACGGATGGCACGGCACCATGAATACAACCCAAGGGGGTCAAACACAGTGTGTCACAGCTACAACCGATACAACTGCATTGCCGATCTTGACTTCGTTCAAACCTGGATTCGGTTACGAGGCTCATTATGAATCCACGACACTCATATCTACAAACCCTCAGCCAACCGGAGGTAGTCTATATGCCGAAGACGATCAAGATACGACGGGGTCACAGTACAAACTTTATCCCGCCGGTATGGACTCGACCATCTTACAAAACGATCCGGGACTCAGGGACCTCTTCCCCAATGATCCAGCGATCGAACAGTGCCGCCCTGGCGGTTCAGGGCCGAACTTGGCGCCTTTCACTGCCACCTCTTGGACGCAGCTTGGTACCATCATCTACGAGGATTCGACTCCACAACCAGGTCCCGTGTCAACCTCATCGACGTCGATTAACCAGCCACCAATCCAAACTGACGTGGATACCCCCAAAACTTCTCCCGGCTCCGATCTTTCTGAAATTCAATCCACAACCTCATCTACCCACACCTCGCCCACAAGTAGTGCAGCGGCTACGACCAGTGTCAAGTCATCAGTTGAATACACTGATGGATTAAACATACAGAATGATGGAGGCAGCGGAGGTGACGGTGGTGACGGTGGTGACGGTGGTGACGGTGGTGACGGTGGTGATCGTACAGGAAGTCACACCAGCGTCTTAAAACTTACTTCGCTCACAAGTGGTATAACAGTTGCGGGCAGTGCTAGCCCGTCAGGCAAATCCAAAGACGGGTCAACGACACGACATGGTGGAGATGATGATTCAGGGAGCCCTACGGGCACATCTACAGGTGCTTTTTTCATCACAAGTGATGCAACAGCCGCCGCCACTACTGCATCGTCGGGCGGACCCACGAACGAGTCAACTATGCGAAACGGCGGAGGCAACGCTTCTGGAAGTCATAGTACGGCATCTGGACGTGCTTCATCCACAACCGATACAACAGCCGTGACCAGTGCCCGACCTTCGGGTGAATCTGCGGACGGATCAGATACACAAGATGGTGGAAGTAGCAGTTCGGGAAATCCTACCAATACACAGCTGAGCATAGGCAACTGCCTGTATCCTGCAGTGTATTGGGTGGGTTTGATGAATGCCATTGTGTGTGTATTCTAACAAATAAATTTATATATTTTGTCCATCTTTCCAGAACAGATAGAATTAAAGAGTAATAATTTATTTACAGAGTTGAGGTCGTCAAAGAAATTGTTGAAAGGTGCTCTTAAAATAGAGAGAGCAAAAGGATACGAATTATGGAATATAGCGGATCCCTCAGCTGCTAGCGTACCTAGGTATCAATCCAGCGTATAAGCTAGGTCGACTCACTTCCGCTATCGAAATGGCAGGCCCATTGGATTCAAGAGTCCAGAGACCGAGAATCTCAAATTACAGGCTGTACTACAGTGATTTATTCTATACAGGAAATCATTGTGTAAAAGATGGGCACATATCGCGCGACTGGAAATTGAAGGTAGGTACATATATGATAGGTGTATATGATAATAATAGTGTATCTGTCCAAGGTCAGGTTATAGCGCACACCTGCATTCAGCTTAAATCCATAGTGCAATCGCCGCCTGACTTTTACCATGACACTCTTACTTTCGCGCGCATAACAATGATTCAGGCTCCCCCACCGCTAGCTTCAGGCCAATCAGCAGTATCTTCCTGGTCATTGCCAGCACCTTGCGGGCCTGAAGAATCGCTAAATACCTGCCCCAATACTGATTGATCTTCCCCCACCAACATCCTTCACTCTCCGACGTGCTGGCGCAGGGCATTAGCCAGCCTAGCGCAATTAGTGATGCAGCGCAATGATCTACTGACGCATCTCCCCCCGAAAGTCTACGCCCATATTATCTCAAGCTTGGAGAATGCCACAAGAAAGAGATTGCGTTTGGCTTGTATTGCCCTACGAGACAGAACTCCTTTGCGGCTCGATAGGGTCTTCCTGTCTGCCAATGCGCGAAACGTCGAGGTTTTCCGCGCAATTGCAGACCACGACGTGTTCCGCCGAGGGGTCACGGAGATCATCTGGGATGATGCGTGTTTGACGGATCACGTCAAGCGGGCCGGTGATGATCAGATGGACGACGACCTCTACAATGATGTAGAGGGCATAACCGAGGACGAGGCATGTCCCTCTGGTTTATTCGATCGTGCAAAGAGAACCTCGACGAGATCTCAAATCGCAAAGGCGCGGATGATGGCGACTTGCCGCAGCACCTCGAAAGGGACAAACAGATTGAGGCACAGCTGCCACCAGAGGTGTCTTATGCATATTATCAGGGTCTCCTACTGCAGCAACAAAATTTTTTGACCTCCCAAGCTGATGCGAACGCGCTCAAGTATGGGATCACTCGATTTCCTGCACTACGGCGCATAACAATTACACCGACGGCCCACGGCGTGCTATACTCACCGCTGTACGAGACTCCCATGATTCGCGCTTTCCCCTATGGCTTGAATTATCCGATTCCTCGCGGTTGGCCTACCACGCGACTTGGGTACTCACCACCGTATGACGCGCCGCCTTGGGACGATGAGGACCAGAAAATCATGTGGCGTGGAGTTTCAATTGTCTTGAACGCCCTGGCGAAGCAGGACCATAATGTTTCTGAGTTCGTCGTGGATGTCCATGGACTCTGCACGGGGCTGAATCCTCACATGTTCGACGATGAGACTCACGAGGAATACTGGAACCTCGTCGCTCTTGTCCGGAAGCCTAGCTTCACTCGCCTTGACCTGGCGCTCTTGATCGCGAGCCAGCAAGATGACGGGTGGCCCACCTTTCGCAACGGCCATCTTCGGGGCGTGTTGGGCGAGGCCAGGAGTCTGCAACATGTTTCTTTGTGTACAGACTTGGGGCCTGGCCAAGAATTCGACATTGCCGAGGATGATGATCAGCAGATCCGACTACAGACTATATACCCTATCAATACTTGGCAAGACCTCAAGCACTTGGGATTACGAGGCTTTGTGGTGCGACAGGACGATCTGATGTCTTTTCTTACAACGCTCCCGCCCTCCTTGCGGTCTTTGGACTTGAGCTTCCTGAGATTTTATGGCACCGGCAACTACAGGAGTCTTATTTGTGAGATGCGTGATAGACTCGGCTGGCGTGATCGTCCCGTAGATGAAAGGCCGGTGGTGGTTATTGGCGTGGAATCGTGGCTGGAGACCTTAGTCGGGAGGGCCATTTGGCTCCAGGATGAAATATCGCACTTCCTCTATGACCACGGACCGAATCCATTTGGTAGTGGGAACGAACCATCTCCGAATCGAGTCCAGCTGGGTTACGGTATCGAGCGTGATGAGTTCGATCCAATTCATGAGAGACCATGGGTGGATTACGATGAACTAGCGCGTCTGGGCTATTACCCAAGCGGTTGAGGATGATACTCAAAGACAAATGTGAATTCTACATGCAAAACTACTAAGAGAACATTATCTGGAATTACTCGAAACAAGACAACAGAAGAACAGGCAAATAGGAGTCCAGCATCAAGGAGCAACCTTGACGGTGTTTTGCAGATCTGGGATGGCAGACAAGGGATCGTCAATGAGGCCGCACAATGCCTCAAGCTCCACTCCTTCTAGAGCATCCGCGCTAAGCAGCTCAGGCGCAAGAATCGCCATGGCCGCAGTAATCGCAGCAGCAACCTCCTCGCACAAGAACCCTTCACCAGCAGTTTCGTCGAGTGTTACACCGATGTTGAGATGATTAGCGTACGGGTCCTTCCCGTCGGACATGACGACAGCTAGGAAAAGCCATATTAGCCGCTGACTCCTCTATTTACCAGTATTGCAGCAACTTACTAATCTCATTAGGTGCGCTGCACATGCGCGCTTCGTAGTGACAAGTTAGTGGAGCGCCGCAATCATCCAGACAACGTTCCGCGAGTTGGCGCTCTTCGAGCGCCAGGCCGCCACGTTCCCAGAGAACATGACCATCGTCACGGCGGATCTTCCTCCTAAGTCGATTGGGGCTGATAGGCCCGCTTCCACAGCCCGACCCTGTCTCATCAGCTTCTGCTTCATATGTCACATTTTTGCAGAGTCCTAGGTCTTCGTTGTTCAGTGCGGCGATCCAACTGGAAATGCCGACGGACAGCATCTTTTCTAAGACGTCCTCGCTCGTGCTAGATTGAGTGAGAATGTATGTTAGTCTAAATCCATTCAACAACACAAGTCAAAATCCTGGGAGACTCACTACTGGGCATCTTGCAGATACATGGCAGGCTTGAGAGGCTCTTCGCCGTCGGCAATGGCTGCCTCTACATTATCCATCTCGGCGTGGTCAGATTTGCAGCCCGAACCACTGCACATTCCCTTGAGCTTGGTGAACATTTCCTTGGCCAAATCTTTGCCATCGTTGCCATCGTCGGCGTTGCCAATATCAACCGTGGACAGATTGGCCACCCACGCTGCATACGTGGGCGTCGCCGTTGGCGTACATCCGGCAACGGTGGTGCACGTCTCGGACCCGACAACGCCCCCAACATCAGTGCATGCAACGCAATTAGTTGTCCAAACGCTGGTTTCGGTTGTAACGGTAGCTGATGCCGTAGCTCCCGGAATACTTGTATAAGCACAGCTCGAGGCATACGCACCCCCTGTCGACAATATCTTCAAGGTGGAGGACTCATTGCAAAGACAATAAGCATCGACGCCTCTGTCCGGATCTGGTCCGTAGACATCACAGGATGGCTTAGCATCAGGTGCTGCAGTTATGGTGCTTTTGGCAGAGGACGTAGGGGTAGTAGAAGTTGCAGAAGGAAGAGGGCACGAGTCAGTCGTGTTGTCTCTACGGACTTTGACGGGGGCAGGAGGACTTCCGAAGTCAATATCTGGCAGTGGGTAGAGGTTTCCATCCCCTTGCCTCCAGTCCGTGTTTCTCGCAAAGTTGTTGCCCATGTCAACGTGAGTGATGGCTGTAATGTCTGGGTTTCTCTGCAAGTTGGGTAGTTCCATCTGCCTCCAGATATTGGGCAGCTGAATTGGGTTTTGGAATATGCCAGGAGGGCCAGGATCTGAAGCTGCGCTGGTTCGACTTCCAGTGACTAGGAAGACCTCACCACTCGAGCTTTGAGCCATTGCAATTGCGAACAGGTTGCGCAGGTAGTCTTGTCGTGCCTGTTGTCCCACCAGGTTGAAGTCGGGACGGCTGCCGTCTACTCCTGGATCTCCACCGACAATCTGCCACCACCTTTGCCCCATCGCATCGTTGAACATGATGCCTCTAGGACTAAGCTTATCGCGCAGACCGGTTCGAGTAGCCACCGTGGTAGCACCCATTGAGTAAAACACGGTCGAGCCACTATTGATGAGGCCGCATGTTGCCAGGTCTGCCTTGATGCACTCCAGCGTCGGAAAGGTGATTTCCGGCTGCTGGCAGGCCCACCCTCCTGGCGGACTTTCATTCTGGCAAACTGCCCATATATCATTATCGGGAGTTCCTGGATCAGAGTCTGGGTCTCTTAGGGACGAAAAGCAACCGCCCGCCAGGATACCAGGAATGAATAGAACCAGCAAGGCTGGGCAAAAGTGTCGAAAAATGACCATACCAAGGCTTTTGAAGAGAAGAGTGTATGGTGAATGCTTCCTTATAAATTTGACTATAATTTGTGCGGGGAATTGCCAAGTGCCAAGTGTCTTGGCTTCAACTTCCTATACGATACAGAAACCATCATCATTTATAGTCGCGAAGTTTGAGGGATTGTGGTATTACAATCGCAGTCCTTGCCTGTGACTCGTATTCCTTGATGTCTTTCCCCCTTCAATCTCCTAGCTCACGAAGGATGCAATCATTTTCTCATCCATTGTCTCTACGTCTTGATACCGCTTACGTAGGATCTCGGTGTGTTAAGATCTTCGAGCTCTGTGCCGCAGGTGGCATACAGTGATATCATGCTGTTAATATATATAGCATCATTCAATTGGCCTTCCACCTTTTTGGGTCATAAGTGTGTTCATGAGTTTGGCCTCTGTGCCGTAGGCGTCGCGAGATGATATCATGTTGCCATCATGTACATCATCCTTCGTTCAGCCTTATACTTCATCTCAAGCCAACTACCCGCCTCCTGCCTCAGGATCATGAGGAGAAGAATCCTATCTAGTTATATAACCGGCTTTTTTGCTCGTTATGGTAATCATATCCTTGCGCCACAATAAATCAGCCCGGAAACAAATATGAAGTGATCTGATTTATCGCTCTTTGAAAACTTGGATGAAGAAATGTCTTACGTACTATACTGGACATAAGGATTACTTATACCCCAAACCGAGTATTCCTTGTACTGGGTACATTCCTTGCGCACCACCAACCAACAAATCTGCCCTACACCCAAGCGCTGGAGGATTTGCTGCTGCGCCTCAAAGTGCCGGGTTCAGCTACAAGTCGACGGCGGTACCCACGACCCACACCCCATCAAATCAGACATAATCCGCGATGCATCCGTTTTTATCACTTGGCTCGATTCTATAATCATTTCTTTTGGCACCTTTACAATCACATTGAAGAACGCATAATGGTTGTTGAGGCTGCTTCATCAATCACGGATGGCCGAGAGCAGCCCATGCTTGACGCGTGCTCGTCAGGGGACGTTGCCGCTCTCGAGCACTTGTTTAACATCCACGGCATTGAGCAAGGTAGTAAGCCCATCATCACGCAATGCTACTACGGCACCTGGTCACGCGTAGAATCTAAAGGGATTCCGGGCTGCATGATACCTTCGACGATGGAGCTTCTCGAAAAGGCCGTGGCCGCCAAACAGTTGGCCATAGTCGATTTCATCTTTCAGACTTACCCTTCGTTTGATCTGAGCGAGTGCCAAGGTGTCGCCAGTGCTATCATTCAACACCCCGACGCAGCCATACTCAAACGCATCTGTGACCATCAACCCACTTTTGCTAGCATTTCCATGGATTACCACCTCCACACATTCTTTACTCAGGCTTGTGAAAAGCCGCCAGACCACATCGCTCCGGTATTGCATATACTCTTGGACTATGGCGCCGACATATCTGACGGCTGGAGCGGACTTGGTGCTTTATGGGCCGCCATCTCGAGAGGCCATTCTATAGAAGTCATTGAGAAGGTCCTGAAGTGTCATTCGTCACGACATACTCCGATCCTCAGCAGCCAAGCAGGAGCAGCCATTGAACGTGGTGACGAAGATATAGTCGCGTTGATATTTTCAAATAAACATATGAGGTTCAACGCCGACCAAGCAGCGCAATATGTCGAACAAGCGGAAAAGACGGGTAACAAGGCGATTATCACCATTGTTCAGGAATGGATGGACATCAACAGCAAGCAACACTCGAGGGCACAGAAACCATGGTTCACGAGAACTTGGCAAAAAGTGCTACGTTCTGGACCTTGATTGTCGGAGGCATGATGATAGCACGAACAGTGACCGACTATAGCAAGACCTCAAATGTACCATTGAAAATTTTATTCTTTGTATGGTCCCTATTCTACTACTCTAAAATTCAATAATGTCAAACGCTGCAGCCATGGCCTTCTCCATCTTTTCGATGGCCTCGTCCGAGATCTGGTAGTGAATTACCAGTCTTCCTTCCAATCGTTCCTTTTCGTGCACAACGAGGCCCAGCTGCTTTGCTGTTTTCTGAAAAGCCTTCTTGTTCACCTTGCCATCGTTCAAGTTCATCCACATCATGTTTGTCTCTGTAGGCATCGCCAGCGTTCCCCCGAGCTGCTTCCAGAAGCGCGACAGATGCTGGGCCTTTACCTGGCATCGCTTCAACTTGCCTCCCAGAAAGACTTCTTCGAGGGCGACTCGCATGGGCGCGGAAATGATACCGGTCTGACGAAGTCCTCCGCCGAAGAGTTTTCGCATCCACCTGGCCCGAGTGATGAAGGCCGTGTTCCCTACAAGAACCGATCCTATGGGGGCTCCGAGACCTTTGGTGAAGCATAGCGATACACTGTCACACAACTGGCAGAAATCGCGCAGAGTACCGGCGCCGGCGGCAACGGCCTCCCACAGCCTGGCACCGTCGAGATGCAGGTGTACAGGAGGGTCCTGACTCTTGGCCCATGCTGATATGGAACGAACTTCCTCGAGGGGCATTACTGTTCCAAACAGCGTGTTCTCGAGACTGATGACTCGAGTCGGACAATCATCTACAACAGTGTTTTGAGCTCCATTGATCTTGTACCAGCATAATTGATGACTTACAAATATCCTTGGCGAAGATAAAGTGCTTCTCGATATCCTCCAACGTCAAGTGATGGCCGTTTGACGGGATGACCCCGCGTATGAGAGCTCCGCACACAGTTGCGGCACCACCCGCCTCCATATTGATTATGTGACCTCGGTGATCTGCCAGAATGGAGTATGGAGGGGTCGTCAGTGCTGTCCGAAGCGCCACTTGATTACTCATGGTCCCCGAGTATGTGAGGAGAGCCCGCTCATGGCCCGTCAAGTGTGCCATCCACTCCTGGAATGAATTTGTGGTAGGGTCTTCCATCATCTCGTCGTCAAGCAGCGTAGTATTGACAATAGACTCAAGCATGCTCATTGTTGGCGATGTCACGAAATCGGATCGGAAATCATACGCAGCGCGCCCAGGTGTGCTCCATTTGTTGGCTTGGGATTGGTGACCATTGACCCCATTATGGCGGTCATCATGGCGGCTATCTTGCGAAACAGTCATTTTGTGAGGTTTTGGGCAATCAGATCATGAGAAAGAAATTGCTATCCTGTGGAGCAACTCATTCGCATTTCGCGGGATCTTTATAGTTTTTTGTCATGACCATGGCCGACGATACTTGTAGGACTATTTCTTCATTACTCACTACAATCCAATGTTTCGAAAAAGGTCTCACTGTTGACTATTCTGATTTTTGTTGGACCAATCACATCGATCTACTGCCATGAGATGTTCGTAATGCTTTATTGTCTTGAGTCGACTAAATGCGCATAAGATGCTCACCTGCGTGTCAGAGAATGAACGGGCAGCATAAAACCAACTTTGAGTCCAATCTAGAGCTGCAAATAAGAAATCTGGCTGCAGGTAAGAAGATCCCCTGCGTCTAACTGGGGATAGGTGCAGGGTGGCCATTAAGCGAGAGGCCACCCAAACTGTCTGTTTAGAAGTACACTAGTTTGAGGTCAAGGGTTACAATGAGCTGTCATCACGAAAGAGAGTACGTTGTGGGGACTGGAGACTCTTGAAAAATTTTCTTCTGGATTCACCTATCTCTTACTCTGTCACTCTCACTAGCTCCTAATGGTATGATGCCGCTATGCAAGTAAGATTGTGGCTTCAAGCAGCATTTTCTGTATGGAAATCGCCCCTCTTTGAGACTCATTCGTCTGATGATGACTCTGATGAACGCTATCTGACCAACTGGTTGCCTGATTAGTCCTGCTGCTGTAGTATACTCGAAGTGTAGTTTTTCTTTTTTGAACTTTGAACGTCCAATTGACATTTGCTAAAGAGGATTCTATGTATATATTGGCCATGCCGGAACATGTATTTCACTGCACTGGACTCGTCAGATCCTCATGTTCAAGTTTTATTACTGTTCACAATCATTTATCTTTCCAGAATGGCATCGAACGCGAAGTCTCATCATCGCCGAGACAACATTGGCGAGCTCATTGAATTTGCTCGCAGCAACTCTCCATTTTATCGACGGGTACTCAAGGATGTACCGGCAGACGCACAGAGCGTCACTGATCTTCCAGTGATCAACGCTGACGAGTACTGGAAAGCGAATGCGGCGAATCCCAATGGCGTCATGACGCGGCCCTTGGTCGATGCTACCGCCATGCGCAGCGGTGGCTCGACCGGGACCCCAAAGCAGGTCTTCATGACCAAACAAGAGCTCTCGACTCACGGCAAGGTGACTGCCAACGCCATGGCTCAGGGCTGCGGCTTCCTCCCTGGTGACAGGGTTGCCAATATGTCGTTTCACGGCGCTTTGTACGGAAGCTTCATGTTGCTGAATACGGCGCTGCTCGAGCTTCCCATTCCCATTGTCCACCTCCCAATCAGTGGGAATGAGTCGATCGACACAATGGCCCACTACATGGAGACCATGGATGCCACTGTCCTCATCGCGAATGTCTCGACTACACGGCGGTTGGCCGAGTACTTCACTTCGGTCGGCAAGACTCTACCCCGTCTGCGTCTCATCTTATACACGGGAGAGTGCTTCACCAAGGAACTTCGTACCGTCTACCGCGCCGCCTTTCCCAACTCAGTCATTTACGTACGGGAGTACGGAGGTATCGATTTTGGACACGTCGGAATCCCAGCTCAACCTTTCAAGAACGAGGATGACGATATCAATCCCGTGTACAAAGTCCTGGCTCCCTTGGTCGTGTTCGAGATCCTGGACGAGACTGGCACTCCCATCACCGCTCCCGGTGTCAGGGGCAATGTGGTGATCACGAGCCTTCTCAAGAGGCAACAGCCTCTCCTGCGATACCCCGTTGGAGACATTGCGTCATGGGTAGACTACGATGCTGAGACGTTTCGCGTGCACGGAAGGGACGCTGTTAGCATCAAGATTGCCACGACTCATCTGCCCGTCGCATACCTAAGGGAGCTAGTCGTCAAGGTTCTCGGCCAAGGCACGGCGTCGGGTAGCCAGTTCGCTGTCCGGTTGATTCCAGAGACGCATGAGCAGGAATTAGTGCTGAGAATTGTGGCACCTAAACCGAACAATGCGTCGGAAATACCTGCAGAATTCGAGAAAATTCTTTGCGAGGATAGTCCGACTTGGAAGAAGAACAGAGCTGTGAAGAATATTGCGTCATTGCATATTGAGTGGATCACCGGGAAGGATCTCATCACGAGCCCGGGAAGTGGCAAATTGCGCGATATCATTGACGAGCGATTCGCAAATGGTGCGAAGGCATAGTGACCTAGTCTGTACATAGCTGCTCGAAGGCGCCGAGAATAATACTGCGAAGCATACTGGATGGTCTGCTCTTTGATTCAATGCACAGCTTTCTCTTTTCCCATCTCCACCCAATAATGGGTGAAGGAAATCTGAAAATGCGTTCCCCATCAGAGTGTACCGTCTGCCAAGACTTTGAATGCAAAGATCGTATCCGATCTTGCTCTGTTCTTCTGCATTGTCTTTGTTTTGCGATTAACCACAGTGCTCTTACGGCGCCTTGCCCCAAACCGAATCTTGGCATTTTGAAGCTTGAATTTGAAGCGTGATAAGAGTCGTGTCGTAGAAAGTGATACACGAGCTGACTCTGGACTTTCTGTAGATTTCATCTCGTCCTCAAAGTCTATATGTTGCTCTGAATTAGCTTCATATTGAACTAGGTCAGACACTTGGCCTAGGCCGTGTAGTATACATAAGTAGATAGGAACTGACCGCTCTCGCAATCTTGGAATTCTTTCACAGCGATTTCGTAGGCCATTTTAGCGAATTTGTGACTCCGTATTCTGGTACAAATCTGGATGGAATCAGGCAGCAGTTAAGTGTTTAACGACGAACATGCAAGAAAGCTATGGAGTGGTAGTGGAGACAATCGGCTGCATTTGAATTTGATATACAAACAACTTATGAAGTTCCTTCTGTGGCTGGATGATAATGCCGAGTATTGCCAGAGCTGCGCCGCCTAGTGATGGGCAGGGATCGCGGAGTTAGGAGACTGAATGCCGCATGGGGCAAGGTCACAAGCAGCTGGGCAGGGGTCGGCGACGGCGCGAAAAGTTTATGCAAGACCGGAATGACAAAGTCTCTCGAGTCCAATCAGACATTCGATAAAAATTGTTATGCTTGAGCATGGTACTTTGAGACCTGCTTGACAGGCGTTCCCTCTTAGATCCCATGTGCGGGTCAACAGTCACCGAGATCGAAACCGTTGTGCTGAATTCTGCAATTGGCATTTCCCGGATGAGGCTCTCCACAACCATGTACGTTGCAATATGCTGCAGATTGGCTGGACTTAGACGAGGTACGCATGCTACGCTTAGAGCCTAATTGTTGGCAAGCTAAGCTTTATTTACGGCAGCACCCGTCAACGACGGGGAATCAGCCGGGCCAATGAATCTGTTGTGTGGAGCCACGCCACATACTAAAGAAACATTAGTCACCCGTAGATAGAAGGTCTGTTCCAAGAGGCATGGATTGACGATGTGGGAAAGCGGCGTAGTCAACAACAAACGTCCGTTTCCATACGATGGGTGCGGCGGGAAGCGGATGGTACTTTGTGATGCCGAGGCCTCTTCACTCACTTTGGTCTAGCGACGAATTGCTTGATTTCAAACAAGCTTTTGTTGCCCCATATTCGTGCATTGA
Organism: Neopestalotiopsis clavispora; assembly: GCA_014621435.1. Taxonomy (NCBI): domain Eukaryota; kingdom Fungi; phylum Ascomycota; class Sordariomycetes; order Amphisphaeriales; family Sporocadaceae; genus Neopestalotiopsis; species Neopestalotiopsis clavispora. The sequence continues at coordinate 235,523 of JAANBA010000016.1, forward strand.
AGGATCTCATCGAGCCACTTCTATGTCTGAAGCTCAAGATCAACAGGAAACCCCTGGCAAACTTTCGCAAATGAGCCGCGAATAAGCATAAACGTGCCTCCTCATTGGGATACGATGCCCGCTGTACGTGAATCCTTCAATGACAGGGTGCTGCTGGGGCGAGAGCGAGCATTTACGATCATTACAGTGGTCAAACCGTGGAACGCTCGCACAGGAACGTGACGGGGTGGAGGTATTGGAGCAGCATCAAGGTATCTTAAACAGCCCGAACGCACACGATGTGAGACGATCATAACAGGTGGGTCTCGTCAGCTTATTGTGACAATTCGGTTGCCAGGTCCTTCGTTGATCCTGGTAAAAGTCGTAGGAAGCGTTCTGCGATTCTTTTCCTGTTTGACGCCATGTTCAGTAATTCAAGTAAGCACATTAAAGTCAAATATATGCGAGGCAGTGATGCAGTACAAGTTTTCTGGTGCTGCCCAACAACTACGCTTAATTATTGAAGGACACTTGTTTTACAATCAAGTCTTCCGAACTGACGACAGTCTCATCTACAGAAGCATGTACTCAGATTGCGCCTGCCCCGGATTTATGCATACAGACTTTTGGGGGAGTCTTCTTCCTTTCTATCAAACTACACAGCCTCCTTGGCATCTAGAACTAGCCAACGCGACATATTGTCACCTCAATCAACCTCTTTACGGACATGCTGCTCCTACTTCATGCACTCAACTTCAGAATTCCAACTCAATTCATGCTTGCTCAAACTCTTGCCATTATGTAATGCCATATCGTATTGGTGGCGGCATAGGTGCCGAGACCGGGGTCTGCAGCAATTTCGGCAGCGCGGCAATGCTTCAGCCTCACCCAAATGGCTGGGACGATAACAACACGCTACTTTGGAACAATGGATACGATTGTTTTGGAATACCAACCATCAATGGCTCAAACACAGTCCGATCTGGGTGCTGCGAACCGGTCGCGTCTGCTGCCAACATGCAATATCACCCATTTTCATCGTTAGCGAGCCACTCAATACCTGTTCAGGCCTGTACCGCGTGGCTGCCGCAGAGTTACACAACTGATGATACATCCCTGGAGCTTGGGAATTGTCAGTCAGACGAGACTGCATCTGCGTTCCTCCAAAATCGGTCAAAAAACCGCAAGAGCAGCTCCTCTTCCTCGAACGACCCTCGCGAGGATTGGACAAGAGTCGCCAATCCCACGAACCGGAAGAGGATACAAAACCGTATAGCACAGCGGATCTATAGTGAGTCAGATCTAAAGAAAATAATGCAAAAACAGAAGCTAATACAATAACCAGGAAAGAAACACAAACGAAGCATGGTACGGTGTGAAGACTGAGATGGTTCTACAGAAAATTCAAGCCTGATTTCAATGGAGTCCAAAAATGAATTATAGAGGATCGCGTGGGAAATAGAACGGCATGATAAAACAATATCTAAGTACTCAGGCTGTGCGGAGCCCAATCACCAGATTCCTGAGCAGACTGCGGTACCTGCAACAGCGGCCGTACTAGATACCTTGGGAGATTGAATCCTCAAAAGAAATAGTTATACAGCCACCCAAGCTTGGAGAACCTCGTCTTGATTTGCACGCTGTCTAGGCAGACAGCTACTACCTCAGTACTGTCATTCTGGAAACATAATTGCATTCGATCCAGGCTCTGTAATGACGGATAATTTTCTCCAACATGTCCATAAATCAAATCCTGCCAATGTAAGATCACTTGCTCAAACGTAATCACTGCAACAAGCGCGAGCGACATTTGGTATTTTGGTGTTGGAAGCCGCTGTGTGCGGTGCTCGAGCCCAGCTGTCCTCTATGAATTGCTCGTGTTCCGGTATTCGCGAAGAGGGAGCAATCGCACGTCAGATCAGCGCAACTCTGCCGAGCAAAATCAAGCTTTGGAACCTGCAGATTGACAATCCCAAAGCATAGTATCATGCATATCGGAAGCACTCCCGGGGGAAAGCAGCACATACATGCCAGACCAATGGGAGTTGAGGTTCTGGTGGGGTGTGCAGAAACTCCGACCCCTGCACCGAGTTCGCTCACTGCGTCCATCCCATGTTCTCCGATCCTGGTAAAAAGATTGACAGGCGGCGCCCGAAACGAGAGCGAAAAACTGATTTCAGATGTTGAAACTCCGTAAGCTCTGTGAAGGCCTGGGACGTCGTGGGGCAGTGGTCTGGATGCTCTTTTTGTGGACAATCTAGGGAGTGGTAAACAGTTGTCTACGATAAGGTCGTGGGGCAAAGCCAAGCAAGACAACTACTAGTGTGCGAGATTGACAATATAAAAATCTTCTCTTCTGTAATTTAGGTGTTAAAAGAACATCCTTAATTGTTGGAATTTTGATGAGAAACGTGTTAGCACATGAAAATACCAAAAATGGCCGAAAACGAAAAGCCAGCCGCGCAAGTGACTCCAGAGGCAGGGACAGTCTCTGATGACAAGCTCGTGAGTATCTCGCAGGACCCTATCAGAAGTGCCTCATTTATGACATGGCTCTAAGTATATGACAGGTCACTTGGGATGGTCCCGATGATCCTGAGAATCCCAAGAATTGGGCCACGCGGAGAAAGTGGCTGGCCGTCATCTCCATCTCGGGCTTTGTCCTGATGAGCCCCTTGCCGACAACCATTGTCGCGCCGGCATTGGATACGATCGCAGAAGAGCTTCACATCACCATCACGGCGCTGAAGCCTATGGTTCTCTCCATATTCCTCCTAGGATACGCGATTGGGCCAATGTTCATAAGCCCGCTGTCCGAGATCTGGGGCCGGACTTTGGTGCTCCAGACCTTTAATCTCGTCTTTCTGGTTTTCAATACGGCGTGCGGTTTTGCTCAGACCACTGAACAGATCCTGGCTTTTCGGTTCTTTGCTGGTCTCTTTGGGAGTTGCACTGTCGGGGTGAGTAAACCAGGGTCCCGCGTATCCTACTTTCATTGTCCTTGACACTCATGTACCAGATCGGCGCCGGTACCCTTGGGGACCTATTCAGCGCTAGCGAGCGCGGAAAGGCCATGGCAATATATAGCGTTTTTCCTCTTCTTGGCCAAGTCCTAGGTCCCATCGCGGGTGGCTTCCTGTCCGCACACATCTCATGGCGGTGGGCATTCTATGTGACATCCATAATCGACGGATGTGTCCAAATCTTTGGCTTGCTTTTCCTCGATGAGTCCTACGCGCCAGTACTGCTGCGTAGAAAGCGAGATCGGCTCACCAAGGCGGGCGCCATCGGGCTGTATACGGAACACGACTTTGTTGACGATTCCGCGCTAAGCATGATGCGCACAACCATGATCCGGCCCATCAAGTTATTGACAACGCAGCCTATAGTGCAGGTCATGGCGCTGTATCAGGGCTACATCTACGGCAACATCTATATCCTCTATGCGTCCATTGCGGTCCTCTGGACAACTCGATACGACGAGAGGCTGGACATAGCATCACTGCACTATTTGGCACTCGGTTTGGGAACAGCCTTCGCCGCAGAGGTGGCCACGCACATCAACGACCGCATCTTCCGCATTTTGACCAAGCGAAATAATGGGAAAGGTTTGCCTGAGTTTCGCATACCAATCATGATACCCGCTACTGTGGTCCTGGCCATCGGCCTATTCTGGTATGGCTGGAGCGCCGAGGCTCGCCTGTTCTGGCTCATGCCGGATATTGGGGTTGCATTGTTCGCTGCCGCTGCGTACATTTGCACCGTCTCCAATAACATTTACGTCGTGGACACGTATGGAAGGTACTCAGCCAGCGGTCTTGCAGCGACGTCCATGTTCAGATGCTTGGCAGGATTCGTGTTTCCCTTATTCTCTCCCTACGCGTAAGTCGCCTTTGATCCCGTGCGTGCACAAATGCGGCTTTTTAACATCAGTTTGTGCTCAGGTATGAACGCCTGGGATATGGGTGGGCCAGCAGCATACTGGGCATCATCGCATTGTGCATTGGACTTACTGGTGTCATTTTCCTCTGGAAGTATGGCCACGCATTGAGAGCAAAAAGTCCATACTGCGCGAGCCGTGATGTAGACGACTGTTGAGGGACCATCTTTGAATGGGAGTAAAAAGGGTAGAGAAGGGGACAAAAAGAGAGCGAAAGGAAAAGTTCTCGACAAGGTGTGACCTATATTTCCATCGGGAAGTCCCAGATGTCGCGAGCCCACCCTGCATCCTCAATTCGGTTCATAAAGTCATAAAAGTCAATGGAACCGCCATCCAGCGCCTGGGGTGATACAGTCAGCATGCTGGCGAGTGACTGAGTCTGTTCGGTTCCTTCAGCGACTCTGCGATGCGTGGGGTCGATTATTTCCTCAAGAATAGAAGACAATATTCTGTGCGCCCATTTGCAGGATTCTTGGTTGACCTCTCGGCGGTTGATACTCCTTTGCAGAGTTGAGACAAAGACGGACAGATTTTGGACGGTTTCGGCTCGGGGTATGGCGGCTTTTGGCGCGTTGGGGTCATTGGAGTTGCGCACTGAGTATTTCAACAACCCTACTGCCAATATACTGGCAGCGGGTAATCCATAATACAAGATCTTCAATTGATGTCAGCCATGACGTGGAGAGAAGCTGCTGAGTGATCGCTTACAAACCATGACATGTCTCTCTGCATGCTATAGACCTGGTCAGACAGCGAGATCACCTGCAAGGTCGTGGCAAGCAGCGACCTGGAAATCTGGTATAGAGATTCCGGCATAGTCCTAGTTTCCTTCGCCAACTTTCGAAATAACAGGAAATGGTTGTAGTTCTGATCCATATAAGTTGTCATGAGGACGTATCGTTGCGGGGGTTCAATGTGCTGGGATCCAGTCACTTCGTTATACTTGAGCTCGGGAGGAACCTGGCCCCAGATGTTTTGATGTCGGCCCAATATGTCGCTACGGTCTCTACGTTAGCAGATCGGAAATTCAACCAGAGCCGGAAAGGCACCCACTCTATCAAATCTCCAAAGTTTCCAGTGTGATGGGTGCCGAGACATATCTCGAGAACCTCTTCTCGAAACTGGCTGATTATAAGCTTTATGCGTCTCCACGTCGCACCACGAAACCTTCGATCCACATTCCAGCCATTTGAGTCAGCGTTCTTGAGTGTATTTTGTAGCTCAATGTCATCCAAAAGCAGTAGATTGTCGTCAATATCGGCGGGCATGGTAATGGCATAATGCGCACCGGAGATTCTTGGTGGCCGACCGAGGAGGGTGCTAGTGGTCTTATCCATCGAATATATTTGCGCAGCGTATCGCCTTCTCAGATCACGTTGGTAGTACGGATAGACTTCTTCCGATCCTATCGCTGCTTGATGAAGTCCAAGGGCCGAAAACATGCTTGAGAGGTCGCCTATACAGCGCCATAATTGGAAACCTACATGCTTTCAGTACGTGTAATAAGCCAAATCTGTCTGGCCACCACTTACTCATATCTCCATATACCACGTTTTTCAGACAGGCTTGTCCATAAAGCAACCATAAAGCCTGGTGATTGACAGCATTGTAACTAAAACACACCGAGATGCAATAATCCACTGCTTCGGCGATGCGATGAATAAATGTAGGCTGTTGGGTCAAGGTGCCGAGCGGCTCGCTTCGCCTGTTGATGTCATACTTGAACGAGACGCCAAGAAGGGCAAGGACAAATCCAATAGTCTCCCATCTCAAGTTGGGCCCAGTGAACAATGAGTGGTAGTCCTTTGCGGCAATATGTGTGAAAAGTTCCATGTGCTTTGCAGTATTTGCACAAAGGGTCACGACCAATTGTCTCAAATCTCCAGCACTTGACTGGCTGGTAGGTGCCATAGAATCGTGCATAGTCTGCTGTAGGGACGTAACGCATGCCTTGACGAAGGGGTCTGGTACCATGCATGTGTAAGTGATCTCAAGATATCTGTATATGCACTCTGGGAAGGTCGGAAACTCGACCAGCAACTCTAGTGTTTTCACGCCTGCCTGGATCCGTTCTTCTGTGATGCTTCCCTGGCTCTGATTCGTACTATGAGGTGATTGTTGCTCATATAATTGTTTCACGTGTTGAGTGATAACCTCTTGATCGTCATTGATCACGGCGGAAAATGCCGTTGGGCCAAAGAATCCGGCATCAGCAGAATGAGCAGTCCTTGGTGTTGATGGTAATGAAGTGCTCCCAGTGACCGTAGGCTGCACAGTATCAGACACGGAAGGTAATGCCCGTGCGGCTAGCTGATCAACTGTAGGTGATGTTACAGAACTTTGTCGAGTTCGGGCAGACGCAGACGCAGGCGGGCGAGAGCTGCGCGGCTTGGTCATGGGAGCAGGATGGTAAATGCAACGCTTCTCCATGCGACGCAACACACATCTGTCGCACACTGGAAGCTTGTGATCACAGCGGATCTTGGACAAGCGGCAAGGCTCGCAGGAATGAGGTTTTCCATTTCGTCTAATTGGGACCGACGGTGCAACGTCGTCCCGCGCATCAGCGAGGTCCATGTTTGAAAGCTAATTCGTAAGTTCATCCAGATCAAGGCAGTAGGGGAAATGGCAGAAAGGACCTCATCTGGAAGGAAGTGACAGAGGGTGGCCTGGTAGATCCCCACTCCCAGTCAGCGCGTACCCGTGCCGCTGTAGCGATATACGGCAGCCACATGAAGGTACCTGTCAGCGCGCAAAACACGTTTCGCATGCACCAATTGAAGACTAAGGGAGAGATACAACAAGAGTCATCATATAAGTGCCAATCGACTTAGTATACTCGGCTACATAAGTAAATTTGTATTTAAATGGATTTCTGTGGCATCTTGACTTGTTTTGGACAGCCCGCAATTGATCATTTTCATCTGAAGAATTTGTATAATGCTTAGTGGGCTTTAGTGGCTGACGTGACACCTAAATCCCCTCCACATCCCCACGTCGACACTGTACGCGCTTTTATTCAGTGCGTGTCCGAGCTTCTACCATGGTCAATTATCTCCTTCCTTTTCTGTCAAGAACTGTCAGTAACACGACTTCTTCATCGAGCTTCTGCTTCAACTCACTCGTCTCGAGATGGTTTGAAACACTACATCAATGGTTTTCTGCAAGTTGTAGCCATGCCAGCGTGCGACAGGTGCACCGTCATCAAGGCGAAATGCGTGCGCGACCCTTCTCATGACAAATGTGAGCGTTGCCAGCGTTTTCTCCACGCTTGCACATATCTCAAACCGGCAAAACCACGCGGCCGGTTGAGCCACAAGCCTCGGTTGCCGATGAGGACTGGTGAGCTGATCTGGGCTCAAAACACTACGTGGCCGTCCATGCGAAGCACCTTCATGAGCCTGTCACCACCAGAGATTGACTTGCTGCGAGCCATGACAGAGGTGACCGATGTCCCCAGTCCTTTTGCCATTGCGCCGTCAAAGTTTCGCAAAGTTCAAGTGTCAATCAAGACTGAATTAGAGAGGTCTCCAGCTTTGCTACAGCGTCCATTTGTCGCACTTGCCAAGGCGCGCGACAGAGCTATGAAAGGCCAGTCATTGCACAATGAAACCGATGTTTCCCGCATCAGTGAAGCGATGCGCTCGTTGCGAATCTTCGATCTACACAAATCTGAGCTACTGGCCAGCATCTTCATCCTTTGCAGATGTCTCGTGGACTACGAATTGATGCTCAATGGACGCTCTGCTCATATCATCTACCGCAACGTATTGACGAGGTTGAAAGAGATTCCTTCCTACGTCGGTTCAGGAGCGATATCGAGTCATGATGGCTTGTCCCTGGTCTGGATGGATGCGCTGGAAAGCCTACTTCGCCGTCGCGTTCCGGCGTTTCCCCCCTCGTTCATGAATGAGCACGACGACAATGTCTATGTTGATGGCTTTACTGGTGTCGCGAGGACACTGCTACCACTGATCTACGAATCATGCCGCCTCAGAGCGCTCTCCAATGCGAATACTGTTGATTTTGGCCAAATCGGACAGGACATCACGGCTTGGAGGCCTGTATATCCTGCGGAAGGGCTTAGTGCAGCTGAGATTGTCTTGCTCCGCACCCATGCCAACATGTACAAATTGGCACTGTTGTTGTTAGTAAAGCAGTATCAGAACGCGGGTCCGGCTGAAACGGCAGATGCGATAGACATCTTACAGTACGCAAAGCTCTGTATCCAGGACGTCGGATATATCCCACCTTATACTATGGTACCCCTTTTCGTTGCTGGCTTGGAGCTCGAGGATGAAGATATGCGAGTTGAGTTACTCAAGTATATGGCTTCTACACCGGGTGCTTTCAAACACATACCATACATCCGGATGATTGAGTTTATGAAACATTTCTGGAGCTATCGAAAAGAGAACAATGAAGCAGACTGGCTGAAATTGCTTAATGAACTGCCAGCATTCAATATTACACCATAAGTTCGATCAGAAGGAAACTTCGAAAACGTCTCTGGGTCATCAGCAATCAAAAGTGTCACATCGTTTCAAGTCCGAAGTTATTGAAACGAATGGTGAAGATCGATTCGTCCAAGGAACATTCCCCGCGGATTGTAGACACAAGCTGTACGAAACATTTCTCTTTCTCTCTCCCCTTCCATTATCTAGGTTTCCCGGAAAACATTTTCGTTGAGAGCGGATTGGAAAAGTGCTCGCTCTTGTTGGCTATATGCCAAAGCGGCTCAATGTAAGCCAGGCAAGAACCAATACCCCAATTGCACACTAGTTGGAGACTCTAATCTACTTGGTAGGAGCTCCAATGTAATCGTCTTGGCTGAAGTCAGTGGTGTTGACACCGCCTTGGGCTGTCAGATGCACAGCAGGCGTCACAGACACACTTTCGCTCATATTAATGCCCAAGGAAATCCACGCAAACAGACCGTCAGTTACGTCTGAGCCCAGGAAAGCATACTCAAAGAAAGGATCGGCACCATTGGCGACAGCGTCCGGCAATATAACGTCGTCGGCATTCTCGACCAGTTCCTGAGTATTTGTCGAATAGGGCTCAATGGTGTCGACCAGGTCAATCAAGTCCTGATCAAAGTAAGACTGGCCGACGTGGCGCGCAGGGATATCAGTGTCGGGGGTCGCTGAGCCTATGAGGGTGTTGTTGCACTTGTTGACCTTGACGTCCGTGTGGATCAGGACGTGTACGTGCGTGGCACGTCCGCTGTAATGGCCGGCAAAGACGGTCTCGAACTGCGCCACGCCATCGGCGTCCGTCTGCTGCAAGCCGCGCAGGAAAGTCTTGTTGATGTTGCCCTGATCCTGCCACCCGTCACCATTGCCATCGGCGACGACGCCGGAATAGACGCCGGTGGCGTTGCAGTGCCAGAGCTCCAGGTATACCTGGGGCACAGGTTCGCACGTGTCGACGTCGATGATCTGGTATTCGATCACGGTGTCGATGCCCTGTTGGTCCTCGCGGACGTCGCGGCGGATCTGTTCGCCCGAGATGTAGTAGGGACCTTGAGTGAGGTCAGGGGTCAAAAGGCAAGAACTGTTGGAAGCGAACAATACGGCGGGGTCGGTCGAGGTCGTGTAGCCAAGAGCCGTCTCATTGTGGTTAGTCGCGAGGACGCTGTCGAGGTCCTTCTTGTGGAGGTCTCGCTTGACGCGTGCCTTGTTGACGGTGTCCCATCGGCGGGCGACGTTGCGGGCCTCGACACCGCGGGCCTTGAGCTTGTCGGCACAGTGGGAGAGGTCTCGGACTTGCTGGGTGGCACGGAAATCACGAATCATCTTGAGTTCTTCGTGGGCACCTCCGGGATGTGCTACCGCCGCCCCCAGAAGGGCCAAGCCAACGATTGTACTTTGAGCACGCATCGCGAATGATAGTCAGGGCAGTATCCGTAGACTCGGGAGATGATATGCTCAACTCGTGTTGCGAATAATAGCTGTAGTGACTGCCTTGACAGCGATATCTAGTGACTAGACGGGGCCGTTTGGAACTTTATATCCATGACGAAGTCGGCATTTGTTATGTGCGATATGCACTTCGCGGCGTCGTTCCTGGGAGAACTGCCTGCATGGCATGCCCAATATGGAATGGGTATCTGGCAATCAGGGGCTCTCCAGCCGAGATGACCGGCTGAGAACAATCGAGGGTCGTGTCTCTGAGCGTCAACTCGGAATCCTTGAAGTCCTGAGGGGCAGACCAACCATCGTTGACCTGTTTTCATTACCCAACCAAGTCATTGGATGACGCGTACACGGGCAAGCCAGACCGAACAGTGCCATACAGCAGATATTGCAAAGAGACACTCGTCCCCAAGACGACAAGAGCAATTGAAGTTACGAGCATCCAGGGATGAGAGACGATGCGCGACTCCACGTGGAGCATAAGTGAGGCCCCCGCAAGCCTATGCGAAATAGAGAGCGTTTCCGTGGAGCCGCTAGAAGACAGACTGCCGGGTCCCGCCTGAAGAGAATACGTACAACGGCCGGATATAATATTAAATCTGGAGTACATGACTGGCTCCTGTCAAGGGATCAGCGGTAGCTAAAGACCAACGCCTTGCCCGATTCGGCCTGTAAATGGCCGTCTTATCTTATCGCATGCCCAAAATACCAGTCCGCCCTGCCAAGAACACAGAATCAGGAACATTTCAAGCGGACGATGGTCAATATTTTCGAAACTTGTTTATTGACAAAGTTCGTTACTCCTAAATTCCACTGGCATATTCGATCTTTGAAAGACTAGGCCGCGGCGATCGCCACGTAATCGACCCAAGTCGCATTGCGTAGACAATCACGGAGTCGCTCCATGGGTTGCGTCCTTGCTCGTCACAATCGTAGCCGACACTGTCCGGGATGGGTCTGTTTTTCCAGGTTGTCCAGAGACCGAATTGTAAAAGATTTTGAAATGATGAAGATAGATACATGCATCCGGCATGAGCTTTTGCCCGACTACATATAATCTTGCGCGTCAGCGGCCAAGGACAACACGTTCTAGGCTGGCTACCACCACTGCCATACAGTCACTACTAGTCCTTTCTGAATCCCAAGTCGTGCTTACTTCTTTTCGCTACTCCTCGAAGAAACCATGAGACTGTCTGCCGTTGTTCTTACTGGCCTACTGGGCAGTGCTCTCGCACACGATGAGAACCTATCCCCGGCCGAATTACAACGCCGCTCAGCCCTCTCCTCCCGCTGCGAGGCAAACGCTGCCAGCTTCAACAAGAAGCGATATGAGCGCCGTACATCTAAGCGGTGGGCTGGATCTGGAAATACCACGTATCAGATCCATACCGAAGCTCCCTATTACGAGACGATCCAGAATGACACATGCGTTTTGTCGCCTATTGTGACGGAAGGGCCTTACGTGTGGCCGCGCTCCGAGACCCTGCGTCAGGATATGACGGAGGATCAAGAAGGCGTGCCCGTCTGGCTCGACATTGGCGTGCTGAACATGGCTACTTGCGAGCCTCTCGAGGACCTCCTGCTGAGCTTCTGGCACTGCAATGCCACGGGGAGCTACTCCAGCTTCACCGGCCTGGACCCCAACACGGACTTTGTTGAGCTCCTGTCGGAGCTAGGCCGCAACGTCAGCGACTTCGAGATCGGCGTCACTGACCTGCACACGGACGACACGACCTGGCTGCGCGGCATGTGGCCGACGGACGCGCACGGCATGATGGAGATGAAGACCATCTTTCCCGGCTTCTACACGGGCCGCGCCATCCACATCCACGTGCAGGCATACACCGACTGGACGCTACACGAAAATGGCACCGTCTCGGCTGGCAATATCGTCTCGACGGGCCAGCTCTTCTTCAATGAGACGGTCTCGGCGCAGATCATGTCCCTCGAGCCCTATGCCTCGCACACCCAGATCAATCGCACAATGAATAGTGTCGATTCCATCTTTAGCTATGACGGCGGCTATAGCCCGGTGGTCAGTGTGGTTCCTGCGGATGGTGTCGATATTCGCAATGGCATGATCGGCTACATCACTATTGGGGTTGACACGACTGCGCATGGCGTTGACAACAGCCAATAAGGATCAAAGACTTACGGCTTGTTTCTCCGTGTTCCTGGTCAAGCAAATGATCTCCTGACGTATGCATGGCAGTTTGATCCCATTCCTGCGAAGGAACGCACACTCACCATAGTGGGGGTCATAGCTCTCGATTTGCCGATTGGACTGACCCAAAGATATTGGTGCTGTCTGGTGGAGGGACGTACGCATTTTCTAGCCACCGTCTTCTATTTAGCTCATGATGAAGCTTTCATCGTATCAGCATTCAGACTCCATTCTCCCGTCTTATTGGTGGATTATACGAGCATGAGGCATCCATCTGTCGAGACTCTACCTTCTTCACGATTCATCGATACAAAGAGCCCTTGCAAGGCTTCTACTATTTTCGCATGTCCATTGTTTCGATGATTTCTTGTAAAAATCGCTCAAGCCTGTTCCATTTTCCAAAGTTTCAAGCAATTCAAAGCTTCATATCAATGAGTAATGAATGTTTCAATGCGACGGATCCGACATGTCTGTCAGCTGACGACAGCCTCCTGCGGAGCAGACAGGTCAGCTTCCGAGACATGAAAAATAGAATAAAAGAAAAAAAAAAGAAAGAACGCGGTGTTTCTTCAAATGACCGATGGGAAATGCACTCTGGTGTATGAACGTCAGCTTCCCTCGGTCAGAATCCTGACCAGGCAGTCACTCGCGTTGAGGATTCTCGGCTCCGACGCAATGACATACGTGGGCTGGATGACACCGCGACGGGCTTGAAATATGAGGCTCAAACGAAGTACTTTGGAACCTTCGCACGTTTTTGTACCATCATTCAATCCCAATGCCAAGATGACTGTAATAGGTTGGCCCCCAAATTTGAGGCGCTCGCGACAGTATGGTCAAGGCCGCCCATGCGAAGCGTTTAAACTTTACGGCGCATTCCGACCAACAACAGTACCTACTAACCTTAGGCCACTCTCCCGCGCTACTGAGTACCTACAATTCTACTCCATGCTCTACAGCAACTTACGAATCGTCATCAACGACGCAGGGCTGCATTCAGACCATGACCTTCGCAACACAATATGACCCACGCTATGAGCGACTGTAATCCGCCAGGTCGCAGAGCAAATTGAGTGCGCCGGACCCGCGGAGCGCCACCCCCACCAGCCCCAGCAGGTCTCGTATATCCCGTGGGCTGTAATCAAGCTTTTGTTGCCATGGAAGGCGACAATCTAGACTGTCAGCCTCCCTTTTCACTGACATCTGGCGGGGCAGTTCGAACGCGTCGACTGTGGCAGCACAAGGGTCTGGTGACCCGTTCAATAAATCGAATCTTGGAGTACAAATTGATTTTAACGACCATTCTAGATTGATCAGCAGGGACTTTGGTGTCATCACATCTTTTGTGATGGAACCGCGCGTCCTTGGTCAATACCGGATCATCCTGACGCACTTGCGCCGCAATTCGCATTTCTTTGCCATTGTGCAACAAAAGCTCTTGCCCTGTGTAAGCTTCTGGCATCCTCTTCAACTTGCACCAATAGAAATCACACCCACGCAACCATTTCCTCGTTCAGCTTGCTCTGATGTAAGTCTCCAAGTAAATTTAGCAGTTATCAAGTTGACAGTCACATTATGAATCCTATTGCATTGAAATATGTATACTTTTAAAAATAAAAATTACGGTGGTGAGTGTTTATAAGTATGATCTCACTAACGCAATGGCAATTCTTGGCCTTTTGCGTCTCGCCATCATTTTTTCCGATTTGGCCTGTTCGTGGTCAGTGATCGACCTTGCCGAGATTGACGCAATGGAGCTCACCCCAATGGCTCCAACTCCAAATTCGAGGACATTGTCTGTACAAGAGCTTGGTCATGAAGCCTCACCGAGCGTATCGTTGTTATCAAGACGACCGGGATTGGAGCGGCAGCCAGGCCAGCATCGTTCCGTGGATCACTCCGCCAATGTCAGCGATCTATCTTCGATCATTTGCACGTGCCCTTCTTGCTTGCATCGTAAAGCCTTTTGGGAAAGACAATATCATCGCCTGAAAGGTCGACCAGCCTCTTACTGGAAGAAGAGACGGGCCGATCGCTCGCAAGAAGAAGAAGCGCAGCAACCATTATTCTCATTCGACACATTACTTTCATACTGGACCTTTAAACCACCTAGCATCGGTACTGAGCTGGTAAACTCGCAAGCGGGTACCAATCTCACATCCTTTTATATCCTAGTGAGCAGCAGCTAACTTGTATCGAGCAACAAATTTTGATCATCCTGGCATTCGGCTCTGCGAGGATGACAACATTTCGGTTTGGCTTGGCCGAGTTGTGAGCACTCTGCAAATGGTGATACCAGACGGCCTACAACTGTGGTATGCCTCTCAACTACAAGTCCTTTTCAACTGCTAATACTCTGCAGTGCGGTTTCAGAAGTAAGACCCCAGAACGAGTCCAAGCCATTTGTTCGATTACGGGACAGCGTAAGATCGTTCTTATTGGGAGAGCCCAGCATTAGAAACCTTCCAAATGACGTAGTAATGGACATCATTGGCAACATATGGCAGATGGAAATTCCCCCTTGGTCAGCCGAAGTTGCACAAGACACCATCTATGGCTTCGCACAATCGTTACCATTGTTATATCCACCATCAAAAGACGTTTTGTATGATCTGCTTCACGGATCTGGCGCGGATCACTCTCCGACTCGAACTTGGGGTGAAGTTCCTCACCGTGAGGGCAATATGGATCCCTACCTCAAAGACAATGAAATCCTTCTCCATTGGCAGGTGACTACTCCGTCATTTTCGTCAGATTGGTACACTTACACCACGGAAATTCATAAAACACTTCCCCAACCCCAGTACGCAAAGGTCATGTTCAGTCCGAAAAATGATCAAACTGGATGTCGATTACTAATTCATTTTGGACATCTTCATACTTTGCAAGAGTTCTTCACGAGGATGAACAAAAGTGATGCTATTCACGTTACGGCTAGAACAGGAATCAGTGGCGAGGACCATTGGAGCCCAGACGCCGTCGTTATCTTGTCCATCATTTGCATTTTCCAAATGATGATCGACGATACGACTAATTTCATTCAAAGATTTCACCAAGAAGTAAAGTCCTTCGTAAGTAATGATATCTACCGTAGTCATTCATATTATAACTTACAGATTGAGTTAGTCGGTTCAATGTCGTCGGGATCCTTCAACCAGCAAGATGAAGTTCTCTCTGCATCTGGAAGACTACCGCAGAGTAGGTCATGCTGGAGTTCAACGAGGCTTGGCCATTCTGAAGTCACTAGACAAATGGACACAGGAAAGAAGAGCCGACCGAACGCATCGCATATGGGATACTGGGAATCCTTTCGAAACGCGAATCAATACTTTGCGGAACGACCTTGAATTTTTCAATGATGCACTTGAAGTGCTCAGAATTCATTTACAAGACGATCGAAAGCAGCTGCAAGATCGCTTCCAAGTAACACAAGAACTGCGCTCGTTCCGGATCGCTATCCTGGCTGCTATATTTCTACCTCTATCCGTCACGACAAGCATTTTTGGGATGAATATGGATTCAGGGACATTCGAGGGAACTCGTGGATTCTCTGGGTGGACTAATTCATCACTTGAATATGTCCCTGGCAATCTCGACAATATGACAGCGATTTTGGCGTCTGCGATTGGGACGTCGGGATCCTTAAATTATTCTTGGATAAGCTTCGTCGTCACGGCAGTCTGCCTGGTAATGACGTTGCCACTGACGCTGGGTATGGGGGTTCTACTGCGATTCATCTCGTCAACACAGTGGTCTGTCGTTTTCGGACGCACCCAAGCGATACTATGCTTTATCCTGGTTGGGGTAATCGGGGCTTTCGGTCGCTTCGCAAGTTTGTTTCTCGAACAGGAACTACCTGTCCTCGTCATAAGCTACGTATTCAACATCATAGCCCTGGGTTTCATAGTATTTCGGTTTGTGCTCCAGAGACGCAAGATGTACATGACAAGGAGTCAACAACCCAAGCGCCGCCTGTCTGGGTTTTTATTCATGATAAGCCTGCTTCTGGCAATTATGTTGCTCAATGCCGTGGATGGGGGCATCCCGGGCATCTCTATAGTGGTAGGTTTGGTTTTCTTTGTGGCCTGGCTCACTCTTCTAGTTTTGATGATTGCGCATAGAAGCGTGTTATGATTTCCTACAATAGAGATATTCCCATTATCGTGGAGAGCTCAATCGTAATCTAATATCCATGTAAAGATAACAATGTTTATCTCGCATGAGAGTTAGGCGACTGCTATTCTCTACATACCATCGTGGAATTGCTTGTAATTACGCATCAAAGCTACCATTTTCTTAATTCTAGAACCTGCTTACTATGTTTTATTCATTTATTTGACTTTCTCTTCCTTCATGAGTATCTTATCGCATCTAATGAGATTTGAAACGATACGTCTGCGCCCAACACGACACAAGACGCATCTCTAAGCACGAGGTCCAAGTAATCGACTCTTCGCTATTGTCCCCCGGAATCGATTCACGAACAGCACGATCATCCCAGGGCGGGCGCGAAGAGTTCGCAGTGGGCAATCCGCGCTGCCTCTCGATCTATCGCCGTATGTATCTCTGGATCTTTCGCCAAAAGGCCAACGTCCACTTTGGTATGGAGTCGCGAGCTTTTGCATTGCTTTGACAAGATCGAAAGCATATTCTGCACCGGCAACCAGGGCATCACACAAGGTCAAGGAGAGAAAAACATGGATATCTATCTCACAAAGCAATTCTCTTACCACTGCGGCGGTAGCCCAGAAAAGTGGACACAGACAAACCGTGCCTCATAAAATATTTCGGAAGTACGTGTGGTTGATCGATCTGCATGTTGATCCAATGGATTGGACGACTCTGCCTCTCCTGGCCTCTTTCTTTCAGGGACGGACCTTGGTCGTTGTCGTTGATCTGGCTGATCAACGAAGCGGCCCCGCCATGCCCGCGCGCCGGGATTTTCCCTCGGAGACGGTTCGCTTGCTCGTTGAGCATCACAGCCATTTCTTCTCATGTGATCAACATGTATCACAACGCCTCGAGTGTGAGCTCCAATGTCATTGGTATATAAGAGACGGCATATAGATCAGCGCAAATTCATTTTCTTGAAATGTCTGAGATATTATCCATATATGACATCAGACGAAAACAAACAAAAGCCAGCTTACCCTGTTACCTATTGTCAGATCAGAAGAAAACAGACTTGCTTTCTGAACACCGTGATCTTCAAAAAGATCATACCCGAGAAGCTTATTATACAGCATCTCACAGATTATATGCAGATATATTGAAATACCATTTCTGTTTTCAGCAAGCCTCTTTAAGCCAAAAAAGCAAAGAAACACGCGCAATATGTCTCAGGTGACGATGTACGTGCTACGCGCAAGGTCTCAGTTCGAAGTAGAAATTCATCTAACACAGGGCTTTAAAAGCCCTTCAGTATGGAGAAAAAGCAATATATTTCGTCGCTCCCCACATTCGCGGTAAAACATCTGAGAGACCACGCGGCGCGGTCTGTGGCTCTTCAAACAAGGACAACGTGGACTCACGACAACGACTTATTTCTCATTGGAGATTCTTGTAAACAGGATGATTTCAATACTGAATGTTTTGCTTCTCAAAGATGCTTGTTTGATCACCCAGTCACGATCAGCATGCCAAACCCAGGGATCTGCGCACCGCACGGGAAGTTCTTTTTCTGTTTTGCTTTTGTTGCTTTTCGTCTCCAGGAAATCCCGTCCCCTCAAATGCCCTCGTGGGCAGGACGTGGGAGAATCCAACCCGTCTTCTCGGTTTGTTGGCCTCCTAAAGCTTTTTGCTAATGTCATTCCATGTACCAAGCGTAACGTTTTTCGAGTAGTCACTAATCACAAGCACCAACGGAGTAGACGATGGATTAACGAGGCATAATTGTGCCTCAAGGTCTCACTCTAGAAACATTTAACGCCTATCTGAGGACTACACATACCAAGCCAAGCCTGACAAATCGAAACGTGAGATCTGGAAGAGGGAAAAAAGCAAGCAAAGAAAAGAACTCTGTTTTTGCTAATATTAGAACAAATGTCTCAGACATGTTGCTGCTTTCTACCAAGACACCCAAAGCGACGGTTCAAAGGCATTGCGGAAAGATGTCTCCGGTCAAACCTTCTTTTTCTTCACATTCTGTGGCCAGCATGAAAAGCTGACAACAGCTGAGCAAGACCAAATTCGTTCCCAAGTTGCCGCCCCAAAGAGTCATCCTTAGACGTGGCAAAGGAATCCAGGAACACTTGCTCACCGCCACCCACCCGAGCCATCCACCTTTGTCCCGGCGTTATCAGAGACAAACATTCACACTACGGAAAGTGGGAAAAAGGGTCCAAGGGACCATGGGATTGCCGATCAAAAGTCGGGCTGTTCCTAACTCCCCGGTTCTGTCTCGAAGGGAAAGCGTGGCGATGCCATCAGTTAGCTGAGTTGCGAGCTGACCGGCACGGGCTTAGGGCATGCATGAATAGCATGAATAGGATTGCTTCCTAATCACTATTCCATCATGACCGCATCCGCGCCGTCAAGGTTGGGCATTAGCCAAAAAGAACCAGGGGTCACAGCCGCCGAACGTTGAATGATGATCAAAGTCAACACTACCACACACCCCAATACCATGCAGCATGATAGCCCTAGGGCCGAAAAAGATTGACCAGCGGAAGCCATATGCCGGACCAGGGAACACTGTCTATGATTGTTCCGAATTGGAACGAACGCGAAAAAAAAAAAATAAACCATTTGGCATGTTACGTGAGAAAGCAAAAGCAGGTGGGTCGGGCCGACATCCAAAAGAGATCATCGGTTGCAATAAGGCTGAGCAACCTGTAGGGTATGTAGGTAGGGTACCATATACCAAACAAGCAGCAGAGCCAATTTCGGACCCCAATGTTGCATGGAAAAGAGATGATAGGGTATCAAGGGGGACAAGAGGGAAAGAAAGAAGAAAATGGAAGTTCGAGTAGTAGTGTGCATTGACACATGCTGCCTACTAGTCCCCGAATCATCCATGAATCCATGATACCTGCATTGCCAGAAATGAGTCTAGGTACGGCAGTCGCAGCGACGACATGGAAACGCTGGAGAGGAGTACCGTACCTAACTATTGTAGTATGTAATGTCGCAAGTCCGGGAATCCGGGCATCCATCCAATAGTGGATGGGGGGACATGGGCAAACATTGCAAAGATGCGCGCCGCGCTTGTCCAAGACTAGATTGATAAGTCTGTTGTCTTTTTCTTTTCGGGGATTGTATGAACTTGTTCTACGGCGGTTCGGTCTTATCCGGCGACAGAATCGTACTTTACAGACAGACTGGAATTCTATTCCATCGTGGCTGTCGCCGTCGTTTGTTGTTCGTCGCCGTCGCTGTCGCTGTCGCCAGTGCTCAGGTACTTCTGCCAGCCTATGGCGCGCCAACAAACTTTCCTTTTCTCTCTCTCAGTGTAGTGTGTCTCTGCTATTTTTTTCTGAGGCGAAGCAATTAAGGTAGGTCAGATAGAATTTGAGCCAATCCCAGCAAGGCTACTAGCCTGTCTAGTTTTATCCTGGGCACCTCCGAGTCTCCTTTCCCCAGGGGGGGCCTCGGGGGAGCATTTGGAGGGGGTCAGGCCAGGCCAAGACAAGCGGTAGCGTAGGTGGCTCTCTTTTACTCACAGTGACAATCGATGCTAGATACTTCTTGGGTGTAGTGCGGAAGAGAACCGTTTGCCCAACAACTGGGATTAACGTTGCGGATGGCGGCAATCCGTCCTGGAAATTTAGAGGCTTGTTTACTATGGATGACAGGAGCGGCTAGGAGGGTACTAGCGCAGGTAGATAGCCTATTCGACTGTCGATGACCTATTACCTTACCCTTTTACCAGGTACACTGGCTGCCCGGCTGCTGATGCTCATGCCATGTACTTCTACGGGGATCTCGGGCGGAGTGAAGTAAAAAGCGCGATTGTAAAGCTTGCACCCATACCTAGTGTACACTACTTGTGTACAACAGATAGCAGGTGTGTAGCGGGTGTCCAGGATTGATTGCACGAAACGGGGTTGCTTCTAAAGCCAAGTCAGTTCTGTCAACAAGGGTAATAGAATACCGAATACTCCATACCTGGCCGGCATCAACGGGCAAGGTGACAGGAGATAGACAAAGGACGTCTGGGGGGAAAGGGGAAATTGTTACAGAAACGAACGACAATTGGTTGGTTTCCGATTGAGAAATCTGCAAAGAGATGGATGGCAATATTTTGATATGGGATTTCCACATTGTACACGGAGTTCCTTTGCGAGCTGCTAACCTTGCCATGCCATGACAGCCAGCAGTTTGACAGGGGGCCTGAGCTTTGGACGTTGCGATATGGCCAGAAGAGGAGGTAGTACCGTACGTGTGTGGTATGGACCTACTGTGTGCGATAGGTAGGTAGAAGGTAGGGAGATAGGTCAGGTAGGAAGTAAATTGGTAGGCCGGCAGGCATTGATGGCAGGGTGGCAGAGAGAATCAAGTGGTCACAGATTTCACCAAACCCATTCTTCTCATCCTATCCGCTCAGCCGTCCTCCCTTGCCCGCCGCCGGAGTTTGCAGTACAGACGCCAAGCGCTACGGACTTCGCGGTACGACGGATCCACATCCCAGCGCCGTGCAGATTCTCTGGCATCATTGCATCAATGCCTGCCACTCCGCGGAATGCGTACTGTGGTTAGCAGGAGGACACATGGATGGTCCAAGCGGCCCTCCATCGGAACAAGTGTTTGGGAGAGGATACCATACTCCTCGATGATGAGACGAAATGTACGGTTAGGTGAATAGAAGATGAACAAAAGCCGCTGACATGATCATCAGACGGCAGAACTTTGATTCCCACATGGGGTGAAGGAAAATTTCGCTAAATCGGGTTTAGCTGCTCAGAGATTTGCCCTATGTACCTGATGCGCAGGGTATCGTTGTGATTGATGTCGTTACCAAAAAAGATGTGAGCAGAGCATTGATGAAATGGATGGTCCTGCAAAAAATGTCCATGCCAGATCCCGGGGTTTCCAGCAAGGCGCAGTGTCATTAGACGATCCGGCTCCGAGCGCCGGCGGGTCTCGGGAAGTCTTAATCTCGTTCTAGTGGCCCGCTAGAAAGACTTCGACTCTCATTTTAACCAACTCGCGGCAATTGCCCCGAGCCCAAAGGCCATCGCGACAATACTGTGCGGTAGTACCCTTGGTGGCATGTCGGCGACGTTGGAATACTGTTAGTACGGAGTAGACGCCGTGGATTATTATGATCAATGTCGATCATATACCCTTCACAGCAGTTTGTCCACAGAGGGGTCCCTGTTGCTGGGCTGTCCGTCAACAGTCAAACCGCTCCTAGCGCGTGGCCAAGCAACCCCAATGGGCGGATCCTCAGGCTTGACAACCTCATTCTCGCACCTTTGATTGCCATACTTCTTATTTGACAACAGCATGGGGGGTAAAATGCCATGTGGACTATGGAGATGCTAGTGGCCAGGGCCGACGAGGGTTCCTTCACCCGCGATCACGACAGGTCACACCTAGGTAGGCAAGCACAGGTAAGTACATAGCTCAAGACTCCGCTACCTTCACCGGCATCGAGGAGCAAAGGTAAGGATCATCGCTCATGGCCGATGCGGTTGTCGTTCTTTTCTTGGCTGTATTCGATGGAGGTGTTCATCTTAACTTGACCATCTGCCCAGGTAGCTAGTAGGGGCTTTGATGCGCGCGTGGAGGAGCATCCGCGCGCTAAACCACTAAATTTGCCGGTACCTTGTCGGCATCTTCGTTTATGAGCATATTCAGGGCGCAGCGGCAGGTCTAGAGCTCAACTGCCGGATGAGCCTTGGAAGGGCTCGACGACAATGTTCAATAAGGCTATTCGGGATAATCTCTCCACACCGTTGCGGCATATGCTGATAATGGCTTGTTTCTTTCGGTACTTTTTACTATACCGTAGATGTCTGTCACGCGATTCAGTCTTAAGATTTGCTCCCCACAGGAAAGGTATCCAGATTCATAGTTTGTCGTTATGGTAGCGGTACAATGTTGGCGATTTCCATATTCGGTCAATGTGTTTACCGGATACTCAGCCGTAATATTTGTGGTATTTGGTGTACTTCGCGCATGAAAAATATACCAAGCCACTGGAACCACTTACACCAATGACAATCGTGCGTGCCGACTTCCAGTAATGGCGAATGATCCAGCTATCGGACGTTGTCAGGCGCCACAGCGGAAAGGAGAGCATGGACTCCATTGATAGTATTGAATGAGTTCCGTCTTCAGTGGCTGGCTTTGTCCTGCTATACAACTGCCGTATCACGCGCGCGTTTACCTGCTGACTGTCAGCTGCATGCTCAGCCGCCTTACGGTGAGCAGTATGAGTTGCTTATGCAGAAAGGCCCTGCAAACCTCTATACCTGACTATAATGCCAAAAGAGCCCACCTATTCTGGTTACATATGACGTGCATGGGCAATGCAACATGAAAGTTGCTACATCCAAAAACAACCGTATGGCTGACAAGCAGGATGTTCCAATTAGTGGCTCGAAAAGGATGGAGTGTTGTCAATCACGTGCTCTTAGCTGACCGGTTCCTCTAATTTCCATATCGTTGGCATATACCGTCTGGCTGTGCACGTAGAAGGGTATACCCGCAACGTAACGTCTCTCGGCAGGGCTGAAAAAGGCCAGACTTGTAAAGATTCTGAATCGGCATCGTAAACTGACGAGTTAAAAAAGGTCCAGTCTGTGGACAGTGGACTTCTACAGCTTGTGGAATTGCAATGGAGACAGAAGAAGCGGTATGGAAGATTCTGGGTATCTATCAAGGGCATTGTAGCACAGCCGGTATGCTCGTACACCCATCATACTTGAGTGGTGGTTGAACGGGTGCACCGGGAGACTATCACCGGGTCTCGCCAAAGCATATGGAGATGTAAAGCGGAAGGAGAAGCATTGGGGCAGCGCATTTTATTCTCAATGGACCTCTCACGTGTACTCAAGCTGACACGACAGCAATCTCGGAGGGGTGACTCGAGACATTACTTGCTGCATAGTTTCAAGATGGTTGTAGGTATGATAAAGGAGGGCCAAATTTGTTTTGCTGTCAATGAGCTGGTCTGAACCCCTGGGTCCAATGAATGTAGACAGTGAAACCATCCCTACGGAATACGTGGACCACAAACATCTTCCGAACATTCGCTAGTCGAAGATCTTGCTGCAGGGGCACCAACACCACGATATCCGAGAGTATTCGTTTGATTGATTGATTGCTCGATTGATTGACAGAGCAGGGCCAGGCGTCGGGCAAGACTGATTTCTCTTCTTCATCTCACCGTGTGGACAATAGGTTTCATTTGCGTCCCTCCCCTACCTGCCTGCCCTCCCACGGCAGTCGCACATGGCAGAATGAAGTATTCTTTCAAAGGAGCAAAAAGGTCATCGGAGAATTCCATGACGCAGCGGACCGTGTGTTGAGATCGGCCACTGAGATCCGGAGCTGGTGTATCACAGATCGTGAGACGACCTTTACCTGTTCTGGTCTGTTACTGGTTCAAGTGAGCTCGGTGGCCCAGAGGCCCAGCAAGGTACATTGTCTTGTATCACGGCGATCCATGTTTGGACGTCTATGTATCGGGCGATGTCCGATCAGGGCTGTGTGTGAGAAGATGTGTGCGCCGTGCCAGCCTGGTTGGGTCCCCTTCCCTATGTCCGACCCAGGTCAGGGAGTCAACAGATGTACACAGTTAGACAGTCTGAAAGCGGTACCGCCGTAGCTCTCGGTGTGGAGGTTTTGGCAGGCACTTGGCTCGCCCTGGAGGTGATTTGCATCATGACGGAACTTGGTCATAGAGGTGTGGGTTGAACCTCGGCAAGTTGTCCCCCCGGCACCGAGCGAGCATGGACGACATGATAGTAGTCAGTAGCGTGGTCAGAGTAGTGTTGATGCCATGAGTCGAAGAAGAGATGGCAATGCAAAGGAGAGAGAGCCGCAGATTACCCTACCCTTCCTCCGCCAAATAAGCCATGTCAAGGCCAAGGAGCAACCCAGGAGAAGCCAATAATGAAAAGCGGGTAGTGGACCGATGACAGCAGAAAACTTTAAAGTGCCCAGCGCAGAGCCGCAGGGTGCTAGCTTAACCCGAGGCAGTTGGGCAAGGGCAAGCCTTGACCCGATACCTCTTTCGTTGGCAATGGTTGGGTCAGAGCAGGTAAAAAGGCAGGAACTCCGAGTTTAACCTTACTCCGTAGTGTGATGGTTAGTGCCTAGGACAGTTCATTCCCAAGTGGAATGGTCTTCCGAACCCGTCTCAGTAGTAGCGGGAGTAGTGTGGTGGTCAAGCCTGTTGTTATTGTTGACAGCTTACTAGTAGGAGGAAAAGGACCGGATGCCCGATACACCACGCGATCAGGTAATCGAGCGACAAGACAATGAAAGCTGGTGAGTGGTTGGTTTGTTGTAAGCGAGGGATGGACGGCCAGAGAAAACAGCGAAGGAAAAGGTCAGTTAGTCTTGCTTGTGGTGGTAGTGCAGTAGGCAAGAAAAGACACTGTCTCTATTATCGGCTAGTTAGTCAGATTTTTTTTTCTTCCCCCTTCGCTCTTTTCCCCTTGGCAGTAGTCACTAGTTTTTGGGGAACAACAGTTGGCAAATCGGCTCGCTGCATTCGATTTCTTCTTTTTTTTGCCATCGGGAAGCCGCAAGCGGTGTCGTCATGGACGATAGCATACGCTGCGGCTGCATGACTTCCAATGCAGATTTTATTGCATCTGGTTTCCGGTTTCCAACGCTTCCATACAGCCAGTGTACTACCTAGGTACTGTAGTGTAATGAACATACACAACACACATCGGCTTACCCCAGCGCCAATCTCTGCAATCGACATGCCCTTACATCAAGGGCCCCTAAGAATGTTTAGAGAGAAAAAAGAACAATTAGTTTCTTCGCCCAATGTAATCAATGCACTCAAAGTGTCCAATAATGACTATTGTCAGTCGCGCAGTATCAGACTCTGGCGGCGCGAAACTTTAACCAGGCTGTACTCGGGTAGCTAAGGTGCAGGCACGTTGACGCCGTCCCTACCTAGTGTATGGTAGACAGACAGCATTAAGGCAAAATCATCAGATAATTACATTAGGCAGGGCTCTCTTGTCTTGGCTCACTCGCGACACAAACCTCATTCGATACTCACGGCAATCGCATGTGTCACTCTCAGGTAGTCGATGAATGAATGAATATATCTGGGACTATTGCAGGACCTTGTCCGGATCTTGCCAAGCTCAAGCGACTTTTATACATATTATCCCTGTACTGTATTATTCGCAGCGCAGCATCGCTTCTCCTTCTCCACACAAGACGGACAGGAGCAAGACCGGCCCCGCTGAACAAAGGTGACTGACAGACAGCCAAGCAGGGAGATGTCGTCTCTGCTCTGCTCTCATTTGTTGACTGCGTCGGAACCGACTCTTCTACAGCTGGCATCGCAGCTTGCAATGGAACCCCCAATCGTTACCACCCATCCCTGCCGTCTGCTTCTGATTGGGCACCTTTGCTCTGGGATGGCTGAATAGTTCCCTTCCCCGTCCATGCAGAGGCAGAGCGGCGAGGTATCACAACGGTTGCCGAGAGACATTCAGGCCTGAGCCAATGCGAGTAATTTGCTCACCGCTTCGAGAAGAAAAAATAAAGCACTTGCCCACACATAGTATACACTTCGACGAACGGCTTCAAGCAGCATCCCCCCCTCCCCAAATCAAAAACCCCGGGCCTTGTATTCCATGTTTGGTAGCGCCTTGTCTTGCCTTGTAAAAGCTTGAATTGAAAATGCCTGGCAGAACATCAA
This sequence comes from Neopestalotiopsis clavispora, assembly GCA_014621435.1. Lineage (NCBI taxonomy): Eukaryota > Fungi > Ascomycota > Sordariomycetes > Amphisphaeriales > Sporocadaceae > Neopestalotiopsis > Neopestalotiopsis clavispora. The sequence continues at coordinate 261,367 of JAANBA010000016.1, forward strand.
GGCCATTGCTTGCAAGTCCCCTGTTTGGCGGAGATCGCTCTATGCTTTTTTCCTGTCGTGGCGTCGAACGATTTGCATTCTGTTGTAGGACAAAGAGCTTGCTACCATACCCTGGCTGACTGAATGGCGGGCGGTCACCACAAGACCGCTCGCTTGGTCGATGTCGCTTCCGCCCAGCTTTGCGCTGCGCTGGGCGTCGAGCTCATGCCCTCCGCCGGCTGAGCTCCACTTACGGTAGACCTGAAGGTTATCTTCCGCTCACCAGGCTGGCTTGGGGCTGGCTGGCTGGCTGGCTTGCTCACTGGGAGTGTGAAGTTGGACCTGCCTGTGGGAAGTCGGAAATGCCGTGCTGCACCAGTACGCGCTTGCGGGCCTATGCGACGGGTTACCGATATATGTAAAGTACTATTCATTGATATATGTATGGTATGTGTGTGTGTGTTACTGCTGTACTATGTGTACCTGTATACTATGCATGGGAATATTGCATTGGGAACAGAGAAAAAGAAAGCAGGATGGAATATTGACCATGTGGCAATATTTCTTGTAGGACCAGGGCCCAATCAGGCTGCGATTGGGCGAAACATGCGCAAGTATGGAAAGGCTTCATGCAATAGTGCTGTATGATGTTTGATACCGTCCGTCATATAATTCTAACATTGGTTTCAGTCACTCATTATTACTCGGTGCGAGTGCCGGACTTGGTATTGACTTGGCTGATTATGCGCCGGCAAACTTCAAAGTCGGAATAGGGGCATGGAACGTTGTATGATTCCACCCTTGTGAGATGAGCTACGATGTGCTGATGCTGAGCGCCTGAGGCTATACCAAGCCAAGCAGCAGCCAGTGCTCAAGGGGACGGACAGTGGCATGAATCAGCGCGCTGCGCCGCTCAGCACAAGATGTTTATGAAAGAAGTGTTAAGAAATGGATGCCTAGGTCATTACACGGTAGGCCACGGCTTGCCCACGGGAAAGGAACAAGAAGCTTGAAACGAAAATAGAAACATACTAGATCCCGTTTGGGCTTAAGCAATATTGCCGGAATCCAGCGCCGTCACTGGTTGTTCCCGTCAGGTGTGGTGGATGACTCGCGTTCTGCAGGCCATTTGGTCAGGAAGCTAACCCACAGGAATGCTCACAGCCACACTGCTTTATCCTCCATTGAGTTGTTATGTCCTAGGTAGGTCCTCGGAGTCGCTCAATATCGGGGTCAAGGCCGTCGCGTCACATTTCTCTGCTCTGATCATGTCTTGTGCCTCTGCAGATGAATACCGAACTTGGTGAGTCGCATATGTGCAACTGGCGCCTCTTCAAACTCTCTTAGATACCTCGAGAGTTTCAAGCGCAGCGTAGAACGAGGCGAGCAGGAGGAGAGACAGAAAAGAAAATTGATCGGTGCATGGTCTTTGGTGGGAGCTCTGCTGTATGGCTGATGGGTAATGGTAAAAAGGTAGTCAAGGAAACTCAGTTTTGCAGCTAGCCCCCCACTTTCGCTTAGATTGAGGAAAGCGCGCTGCCAGCCCTTTGTGCATCTAACGAGGCGTCATATTCCAAAGGCTCGAATAATTCTGGCGTCTCTGCTTTGTACATGCATAGTGTATGCAGTGCTAGTGCGAACTGTATGTTGAATTTCTAATCAACTCGATATTCTTGCTCTTACTCTGGTAGCAAGAACGTGGGTCGTCCCTGCTACGTTGAGTTCTGCCCCCGGCATGCGGAAAGGGCAAGTGCCATGACAAAGAGTTCATGCACGGAGTAGAAATGCATGAAAATCACCAAATTTCAGTCTCTCAGCAACGGCGTGATATCAGAATTGATTATTACCATGTATGAGCAGATGTGCCCGTCCAAGCCCCAGAGGACCCTTGGGAAGATGACCAACGACCGTTGAGATGCCGTGGTTGCGGATCATGACGTTCATTTTCACACACAGGGATCGCGGGCAGGGATTCTGGGGTTCCTTCACCACACTCAAAAGGCAGCCAGTCAAAGTTGGGCAATCCGCGGCTTGGTGACAGGGTCTTGCTGCTAGGCTAGCTAGATGAACCGGGGTCATGCTGCGAGACCCGTCAAAAGAATACGAGAAACCACGGTTTCAGCCTACCTGAATGGGCAATCGTCATAGGGACATCCATGGGTCAGATCGGGTTTTCTGGAAGACCTGTCAGGGACCCCTAGTCGCTCACTGGGGAGATCCAACCCAAACGTCGACTTTTCTCACTAGTGTAGAGAAAATACCGTGGTCGCGTCGCAGAGAAAGATCGCAATTCCCCATCAACCAGAGATGCAAGACTCCATACTCAGGTAGGGGCTTCTCCCCAGTTGGCCATAGTTCCGAGCGGCAGTTTTCGGCCGGTCACCTTCTGCGCCTCTGATCAGAACCAGAAACAAGCAACAGGGCCGATGGGCACATGATGGGCATCGCTGGAGTGGTGAATGCTGCATTTGATTGCCTATCTAGGCCTATGGAGCACTGTATAGGTAAAAGATTATAATGCCAAGGGGTAGGTCGTTCTGTGATAACTTGACACGCCCCGAGACGAGGTTGACTAAGCTCGGGGGCCAACAATTTGTCGCCTTTGACTAAACAATGACAATTTATCACACACTCGCTCATGATGGACTGGTTAGGGTCTGCATCAGTGTTGACTTGGCGTTTTCGCATCAGATAGGGCACTTGACCGCAGGCTCATCACGCCACAATCACCAGTATAACCTCATTGATGACATTCAGTGAAGTGCCGTCTGACTGCTGCTGCTACTAGCACGACAGCCTCAGCCCATCTGTTTGTCACGTTAGGGAAAAAGCAGAAGCTCGGTCCAGTGATTGTGGCCTCTTGGTGCGCCGGCATCTCACGTTACAACTCCACGTTCCATCGCGATGCCGATGGGACCAGGACCCAGCCGCGCCTCATCAAATCAACGCGACGGGGACCCAAAAAGGCTATGCACTACGATTTTCCGGCATTTTGGTTCGCGACGGTTGCTTAAGCTTGAAAGATGGGAAGAAATGACGTTCCTGGTAGACGACCGTGGATATGACATAATTCCCCCGTTCTGAGCCTCTGATTGATGGGTTTGTCTTCGGCAGGCCTCGGGGCCTAGGATTCGGCCAAACCCTGAATGATCCAAGGGATCAGGGGACTTCAATGCCAAGACATTCGACTGCTTACTAGCATAACTCTCTTTACACGACTTTTCCACATTGGGAACTGCTGGGAACCACTTTCACAACGTGCTGAAAGCTCCATCCAGGTTGCACACCTAGGTATGGCCATCCTCAGCTGCAGTGATGGCCCGCCGATCCCGGCACGCACCGAAGGCCAATTCATGCTGTTATCGTTCAACGTTCTTCCTGGTGTTTTTATTTGTTGGCCGTCAATGCTTGGCTACCTACCCGTACCTGGCCTACCTACATTACATGACAATAGGAACAGCAATATCCGTACGAGCTACAGCCGCCTAAAAATAAACAGCACTTCGGAAAGATTATAGGGGGCTGATTCAGGGCGGCCAATAACTTTTGTGAGTTGGGCCACATATTCACGCCGAGCAAAGGAAAGTCAGCCGCGCCAAGCATTAGTACAGAGAGTATACATGCGTCTCTGAAGCAGCAACAGCATTCCCAGCGACACGGTCCAATCTACGAGGGAGGACACAGACGAGCCAGTCGAATGGTTCTGTCAGTTGAATGTGACAAATAGCATTTACAATCCCGTTGGCTATGAGCCGTGAGTGACAGCTTTGACATTCCTTCGACGGAAGTGCTCACCTGAAACTGTGGGGGGTTAAACTCTTTTGGGACATTTTTGGAAGCGGGTAGAAAGGTGTATATCCTTCGGCAGAGTAACGAAATCAGGTTTAGTGAGCGAGCACCGTACGGTGAAGACTGAAGAGTACTGCTGCTACTGCTACTACCAACTGATCGCTCTACTCCTCCGTACTTCCGAGGCTATGTCTTTGGCTACTTTGTCAGAGCAAGAATTAGCGGGCCATTTTAGGACATGAAAAGCTTTTTCCATCATTGGACAGGTCGTTGGTATACTTGATTAGCTCAGCATGGTCATGAAGCGAATGGGCTTCGGTAGAAAGAGCCTGGTTGTGGGTTATTATCATGTGTGTCATGAGGCACGGATATGCATGCAAAGCGTATGATCAATATTGTGAAGTAGACGTGCTTCGAATGTCACCCTGTGGCGTGATGAGCGGTCGGCGACGAATTACTTGCACGTATACATACAATGCGCAAAATCCAACGACAATTCTCAGAATTGCCTAAACCTGCGGAACGGCGGCCAAGTATAAGCCCGAACTTGCATCCCGTCGCCTCACCTATCATATCTACTGTAGTATATATATGGCCCTACCAAGCGTGTCGCCCACACACACTCGCGCTACCTACACAGGTAGTGCACAGAAGACACTAAACATGACCTAGCGATGCACGGTAATCGGGTGTCTCTGAGACTGCAGAGCATGATCGCACGTTTGTGTGTCGGACGGCGGCAAAAGAAGTGCATCATGATGGGAAAAGGTCGATACCTTAGGGCCGGTCTATCGTCGGTTGAGACCGGTGACCATCATCTGCCACTATGCTCGCTCTCAACCGTCAGTGGTTCGGCGCTTGAATTTCCTGAAGCGAGCGTGCTTTGGGTCTTACCACTGTTTCTAGCTTAGCTGAAAAACGCGAGACCGAGCCCAGGAACCTAAGCAGCAAACAACCAATAAGTCCGCGCACAGCCACGATCGATATATCGGCCCCGTAACTTATGGATGGTGCCTGATGCTTCTTGTGTCTAATGGACCTATTTTGGGTACGTGCCACTACTCACCTACCTGCCCGGTCGAAATCAGAAAGTCGCCCACACTGAGATATCAAGACCCACTGCCTTTGATAGATGTGCCACAATTTAGATCACCGATGGCCGCTATCATGTTCGGCATCGTGAAGATTATTCACGGAAAAAAGGAGTGTGCGATGACTTATACTATGCGGCGTCAGAGTGGCAATGGAACATTGGAGGAAGGAAGGAGGAGTGCAGTGTAAGCAACTGAATTGACTCAACGGCGCAGAATGGACTTTTTGTCCCCAGAAAGTCCTGGCTTGCATATGCTTCATGTAGCCGCCAAAAGGATTACCACAGTAACGGGGTCATCCTATACTACAAATGCATACTGTTTTCTTGGGAGTCACTTGGTGTGTGTTTTTTTCTCTTTCCACACGTTCCCTACCATGCCTACATGCACGTGTAGGTAGGTAGGTAGGTCTTGCATGTACCCTAAGTATGCATGCAGTTGCAGGCTCCCAGATGCGCGTGCTGGTCCTCATGGCAAGCTTCCGTTGGGGCCCGGGTGAATTGGCTTTGGCTTCTTGCTCGCTAACTAAACCTAAGGCAGCCAAACACAAGAGTAAGTAGCATCACTTCATTAGGGTATGTGTTGGCCACCAAGGTGGGAGTGGTGGAAGAAGGGAAGGGCTACTACGCTATGATTCAACCGTGACGGCGGATGGCCCATCAGTGTTGGATTCTCGCGGTACTTGGCATTATACTACTGGACACCGATTTTGACTCATTTGCTACGTTCGCCATGCAGTTGCCATAGAGGCGTGATTACCATGTCATTGATGATGGCGGCTTCGATGACGCCGGCGGCACCGTGTCTAGTGTAGCTTGCAAGGCAGCTAATAACCCTTCCCTTATTCGAGGCCGTAATGCGCGGGATAAAGGCATTGCATACCAATTATACTCGATCTTATGTGATATATGTCCATGTTGGGAAGGGACATTATTCCAAGTGTGCCTATTATAGAATTCATAAGTTATGGGCTGTTTTTTTATTGCTGGGTAGCGGGAGTGCGTCCGGAGAATCCAGTACAATATGGCACTACCTTATGCTAGGTCTGCACGAGACCCTCAGGTGCCAGTTGTGTGCATGCGACGTAACCTCCAGCCGGGCGCAAGAGTGACAGAGAGACTGACCACTTTGGGTACATTCTGCGCCTCCACGCCCGCCATTCGCCAGTTCGGTACCTAGTAACTTACCGAGCGGGTGAGCAAAGTCGAAGTGGCCCAAGAACTAGTAGTATGCGACCTCGGGAATGGATGGATCTGTGCTTGCTGCTGTCTTTGTTTGTCACTTTTTTTTTCTTCCTATCTGAAGTGCCCCGTCGATCACTTTGATGATCAATCAGATGGACTGGTAACCTTCAATGTTCCTGGGGGCCCAAAGCTCAAAGCCCAAGTTCATCATTTCTCTCAGGGCAATGCCTCAACCGTGGCCCCGTGCCGCTCCAGGGCCCATACTCTTTTCAAGTCCTCCCCGCTGGCTGGGGCTGGCTGTCGGAGCGCCGGTACGGACTCGAACTGGGCCTGCAGATTGAAAGCTAGTACAATAGGTAAAGGAAGGGTAATATGGGAAGGGTGAATGAGAATAAAAAAAAAAAATAAAAGATAAAAATTACTGCACAGTAGGTAGGGTACTTAGCAAGCTACATGGCTCTAGCAGGCCCTCTGCAACCGTTGACCCTGGTGGCCCCAGAAGCAAACCCCCGTCGCCATGGCTAAGGTAACGATTATGCAACTAACGGCCTGTTTACTCCACCAAGTACTCCAGTCCTCCGCCCTCTGGAGTTGCGATGTACCGCTGTACATGCCCTGTGCCCCGTCCCACGTTCCCAGCAGTATCGGGCCCAGTAGTATCGATGTACAGGGGCACTGCAGCGAGTGAAGGCACCACATGCACCACATTGCCAAGTACCTACTGGGCTCCAACACTCTACCACCAGCCAGCAAGCAGCAACAGCGACAGCAGCAAGCAGCACCGACCGACCACCCCCCATGTCGGGTCGCCCTAGCCTAGGGAATAGGAAAGTCAAGTCGCTCGCTGAAGCCAAACCAAAGCAAGCCAAGGCCAACCTTCCTGCCGCACCGCCCACCACCTGCACCACACACACTCACACACTCACACACACACACAGAGCAGCGTGCAAGGTCTTGTCTGCCCGTTCCTCCAAACATGGGCCAAAAGCCAAAGCCAAAGCAGAAGCCGCCAGCCCATGCTGCCGGTTTTTTATTTATTATGGCACCCGACCCCCCAGCCAAACGCTCCCACCTCTACTATCATCAACTCAATTCGAAGCGTCAGCTACCTTAACAACTCAACCACACTCGCTTTCCACCTCAAAATCTCCTCCCCTTAGGAAGTCCTCGTTGACTCCTGTCATTCGCTTGTTCCCTTTTTGTCGTGTTTGGAGATCTCTGTGGTTTGGAAAGTGCTTGTCAACTCGAAAAAACTCAATACCATTTTCTCAGTAGCCCACCCCGGAAGCAGATCAGTCAACCAACCTATCGTCACCGGCCCTTGTCAACCACTACCACCTACTAGCAACCTTCGGTATACCAACAGCAGCAGCAACCGCAACCGCCACTTGCTTCGCATCGTTACCGAAAAAATAGCAGGAAAAAAGGTCAAAACTATCAACTTCGCAGCATTGCAGCTTGAAGAGGGAAAAAGAAAAAGAAAGAGAGACGATTATATCGCAACTCGATCAGCTTCATCGACCCATTGTTAGCGTGTAGCCTTTTTGGTGAAGAAAATCTCAAGAGATATTTCGGGTCGCTTGTTGAAAGAGGAAAAAAGACACGGGCAAAAGGTTATACTCTAGGCATATCAGACCCACCTAGTCGGCACCGCTTACAACACTCTGCTCGTCGACAACTTGTACGCCTTTTGCAAGCTATTCAAGAAAACGGCTTCATTTGACATATTTATGTCACGATTCCAGTAGTCAACAGACCAGCCGTCCCTTGCAAAATAAAAGCAGGGCACTTCGCAGCTTTCGTGTGTTGTCTGAGAAGAGATCTGCTTGCCTAGTAGATCCTATCCGCACCAAACACCCATTCGCTCGCTTCCATACTCAGTACGATTCTTTCGTGCTGTGGTTTCATTTTCTCAACTCTCAACCTTTAATTTTTATTTACAGCTTATAAAATGGCTGGTCCCGGCGGTGGTCCTCCTCGACGCAGCCACACCAAGTCCCGCAAGGGCTGTGACAACTGGTATGTTTTGTGCTAACGATGTTATACGCGGGTTTATAGTTTACTGACAATATTCTAGCAAACGTCGTCACATTCGCTGCGACGAGAATTTCCCTCAGTGTCGCAACTGCACCAAGCACAAGGTCCGATGCCCTTACCAGGATGTTCCCGTGGCCGATGACAGATCTGCTACTCCGGACAAGCCTGATCTGCTTTGGACTCCGGCCATCGAAGCAGCCATCAGCAACTGGAAGATGACGGGAATTTTTCCTTTCCCCAACCTCCACATCTACCCTGCGCCTGACCCGCGGTACTTCACGACGAATGAGCTGAGGCTGCTCTACCATCTTGCAAACATTTGCAACGAGCTCAGCGCCATCGATGCTGGCGGTTTCACTCTGTGGACGCGCCAAATTCCTACGTGCGTCCCCTAATTTTTGGTTTGTCTGACATTCCTGCTGACTTCCGAGACAGCATCATGAAGATCGGCGCTACCCACCGATATGTCATGGAGGCTCTCCTTGCCTTCGCCGCCATGCACATTGCCTTTCTCACCGACTGCCCAATGGTTGGAAACATGGCTTACGCACACCGCGGAATTGCCATCAAGGGCCTGCAGGAAGGCCTCGCTGCATTTGTGAGAGAGAACTCTGACGCCGTACTGGCTGCCTCCATTGTGCTTTCGTGGCAGGCTACAGATTGGTAAGCCGCATCATGCAGAGATCCGCAGGATTATTGTCTAATTTGGGATACGTACAGGCGAAGCTGGACTCACCTCATGCAAGGAACCACGACCGTTAGTCCAATCCATTTTCCGGGTTTAAAATCAAGTAACACTAACAAATCAAACCAGGTCATCGATCTCATGGAGCCATGGAAGCACGAGTCTCAATTTGGCGACTTCATCAACGAGAGCGCAACATTCCCAACGGCACCTCCTTCGCCGACCCCGGATCACAAGCCCAACCAGCCACTCAAGGAGGACTTTGATGCCTTCCAGCGCGTGATTGCCCAGGTTCAAAAGGTCGAAGCTCACCTCAAGCAGAACAAGGAAGACGTCAAGCTCCCGCAGCAGTTGATCGCTTTCCTTAAGGGTGCCAAGAAGGTCAGCGCCATTCAGTCAGTGTCGGAGCAGTTTGATCGACTCCAGCCTTTGAGATCCTGGCTCTTCTGGCTTCCAGTTGCATGTCTCCAGCAGAACACGGGCTCTCCCAGTGCTCTGGTGGTTATTGCCCACTACTACACAGCAGCGATCTTGATGGAGCGCCTGTTCCCCGAGATTGGCGCCGCCTACTTTGGAAGTCTCTCCGTCCAGCCTGTGGAAGAGATCACCCGCCGACTGTACTCGATGAAGGTCTCCTGCCAATTCGATGGCGATCTGGCAACACCGCTCGACCTCATGCAATTCCCCATGCAAACCGTGGCAGATTTCCGCGCCCGCATGGGATTTGCTGAGCCCGCTCGCACGCCCTCGCTTCCTCAGTTCAACACGCCGCCGCCCACCTTTCCTCCGGACTTCTACTGCGCCGACGACATGTCCCAGGGCACACCCACCTCGACCACCTCTTACTTGGCATATGGGGAGAACCCCTTGGCTTTCAACTTCAGCACCGAGGATCTCTCCAATACGTTGGCCCCCGAGCAACACGAGACCGGTGCTGCCATCAGCCCCTTGACGATCTCGTCCCCGTACCCAAGCGGACACTATCTCAGCATTCCGTCTCCTGGCTTCGGTGGCGGCTACAGCCCGGCCTCCTCCACCTTCGGTGAAGGGTCGGTCGTGTACAGTGACAATGAGGACTACGGTTCTTTCGATGGCGGATTCACGGGATATCCGCCTCTTGGCCCGGCTGGGACCAACAACTATGGCTGCGGGTTCGTCTCTCCATTTCAAGCACCTGTGGTGTACAGCACCTAGATTCACCACTACGGCGCCGTCCCGCGACTGGTTGAGGACAACATGATTGACCGTGCCACTCAGGATCAACTCTTTTGACGCTCCTGCACACCAGGATCTGATGGCAACACCTGTGGTCTTGTCACCTCAACCTATCCACCACGCGCATTCGCCATTCCTCCAGCCCGAGGCGACGCACACGGCTCCTCGATCGACCAGTCCCTTTTCACTGTCGGCGCCGTCGCCCCAGCTCATGTCACCACACACCTTCCAACCTCACCATTACCACCACCGCCATTCATCATCCGCCTCGTCAGTACCCGTTCAGCCTCAGATCAAAAGGGAGCTCAGCAGGAGGCTTTCCGGGTATCTTCGACAACCTTTCTAATGATTGTTCGACAACATTCAAACAGACGCAATTGTACAACACATTCCTTTGACAGGATCGCACGATACTACGACACGTTACTATCGACACAATGATAGACACATTCCTTTACGAAGAATTCCAAAACGGCATATAATATCTGACCGGGTCAGTCCTTACGGCATCAGCAAGACACAGCATCATAGACACTCCTTTTTTACAAAGACATCAGCATTATAGACCATCACGCTCCTTACGATTTTTACGAGGCTTTCTATACACGGCATAGAATCTCATCCGCTCCTTACAAAAAAGCATCTGATTTACCACTTTACACGATACCCAGCTTCCAAACTGCATAGCGACTGTTTAAATTTTTTCGATCGGGGGACACCAAAAAAGATTGGTCAGCGAGGACCATCAACTGCATTGGGCGGCGTTAGAAACTTGTTTTATATTTTTGTCTTTTTTTTGTGTGGACTAACAGAGTCCTTGGTTATATAAATGGAAACGAGAACATTGCCAGTCAATGTCCCAGCGCGGAACACAGGGAGTTATAGGCGCCTGAGCGTGGCAGGATAGCGCTGTAGTGTTTTTCGCAGCGATTCGCAAATTTTGAGCGAAAAGGTTCTATGATCAATCATGTTCTCTCTCAGTTATCTTCTCTCAGAGGCCAGGTCGAGTGGTATTGGTGACAGGTGGCAATGTTGTTCATGTCTAGCAAACGTGGGGGACAGAGTCCTGCCAATGCCTGGGATCTAATAATAATACTAATTGATTGGTGGTTTACACACATGTTTCATTGTTTTGTCTATGTGCACGTCTCTTGTGAATAGCATCTATCGACAACCCAAGTGCCGAACATTGTAATGGTCGAAAGACGACCATGACGTAGGTACATGAAGTAGGAGGTTGCGCGCCGGTTCATTTCACAGGTGGGCGGGATACAATATTGATTCCGGTAATCATATTCCGCACGAATGCAGATGGCAGTTATAGCAAGAACCAATCAAGAAGCAGACAAAAATGTGCTAGACTGGGGGTAACATGACCGGGCTGGCATCGTTATAGCGCCCGTCTTCTTTTCCCCATCCTATACGAGTTTTTGCACTGGCACGCGGCTGGGCTACAAGAGGACTAGCCTCGACTATTCTTAGGAATTTCGCTTAAGCCGGTGTGTGTGTGTCGGGCGATTATCTGCCACTTCTTTCTATTTTTTACAGGGCACGATTTGATTGTCGAGTTGGTGTATTGACGCATCAAGCCTACATTGTACGGTGATTGGGCCAACCGAGACCAATAGGAAAAAAAGGCGTAGCAATGCCACTGATGGGACGAAAAGGTGATGGCAAATCGGCGCATGTGGTGCGGTCAACGAGAAAGGTTCAGCTATGCAGAGCCGCCGTTGCGAAGGATACGGGAATCTTTTCTTTTTGTTTAGAGAGTATCGGCTTATTCCATCCCTTACCATTTCCTATTTCAGTTTATTCTGTGATTGCTTCGATTGTTAGACCTTGCTTGCTTCATGCAGGACGCAAAGTCAGCAACACCGTTTTTCTTGGCCACCCTTGCGACGGTCTTCCCTCCCTCTCGGTTCATTCCGGCGGCTGGCTTTGGATGCCCCTGTTCCTGCATGGGAGATACGGCAGGACAGGCCGCAATGCATGAAGTTCGAAGAAAAAAAGAGGGCTGGTCATTGGAAAGACGTCGTCTTCTATTGCGGCTCGTTTCTGGCTCCTGGGACTTTTGGTCCACAGTTGGCGGCCGAGTGTAGTATCAGTTATCTGCGCAACGCTGGACATGCATCTGCGACCACGGTTCGGTGACCTCGTGATTTCTTGCTGTTCGCATGCTTGACTGTTTTGAGACTCGACACGTCTTGCCGTGCTTGAACAATGATCGCAAGTCTTCATTCGGCGATCTTGCAGGTCCCTTACTTTTCTTGCAATACAGCAACCGGTATCGCGTTCCGATACTGAAAGGCTGGTCGGAAATGCTACTAGGCCGCGGCCAATATCTGCTGCTTAACTACAGGCTGTAAAACGCGGAGAAACGAGGTACCGTACATTACATGACGGACATGCGCGCCCATCTAATGCACGGCTCGATTACCTAAACAAGACCATTGAGGGCTCGGTCTCATTCAACGGCGGACCTCGGGGTTTGATGTTGCCCAACATCACTCGATTTCGAAAAACATGAGACATTACTCGACTATTCGCGATGCAATTTTGCGAAATATGCATGTTTACTACTAAATGGGGAACCATAAATCCAGCGCTAAGAACTTTTTCTGCCCTCTCCTTTGACCAAAACAAACGCCGGACTTGCGACGTCGACGTCATTAGTCGGTTACCTGTCAAACCATAAAACAATTCTTGGTAAAGTTAACTACCCTGTGTACCTGCCAAGACCTGTTGCGAGTCTATCTTTATATATTGGCCGAGTGTGGCCAAACACCTAACCGTGAAAAGAACTAGGCTGGATTCCCTTGTTGTACTCTATTGGTGAAGATACTTCATACTTTCAGAGGCATCAACGTCTCCATCAAATTACCTCTTAAGGTAACATTTTTGTTTGTTTCTGGCGAGACTTCAGAGACTATAGTATTGCCGTAGATAGGTGCCGCTCACTGACCCGTCAGACTAGGAAGTGATGATGTAGATGTCACGTGCCCAAAATGATCTGTGTGCTCGTTCCGCGTACACAAACCATCGTACGATTATTGGCAGATTACTAAACAACGTTTATCCAGCTTTTGAATGGGTGAGATAGTGTCAAGAATCCGAGTACGATCGGCCGAGTACGACTGGGCCGACTAGCACTTTTAGCTCTGAGCTGGACAACAGTTGCCAGATGGAGATCTAATGCGAAACCAACGCTATCGAGGCTATCACTCACTAAAAGTATTGCCGCACCATTCAGAATGTCGCGCCCTGATTATAAGTCATGTAGATCCTGCTCTAGTGCACACAAAAGGAAGCCCACAACCCAAAAACTTATCATGGCGGCGCGGCAGTGCCTAGGTGAGTGGCGGCTACAACGTTGCGAGATGCGAGGCTGCGAGCTGAATAGTTTAGAACTTCAGGGTCCTGCCAGAAGGGAAAGAGAAAAGGTTCATTAGTGTTGGTGCAATTCTTAATGCATTTCTATCTTTTCCTGCAGATCATGACAGGTGCGACGTTGAAAGCCATGTATCTGAGTATCGATACCTAGGTTCAAAGGTGTACATAATGCTCACAATAGTCAAGTACCGGATACGTTCTTATTGACTCGTGGATATTGAAACTAATACATGATGGCATTTGTATTATATCGAGAATACTCGCGCTTATTTTATCAAATTCTACTCTACAGAGTACAAGCCGTCATGCCGGAATGTCAGGGGCAGGGGCAGGGGCGATAACAGAGCCACTTGTGCTTTCAACTCCGGGACTGGGATATCTGCCAGAGTGCGTCAGGGGAACCGGTCACCACTTGGGAAGGAAACTTGACATGATGTATCTGTGTTGGTAGTGAATACCGTATGGAAGTCGTTCTAACTGATCACCCAGGTGCCCCGACGGTACTTGGTTCTCCGTAGTGCTTCGATGATACTAATGCGCATTTCTTGATTCACTTGAAGTTAGCATTGATCTATTGATCGTGGAGCCATCGCTCCGGCCAGGTACAATGATTAAGTTTTGGCCAAGATAGCCTCTCTACGAATTGAGATGTACATTGCGCTTCTGGATTTGAATCGAAGCGGACATCATTGGATCCAATCTTGGTAAAGGTAAAATGGACAAGGCGCTCCTCGAGCAAGGGCTCATTCGCCAACCTCGGATCCGTGCAATTGTTGATATAGGCTATCTGTGCATCATAGCGACTCGATAGCGAGTCAGCTAGAGCGCATTCCTTGCTCAATTGATCCATGGCGGTTGATTCTGAATCGTGACTATCTTGTTGTTTAGTCACGAGACAGAGAATAATAGAGTATATGTGGGAGTATAGACCATCACATGCATGGTGCCACCAGCGACCAGTCGATAGGTACTTCGGAAGTTCATCTTGTGTATCTCCATGCTTACCGGTACTTACGTTCTCGAAGCACAATATCTTGAGAGCAAGGAGTCGTACCGTTCTCCCGTGCACTGTGTACTTACTGCTTTTCCTGATTGTCTCTATACCCTAGAAGAGCATCGCACCCGATATGCAATTCTGATGATGAAGGGAACTACTCTCACATTGTTGACATGTATCTCCATGTGTACCGGTCGCTTCGTTCCATATACGACCGTATGCAGTCCCAAAATGTGACACAGTTCCTGCCTTAGTCGATATCCTACGACCCTGCAATATACGTCAGCTATTTACAACGGTCATGATGGAGGTTCAATGCAGGAGCAGTGCAATAATAGCAATGCGGAACAATATGCATAGAAGGAGGAAAGAAGTCTGTTTGCGAAAGCTGTATATACAACACTTGATTAACTTTGATTGGTAATACAATTACTTTCCAATTACTTGCCCTGGTGTGTATCGCTTCATGCAAAACCACCTGCCACGTCGTTCACTGGCAACAATCAGCGACAGAAACTCGCATCGTGCTGATGAGTATCGATAATCCGAATTCGAAACTGCCCATGCTCCATGATACTGCGCGCATCTGAGCCTGGTCATTTGCTATCTGAGCAAGATTAAGAGAAGCCAGTCGTCCCTCACCGTCTGACAGCAAGTTTACGCGGCCACGAGCATAACTTCTGCTACCTCACTGGACATGCAATCAGGGAGCCGCAATCCAGAGAAAAATCTCGTATTCGGTTGATCCTGCCGTTAGCCTGGAACTTGCATAAAAAGATCGGATACACATGCAGAGCAAAGCTGGAAGGGAAAGAACTTCCATACAAAGGGATCATCGTTCCTTGCAGATTGTCTTGCCTGCCACGCACATGTCGTTCAAGGTGAGAGAAATGGCCAATGATTATTTACACGGGCACGGTACAACAAAGATGCCAGACATGCAGGTTTGAGTACTTTTTAACCTGTCTGCATCGTTCCCCTGGCTTGTCTTTGTCGGGGCGCGCAAGGGTCGTGGTGGCAGCAAGAGGGTAGTGAGGAGGGGTCCTTTTGGTGTAACACAACGGGAGATCGCCGGCGAGGGTGGGCATTTCAATGTACAGACGTTAAATGCCTAATTAGGAAAATCTTCAATTCGATAAAATGAGTATGTCGAAGAAAAGAAGAGACTAGAAAAGAAACCAAGAAGAAGCAAGCACAGCGGTGCTCGTGTCACGACGGGAATGCCACGGGGTACAACGGCCAACTGACATGTGTCGCGAACCTTGCCTTGTACAGGAGAGCATGAACCGCCATTTGCATGCAAGTCGTGTGCTGCTTCAAGGCGGGATCACTGCACCAAAGCGCTGCCAAAAAGGCATGATTGTCTCGGGGACCTGCCTACAATGACGCTCTGGTTTCACTGTGTTCTTGCAGAATGCTTTGGTTGGCTCAGATGGGCCTCTACCTGTTTCGATCATCTCTCTGGTCTACTCCATCTACCATAGGAACTCAAGTCGTACCTGGTCGTCGCACGTGTTCAAGTCGTGTGGCTGTGCCCTTGCGATACATGGATTCTAGGATGGAAACGTGCTCCAATCTAAGTGTAGATTTCCATTGGCATAGTTCAGCATAGATTGCTGTGATCGCTGGGGCTCTTCAAATGCATATTGCACAACCTCGACGGCGAGTATTGAAAGACGCCGACATGAAATATGAATTGGCATAAAATTCGTACCAGGTAGTGTCAACCATGACTTGGATGTCATTCATATCATGTGGTTTATAGATATAGTCTTTGGAAAACTGCCGAACATATACTCCGATCATTATAGTAGTTGTATCCTACAACAGTTGCATGTTACTCTATTCAAATGCTTACTATAAATTAACCGGCTTTATTTTTCTTCTTTTCTTGACACAAGAGACTTGATGAATCTTGTAATATTTGCGCAATTTTCAATAGAAATTCGAATATGAAGGGTTGACACTGTCATGGTGCTAGGTTGATGATGATCGGCATCAGTAGTGAGCATTGTAACTATTCCGAAACGTCCCTACCTATCTGCCAGCCAGTCCAGACCTGGTTCGGCTGGTTTGAGGATATGGCTCTGTGCCAGTTATGCCTTCCGTGATAAGTGATGTATTGGTTCTGCTTGTTGTCTTCAATTATGAGTTCTCAGTACCCCCTTCCATAAACCCCGGCACCAACCCAATTGCTAAATACACAACGCCGATGCTCAACGATGTCAACAGACTCAACTCACAACATGTCGTAAATTCATTTCAAGCTCCAAAATATCATCACCCTATCACACCAAAATCATGGTGAGGCTGAGATCTACCTGCACTCAGCTGATCACGTGCATGTAATCCTTGTTCGTCTGACTGCAATCGGGCGCAACTTCCCCGCACACGAAGAGCATCTTCTTGCGATAGCATCATCAACCAAAGGCCAACGTGCCACGAGTAGCCTGTGACTGGCAATGTCTCAGCAGGCGGATCCTCCATTAAGGATCCTCTCTCTCGGTAAGAAGACTCGTCTCGCCTATTTTTCGGTTGTCCAGGCTTACTGACGTTAACGACTGCGACCGTAGATGGGGGAGGCATCCGTGGGAAATCCAGTCTCCTGATCCTGGAGTCCATCATGGAGAAAATGCGCAAGAGTCAACGACTGAACGAGACTCCCAGACCGTGCGATATGTTTGACTTGATAGGAGGCACAAGTACAGGCGGGTAAGCTTTGTAAGCCTCTGTACAACCTAGCACTGCTGACTCGAGACTCACCAAGCATTATCGCCATCATGCTCGGCAGGCTAGGCATGTCTGTCGACGAATGTATTCGTGCCTACGACCGCGTTGGGGAGGCTGCATTCACGCCCAAGTCAGGATTCCGTTTCGCGTCGCCCAAAGGCGCCTTTTCAGCTACGGCTCTTGAGGCGGCCATCAAGGAAGTAGTCAGGACAAACTGTGTGAGATCAAGCTGCACAGAAAAAAGAAGTCAGGGATACTCAACAACAAAGACTTGCCCACATGGCGAGATGAAGTTTCGAAATAAAAATTGTACAAAAACGTATGCGAGCATCTCTTTTCTTTCTATTTCGAAACCTTATTTACTTCCTTTTCTTTTCTTTTTTTGTTTTTTATTCTTTTTTTTTAGATTTTCTTTTATCATATGTAAATATTCGGGAATAATTTGGTATATAAAGCGAATGCAATACGTCTGCTAACTGATTATAGTGCTGTTTTAGCTATAACGAAAGATAATGTGGATGCTCCACCAACCTTATTCACTACCTACGATACAAGTACTGCACTTGACGATTGCGCAATATGGGAGATTGCCCGAGCCACATCCGCTGCAACTACTTTCTTCAAGCCGATACAACTTGGCCGTGACAAGATTGACTTTGTCGACGCGGGATTCGGGTATAACAACCCATGCGAAGTCCTGATCGAGGAGGCCCAACGCGAATTCCCTGATCGCAGGCATTTGCGAGTCCTTAGTATAGGCACTGGGCTTGGAAATGTCGTTTCAATCAAAGATTCCCGATGGTCAATAGTGAAGGCCCTAAAACAAATGGCAACAACATCGAAAAAGGTGGCGACAAGACTCGAAGATCAATACGGTGGAAGCGGAAATTACTATCGTTTCAATGTCGAGCGCGGCCTCGAGGATGTCACCCTGTCAGATTGGCAGAAAACTAGTAACATCTCTGCACACACTAGTAACTATCTCAGGGAACACCGAAGAGCCATCGATGACTTCGTTTCCAGTTTTTTTGCCAGGCCTGTTCAAGAGGAACCTGGCACGGCCAAGCCAGATGAACCATCTAGTAGTTAGTCAAATAAAAGCCTATACAAGACAAAGGACTAATTTTTCCGCCAGGTCGTGTTCACTACTTCCTTCCACTCCAAGAGAATGAATGCTTTGTGAGACGCGTCAAAATACTCGATGCCCTCGAAAAGAGCTTGTTCCAGAAACACCGTAGAGAAGTCGCATTGGTTGGCCTGGGTGGAGCAGGCAAGACTCAGATTGCTCTTCAATTCGCACACGACATCAGAGCCAGCAAAGGAGAAACGAGCGTTTTCTGGATCTCTGCGCTCAGCAACGAAAGTTTCGACCAGTCCTGCTCAGCCATCGCAAATTTACTCAACATTGGAAATGGCAAAGAGGACCCCAAGGAATTGCTGCGCAGTCATTTCAGATCAAAGAAAGCCGGAGAGTGTCTCATCATATTGGACAATGCTGACGACGGCAAGATACTGTACGGAAAGAGCGGCACTAGAGGTCTTTACAAATATCTATCAGGGCTTCGGCATGTGCAGATACTCTTCACAACTCGGTCCAATGATTTGGCAATGAAAAACTTCCAACGCGAAGTGATTCATGTTACCGACATGGAAGTAAAAGAGGCTACAATGCTTTTGAAGAATCTGAGTGTCCCCAGGAAGCTTCTTCAGGACAAGGCCCTGATCATCGAATTACTCGACGAACTTACCTATCTCCCACTGGCAATATCTCAAGCCGCGGCCTATCTGAGACGCAACGGTATCTCGATTGCTAGGTATCTCGAGCTTCTCCACAGCGAAGAACAGAGCATGGTTGCTCTTATGAGCCGAGAATTCAATGATAACACGCTCTATGAGAAGTCGCAAAGGGCTGTAGCAACCACATGGCTTGTCTCATTCGACCAGATCCAGAAAACCGATAAGCTCGCTGCTAAAATTATCGGTTTCCTCTCTTGCATTGAACCAAAGGCGATACCTGAATCGTTGCTCATAGGGTTTCGAAAGTCTACGGAATTGAAGATAACTGAGGCTCTCGGCACGCTTTCGGGATACTCCTTCGTCAAGCGGCAAGAGGACGGGAGATTCTTGACCATGCATAGTCTTGTTCATTTGGCCGTTCGTATATGGTTGAAGGAGAATGGACAGGCTAATGCTACTATTGAAGCTGCTCTCAAACAAATCGTTAACAGATTTCCAAATGACGATTGGGAAAATCGCATGATCTGGCGAGAATACATGCCGCACGCTACAAAGATCTTGCAAGACATGTCGACAATTGACCTGAAGACAAGACACGATCTCAATTATTGGGTTGGCCGTTGTCTTCATGCCGACGGGAGATACGCGCACGCTACTGCTAGGCTGGAAGAGGCTTGCCAGTGGTGTCAACAGCATCTTCAAGAAGACAACGCCACTCGACTGTCATCGCAACACGTGCTGGCATGGGCATATCTTGATAACGGGCAGGTAAAAGATGCAATCGAAATACTGGAGCAGGTGGTCGAACTTGAATCATCGACATTGGCAGAAGACCACCCCGATCGGCTGGCATCGCAACACGAGCTGGCAAGAGCATATCATGAAAACGGGCAGGTAAAAGATGCAATCGGAATACTAGAGCAGGTGGTCGAAATTCAATTATCGACATTGGCAGAAGACCACCCTGATAAACTAATGTCCCTATACAACCTTGGCGACGAGTATCTAAAAAACGGAGAAGCCAGCAGAGCAGTCAAGCTGCTTGAACATGTCGTGGCAGTTGAGAGTAGGACATTGGCAGACGACCATCCTGATCGACTGGGGTCGAAGAGGCTCCTCGAGAAGATCTACAAAGCATTGAGAGTCTCGGACGACGTAGAGTAGAGGCACTTATTGGTCAGAAGTGCCGTCGAACATATTATTCAAAAAATACTTTTATACTTCAATTTCAATCACCAATCTTATGCTCGGGTGATTGCACCGAAGCAGACATTGCATGAATGACAGCTCAATCCATGTAGTGGAATTTTATACCATGTCCGTGCCAAGAAACCCGAATTATGTCAACATGCGCCCAGGAATGGTGTGGTAGATATGGCATACCACGATAAAGCAGAAATGCACGGAAACTTATATTTTAAGTTGCTACAAGTTCACGTCGCAGTCGTGTTATCTGATACGTGGACAGTCCGTCGGCCGTTCTACACCGTTGTGGAAAGGTACCATGATGAATATCAGGAATTTCAAAGCATAATGAATTCGACTGTATTGACTGGCCTATGAAAGAGGTGTATCCTATTTATGTCCCTTGCGCTGTATGTCTGCGCCTAAATGTGAAATTCCACAAGCAGCTGATTAAGCTGTCTCTCTAAACTCCGTGCAGAATGCTATAACATCAAAAGTTGAAAATGAAATCAAACGCCAGCATTTCCAAAAGCTAGTCGCTTGCGGTCTTCGGCTAAGCTTTTCGCCCTTGGCCGCCCTCATCCGTCTTATTATTGTTGTTGCAGAGAGTCTGGAAGTGTTCCCAGATGTCGATGTCGTCGGCGCCAAAGCTGATATGTTGGGACAACGTAGGTGGCGAGCTAGGCATCACCTCATCCGTGCCCAAAAGATGCCCAAAGTCCCAGGGAGCATCAAGGGGGTGCTGTGGTACATTGTCAGGATGCGTCAGATCGCCAAATCTCTCGGCCTGTAACTTGCTGAATGGAACGATGTCCAATGCCGATCCCGATGGTACAGACCCAACAATGAAATCGCCAGCTTCAGCAAGAAGCTTGTTAATCGACTTGGTCATGGGTGATTCGGGAGGCCGGCTATCATCGAAAAGCTGCGAATGAAGACCTGCCACTCTGGGGGACCGCCTGACAATCGCCGCATGAGAGCGTGGAGTCCTCGAGGGCGTCGGTTGAACAGCAAGGCCTTGTGCCGGAGATCTTATTGAGCGCACAGACCTAATCGACTTGGAGACACTTCTAGTGACTGGTCGATGACTAGGCGTGAGTCTACTTGGGGTCTTGAATGTACCACTGGGAATAGATTTGGGAGGAGGCGTCGAAGGTCGCGCGGGTGTGCCAAAGAGATCAGTCATGTCATCTGTATCTCCTGGAGCAGTATTCTCCTTGTTAGCCACAGTGTTGTTCTCCTTGGACCCTATGAAATCGTGGGCAGTTTGCACTACATTGACCGCAACCTCGCCCAGGATCTTTTGTTCGCCTTCTTTGCGTGGTGAGGGGAACAGAAGACGTCTCGTAGTTCCGAATTCATCGTCAAGGGCTATGGGACTTGCTGGAGATTTTCCACTGCCTCGAGAATGCATCGAACCTCGAGAATGGCTCGATCCAGGTCCTTGTTGTTCTTCATTGGTCCCCGACGGCTCGTTTCCCACAAGTTGTTTCGACTCGAAAGGGTTAGGAAGCTCATCCTTGGGTGAGAAGCCATTGTCGAAACCTAGGGGATCGGTCATAAGTCCCGCGTCAGAGGTAAGGTTGGCCTGAGATCCGCTCTTCGTGCGAGGCTTTCTGGGTCGCGGTGCTCTGGAGCCCTTTTCACTCGGATCCTTCCTTTTTCTTGTCTGGCCGAGACGCTGCTGATCCTTCTCCCACTTATCGGCTGGTCGGGGCTGTTTCCACTTTGAGAACCAAAGTCCACAAGGATTGCAGAGAATGAGTTCATTCCATGCAGTCTTGTCTTCGTTCGGTCCCAAGCATTTCTTGACCATTTCGTACGAGGTGATGGCCCCATCGCTACCGTGTGTCAGAATGTTGATTGCAGTGACATGGCCCGGCTTATCAGAATAGACGTGGAAGCTTGGCACACCTGTCTGCGTCTGCTTGTAGATTTTCCGCCACGTCGGGGTCTCGATGGCTCCGCAGTTGCTACAGAATGGCGGCATTCGACCTGCAGCAAGTGCTTCCTCGAGTCTCTGCTTGATCGTCTGCTTCTTGACAGCATTCTTATTGTAAGCAGCATCTGTCTGCGGGTGTGGTGGTTCCGAGCCCATATTGTATGATCGAGGGCATACAGGATCGCTCGCTGGAACCATTGGTGGGAGCTCTGGCTCGTCGGCACCTTCGTGGCTTGATCTTGGCACAGACTGCGAATCCATCACACGAGCCGATCCTTCGCGCTCAATTGTCTGTTTTATCTCTGATTGCATTTGCATATCAGACGGGCTGAAAGTCTGGGTGTCTGTAGCTAAACCTTCGAAGGAGTGCATATTTTGCTGCCCAAGACCGTCCATAAATGCCTTCTCCAGATCTTCAAAGTCGTCCTGCGACTGAATATTTTCGGCTTTATTAGTCTCATTTGACTCCTGAGGGACAACAATTTCCAGCGTTGGGACTTGGAATCTGTTCTGTGGTGTAAGAGATCTTTCATTTTCGGCCTGGAAAGATGTATCCATGGCATTCATAGCTTGCTCTTCGGCCTGCTTGTGGTAATGTTGATTGGGAGGATTGTAGATTGAAGTCGTGGGTAGCAGCTCAGGAGGCCCAGGTGTCTCAGTTTGAATTATAAGCCCACCGCCCTGTGAAAGCTGCTCGCTCTGCTCGGTTTTTGGAGCTTGTTGCTTCTTTGCACGACTCTTACGAGGCTTTGGCTTTGGCTTTGATGTCTCTGCAGCAGGTGCCGGAGGCTGTGTTTGCATCTTGCCGACTTCTTCGTCATCAAGTCGGCTGCCGAAATGATCAACCCCACCACTCATAAAACCAGAATCTATTTGTTGTGCTCGCATCGGAGGCAGAATTGGACTAGAAGGAGCTGGACTCGAACGCGCGCTGGGGTACATGACAGATCTCGGAACAGGTGGTGAAGAACCAATGTCGGCAGGGCTGGGTCCCTCACTGTACTGGGATGGAGAAGGTGCAAGAGAGTCAGTAGGTGACCGGGCATCTGGGCCAAAAGACGTGGGCCGGTTCACATCGAGAAACGAATTTGTGTATGCACCATTTTGCTCAGAAAAGTTTGAGCTCGACTGCCGCCTCAGCATGCTCGGTGGTGGCGCATGCTGCTGAACGGGGCCAGGCAATGAACGATGAGCTGGGACCGGCGTAGGGGCTCTGGGCACTTCTTGCAAATGAGACCCAGGCGCCCCCTCACCACCCAGACTAACCGGTCGAAAGCTTCGCAACGAACCCGAAGTGCTTGCTGCCACACGAAGTGATTCTGGAGCAGAGCCAAAGGTCGCAGTGTTACTTCGCTCAACCTTGGTCGTCTTTGCCCTCTTCTTAGCTCGTGGGGGCTCATCGCCGTCAGTGCCATCCTCGTAGCCAGAAGTGCTGCCCTCGACTGGGAGCGGATTCTTGCGTGGTCGACCTCGAGGTCTGCCCGTCGATGCCCTGGATGAGGGTCTCGATGATGGACGCGGCTGCACAGTTGTGGATACATTGACCGGCGCGACCACAGCTTGTTGCTGTTGTGGACTTTGCGTGAACACTTGCGACAAATTCGAGGCTTGTGGAGTAGTCGCGCCCTGGAAGTGTGCCGCTGGTCCCATGGAAGATCCAGGGCGACTTCCTGCATGGCTACCTGATCGACTGGCCGGTCGACTACCTCCATTCGTAGGCATGGGCTGAATGTATTGATTCGTCATGTCATTCCGAGTTTCATAAGCAGGACTGAATGGTTGGATCGGCATTGTAGCTGGAGATGGGATCGATGCACCCGGAGCGGGCCCAAGATTTGGGTTTGCCTGAACAAAGGCATTCCACTCGTTTGTCTCGGACATCATGGACGAAGAATGATGCAGACTTGGCGGGAATTGAGGTGACATGCCATGATTTACTGACATGGGCGTTGGTGCATGTACTGTGGGAGTGACCCGCACGACCTTTGGGATGGCAGTCAATTTCAGCTTGACCTCGAGAGTCTCCTGCACTCCTTTGCCAAAGATAGCCAGCAAGTTCTTCGTCACACGTCCAGTAACTAGTTGCGGAGCAGCATTGTTGTTCTGTAGGAGTGCACAGCTGAACATGCCCTGGCCCACCAAAGGCGTATCTGGCTCCGAGTAGTCGAACGCATAGACGGTGTAGTCCCTTTCGTTGTCGCCAGCCAACTCTGGACTGCACTGGGCAATGGACTGTAAGCAAGTCCGGAGATCCACTACGCCAATCAAGTTCTTCTCATCCAGGGGTATCGTCTGAATTGGAAGCACATGTGGCCACCGAGCAAGGCAGTTTTCTTTGCCATCCTTGTCAAAGGTGTAGTGAATTTTCACTAAATGCAAATTAGCAGTGAAGACTACAGAAAATGTAGAGATGCCGTACAGCCCATGGGTCTTGATTGAAGACCGTTCTCCTCAGATTCCGTGGGCGTGGGCATGTTGCCCCAATGTCCATTATTGTTGTTCATGGTTTCAACGTGTATATTTGGCGTCTGGGATTTTGAAGGCAGGATGCACTTTGAGAAAGCAGATCCTTTTCAAAATTACTCAATCGAAAAAATCAAAATATTCGAAGCTGGGACTCAGTGCCCAGGAGCTTCGACGTCAAGTTTTCCTGTGGTATATCGTATGCATGTTATTCGAGGCGCGTCGAGGTTGTTTTCGTGCTTCGATGTTGAGACGGACGCGAGGTGGAAGCTGTTGGAGAAAGTAGAGCTTGGTCTGAAAACGGTCGATCAAAGAATGAGAAAAAGCGAATAGTTCCAGGTATTTGATCGTATGTTTGTAAAAAAGTGAATGAGTGATGGGATCAACTGATCAAAGTCAAACACTTGCAAGAAGTTGGAGAGTTACAAGTTGTAAAGAGTCGTTGCTAGTCGTGAAGTGCGTGGTGCTATGTGAAGGTCTAGAAAAAGGTGAAGGACTCTTTCAGTTGCTTCAGTTGGAGAGGTAAAAGGTACAGAGGGGCCCAGCAATCTATTTAGCGCGGACGGGTACCACGCGTGTTTGCACACGGCAGAGCACTAGCGACGCGCTGGAAAACGCGAAATTGACGTCAAAAGCGCTGAGAAACGGAATGGCTGGGGGCTGTTCGACACGCGCTGCAAGATGCTAAAAAGCAAATCTGGGTTGGTTCCTGCCGGGGATTGGCAGCAGGGGTGAAGGCACTCGAAGCACTCTGCACTATGGCACGCTGAAAGGCCAAGCCACGAAGCCGCTAAAGCTAAGTGGTGGGGCACCAACTTTGGGTTCGATCACCTAGGAAATAGCGCACGGGCCACACTGGCTTATCGGACTTGAGAGCAGCTTGTCTCCGGGAACTCTGACAATGGGAAGAATCAGCATTCGACCGGCCGCCCGGCGCACCATCGATTCGAGAAATGTTTTTGCAAGTTGTCAAGTGGCATTTCCATCCATGAGGGGCCCGGCGCTCCTTTAAATATCCCCCGGGATCCGGGAAATAGCCCCACTTGCACAAAATCCATGACATAAGGCAGCCTTTCTTACACCCCCCTGTTGGCAGCCTTGTTCATATATCCCCAAAACCGTAAGTTTGGAGTTTTGGGGTAATGCAAGGAATGTGACCAACACGCTCATTCAAATGAAGCCATCTCAATCCAGACGATGTCATGTTGCGAATCCCATATCTCTTTTTATCCTCCATTACATGGTTATCATCCACATAACATTTATAGTACATTTGTCTCGTTGATATCTACAAAAGCTCAAACGAGGCTTCTGATGTTACAGTATATCCCATAGCGGCCGTAATATTTTATGACGTCTCGTCAACCCAAACCGCGGCTCCCTCTTCCGTTTCGTATGTTTTCCTTGCCAGAATCTCTTCAACAATAGTTCGGATACCTTGTCTACCCTTCTTGATCTGAACAAAGTGATCGGCGATCTGCTTCTTGGACCTGGATCCCTCCTTCACAGCCTCCTTCACACGCGATTCGGTTGGGACGCCAACCCACTGGTAGGGATACTCGTCATAGTCACGTTGCACCAGCAGCTTGAGCGGCTCCACGTCGCTTACTTCCTCCTGGAAAAATGGTGCGGTGATATCTTGCTTGGGCTTGATGTCTGCTAGCGATGCAGGTTGCCAATTTGGTGTGCCGCGCTCCTTGGAGAGCTGCTTGTCGACACCCTCGACAAAGTCTGGGTGGCGCATGAATTGCGCCGCAATCTTGTGCTCCTTGTGGAAAGTCTCGGCGATGCTCCACCTCCTGCCAACCTGCATTTGCTTGAGAGCCACATGGACGGCAGTTGGCGAGCGCTTCTGCAGGGTAGCCAATGTCTTCTGGGCCCATTCCTTCGTAGGGCCTTGTTCCTCCTCCAGGGCTTGCAGAATTTCGGGCACGGTTCCCTTGCTGAAACATCTGTCAATGGCATTGCGCAACTCGCCAGCGATGAGAATGGGCTCCTTGTCCAAAGGAGGAAGACCAGTAGCGTACTCCTCAATAGTCATCTCGATAATTTCAAGTCGCTTTTCGTTGTCATCATAGTCTCTGAATCGCAGTTCCGCAAGACGGGACTCCAGCTTGGGCAATGTCGTGGAGTGAAGATAGTGGGTGGCGATTCCAGAGTAGAAAACGTTGGCGCCGGTCAGGCGCTCGCTCGTGAGAGCCAGGTATGTGCCGACAGATCCAGCCAACCTGGGCAAAAAGAAGGATGCACCGACGTCGGGGAAGAAGCCAATGGTCGTTTCGGGCATGGCAAAAACGGTCCTCTCGGTGGCGATCCTGAACGGTGCGTGCAGACTGAGACCGACACCTCCACCCATGGTGATACCGTCCATGAAAGCAATGTATGGCTTCTTATAGGTCGCAATAAAGTGATCCAGCTTGTACTCGAGTTCGAAATAGTCGGTCGATTGCTTCTGACCCTTGGGACCCGTCTTGTTGAGATCGGACAGAGCCTTGACATCACCTCCAGCACATAGCGCTCTATCACCAGCTCCCTTCATGACCACCACATTGGCGAGATCCGACTTTTCCCATTCGACGAGGCGGGGCACAATCTTGCGGATCATGGAAGCGTTGAGTGAGTTCAACTTCTTCGGCCGGTTGAGCTCAACGGTTCGGAGACCATACAGACTGTTGAAGGATACATCTTCGGGTTCGTCGCCCTTGCGCGGCTTGATAACTTCGTTATATTCTGTGGACATCTGGACAAGATCAATCGCATTAGTATTATTTGGAAAGCAAGAATGCTGTTCAGGTAGATAGTAAGCTTACAGCTCTGGAACCGAGCTTGGAGTCGAGAATGTGGGCTTTTAGAGGCATTCTGGAGCGCCAGGGAGAAGCAGCATTAGCTGCAGTCCCAGCCCGACTTATGACGACTCTGAACGACATCTACTACTACAACTGAGCACAATGCGCTGGCCGTCAATCGCTGCGCATTGAGATTGTCGTTGATCTGACAGGGTATAAAGGAAAGAGGGCGGCTTGGGGAGGAAATAAAAGAGCCGAAAACGTTTTGAGAGATCGCGGCTATGATTTTCCCATGGCCAGTCCTGCAGTAGCTTTCTTTCCTCGGCCCCAAATTTTAGAGTCGACCAAAATCCGCGTCGAACCGCACTGGCGATTAGGAGACCCGCTTTCGAGCTCTGGCACGGTGAGCAGCCAATCAGACTGGTTTTCATCCCCAAGCTCTGTGCCTGACCGAGAACTTTTGATGGATTGACTACAAGCACTTTGGCAGCCTTGCGCGCAGCTCTCGTTGGCTCGTCAAACCAACGCGACTCTCGTCACACATCACGAAAAGTCACGACACAATCAACATGGCGGACGCAAAGATTCAGTTTGTCATCCCATGATCGCATTTCTGATGGGACATAAATGACTAACAAAAAGCTAGGGATCTCCTCACCAAGCCTCGCAATGAGCTCACGTACGTGCATCATCGCCCTTTCGCCGTCCCTGTGCATTTCAGCAGCCTAGGCTTCGACTGATGGGGATGCACTCGATCTTGCCGATATACGTGCGACTGACAACTATCACAGAGAGTACGAGATTGCGCAACTAGAAGAGTACGAGTTCAACAGCGGCCCTCTGTCCATCCTCCAGACCGCCGTTCGCAGCCACACGCAGGTCCTCATCTCGATCCGCAACAACCGCAAGCTGCTGGCCCGCGTCAAGGCCTTTGACCGACACTGCAACATGGTCCTCGAGAACGTCAAGGAGATGTGGACAGAGACCCCCCGGCTCTCGGGCGGCAAGAAGGGCAGGCCCGTCAACAAGGATCGCTTCATCTCCAAGATGTTCCTCCGTGGAGACTCTGTCATTCTGGTGCTGCTGAGTTAAAGGATGTGTTTTGGGAAAAGCGATGATTGCAAAGATGGGATAGCCGTGCTTCTGTTGATTTATGGAACCTGGCGTGTCTAATGGACACGCAAAACAAATCGATTCCGATCATGTGGTCGAAAAAAAGGCATCACGATTTAAATGGCATAGATTATATGCTGGCAGCTCCTTGATTTGGGCGTTGAACGGAATCAATCTGGGACCCCGCGCGTGTGGAAAGGTCCGGGACATTGAATACGCCTAAGCAGATGGCCAGCAGATGAAGCACGTTGAAGATACGACCAGAGACAGATGAAAAGCATGTCTTGAGACAAGAGGACAGCCAAGATAATGCCAGAATTTATTGTCCCAATTAGTTTCACGAAATTACTAACTACATACTCATATTGTGAATCTACCTGCTCAACTTGACAACGGGACTAGATGGCCTCCCAACCATCATCTGACGATTTCAAGCCAGCAAGACCGAGAAAGAAACACGTCAAACCCCAGGCGCCGGGATCGGGAACCTCTTCGTAGCCCGATCCGCCGATATAGACCGTTCTACCTAGACTTGCCTTCATTCCCTTGGTTCCTTCCGCTGCTGCCTTTGCTGCCTCGGCCGCCTTCTTCACATCGCCAGTCTGCTCAAGAGTATCGACGAATGGGTAGAGGGCATCAATCACTGTTCTGTCACCAGGCCGAGCTGGTGTGTATCGGGACAGGGCTTCACAACTCGACTTTAGTGCAGCAGCCCAGACCTGTGGTGATGCTTGGCCAGCCTTTTGCGATCGCAGCGAGTGAACGAGGGAGTTGAGGAAGATGGCATAGAGTGCACCGGATGTGCCATCCATCTCAGTCTCGACAACGGAAACGATCTTGGCAAGGTCCAGCACGGCGTCTCCCTCTAGAGGGCTATTTGAAAGAAGTTTCAGGATACCTAGCAATGTTAGCCATCAGTCTTGACGCCCGGTTTATGCAATATTTCACGACAAAGACTTACCCTCGGCTCCTCTCTTGAGACCAATACCGCAGTCTCCATCCCCCACCACTGTGTCATACTTTGTGACCTCGGGCTCGGCAGCAACGACAGCCTCTAGACCGGCCGTAAAGGCGGCATTGGCCTTTGCCGCGTCATACTTCAGATCGCTCGCCTTTACGCCCTGACCAGTGGCAGCTGTGCCTTCTCTGGTGGCTGTGTTCTTTGCTTCCCATGTCTCTTTTGCAATGGGTGCGGCCCAGCCATTGGCTTCAGCTGGAGCGTCCAAAAGTTGGAGCATGCTTGGTCCACCAATCTGATGACAGACATCATGTTAGTATCGTACTCAGAATGGATTGAATATTGCGCAGATAGGCTCAACCACTTACGTCTGTATTGACCACATTCAGCAGAGAAATACTAAAACCTGCCCCGTTCAAGCTTGTCATGTAGGTGCCACTCAGGATGCGGACTGGGCGAATCCCCCATTTCTCAAGCTGCTTCACCACTTCCGTGGTGATTCCACCCAGCTCGAGAACACTGAGGCCACCCAAGTTGTTGACGAGCAGGACCACCTCGTTTGAGTTGATCTTGAGGAACGCGCGGTCCTTGTCGTTTTGGTCCAAGAGCTGAGTGAGCATCTTGCTGACAAGCTCTGGTAACTCAACCTCTGCTCTTCCCGAACCAGGTTCGTTGTGAATGCCCATGCCGAGTTCCACCTCCTTGAATCCCAAGTTCTCTGAGGAGTTTGGGTCGGGAGGAGCTCTGCCGGGCACGTGGACATGCTCCAGACTGGCACCAACACTGACCAAGTTGTCTGCCGTCAATTTGGCGACCTTGTGAACGTCCTTCAAGCTCGCACCCTGCGCGGCCAAGGCACCGGCAATCTTTTGGACGAGGACGGTACCGGCAATACCGCGCCTGCCAACTTTGCCACCCTTCTCGCGGCCAACACCAACATCGTCGCCCACGACGACCATTTCAGCATTGATGCCGGCAGCCTTGGCCTTTTCCACGGCCATGCCAAAGTTCAAAACATCGCCGGTATAGTTCATTACGGTGACTAGAACGCCCTTGTCCGTGTCAACTCTTGACAAGATTGCTCTCCTGACTTGCTCGGCGCTTGGCGAGGCAAAGATGGTTCCAGCTACAGCGGCAGAGAGAAGGCCGGGGCCGACGAGTGCTGAGAAACTAGGTTCATGACCACTGCCACCGCCACTAATGATGGAGACTTGCGAGGGAACACCATCTTGCGGTCTTCGATAGATGATCTTGTTTTCGGCATCCAGGGCGACCTTGGGGTTGGTATAAGTGATGGACTCCAGTGCGGAGTTCACTAGTAAGGTAGGATCATTAATGAAGTGTTTGGTCGACATGATGACTGAGTTGGACCTGCTTGTCTACAAAGAAGAGACAGCGATTGTGGTGATTGTATCAGTTAATATAGACAGTGGTCAATATAGACTGAGTCCTTCCAAAAGGATATTGATTGTTTCGCACTATACTGTGTGGATACAGTGCTTATTTGCATAGCGGAGTGAGTTATCACGTTCAGGGAAAGAGGAGGCTCTGACTGCCAAGAGAGAACAAGAGTCCAGAAGCTGGCTTCAAAAATAGTACATGTACAAATTATTTTTGGTTTCTTCAGAAGTTTGTAATAGGAAATACAACACGTCGCTTGGGTTTGCTTTTATTTGAGAGTAGACGAGACTCTGAGAGCGAGATGCGGAGAGGAGACGAACCCAATGCCCATTCCAGATCGGAAGAACTGGAGACGTAACAAAATGGAGAACTATGCAAACCTACCTGGGCTGCTGGGTCGAACCACCATCTCGTGAGTTGCCAGACAGGGCATTTTTCACCTATCTGGCATGCCACTGGCCTATGAGGAGATGGGATTTCATAGCTTTCCCAAGAGGCACCGGGGGAGCTTCTCCCTTCTCCATGCTGGGGGTGGGGCACTTGATTGTTGGAGTCTGGGCTGTCTGGGCTGTTTGGGACGCTCGGTCGGTTCACATTTAGCGGGGTGATTGATTGATGGCGGGGTTCCTTGTCTGATTGTTTGCAGCAAGTCGAAGCACCAGCACTCAATTCACTTGACTGCTGCGACAATCGGTACGTACCCGCGACTCGAAAAATGCCCCACGTCGAATTTTATGGGATTGTGAGTCAATCATCATCAAGCCTCTCTGGAATCACCACCCAAAGAAAAAAGTTGTGAAGAATTAATAGGGCGACGTTTTGCGCAAACGAAAGCTCCACACGTCTTCAACTGCTGCTGACTTTTTCGATCGCACAACAAAGAGCGACTTGAACTCCAAACCCGCACAGAGAAATTTATTGCGCATCACTACGAGCGACTTCTACCGAACGACAAAACTGCCGAAGAGAGCACAATGTCCGAACAGCCCAACGGTGCGCCCGTCGCAGGCGCGCCTGCTGCACCAGCTCAGCAGCCCGAAACCGCAGCAAAGAGCGATACGGTAGCAAAGGATGCAAAGCCTGCTGCTCCAGCAAAGGGTCAGCCAGCAAAGGGCAAGGATGACAATAAGGCAGCAGATGCCTCCGCAGGAGAGAAGAAACTCACAGGTGCTGAGCTGAAGGCAAAGGCCAAGGCAGACAAGGCTGCCAGACGAGCACAGCAGAAGAACACAAAGGAGGTTGCCAAAGCAGAGGCCGCTGTATCTTCATCCCCGCTCCAACTTGGACCTGCTGCCTCTGAGGTTAAGGGCAAGCCAAAGGGCAAAGATGCGGTAGCTGGTACCCAAGGAAGCAGACCTGTCCTAGTCAAGGCACCCCCCTCCTCGATTATCACGGAGCAGAAGATTCAAATTCCAGACTGCTTCAGTCATTTGTCCATGGCCAAGAGGATACCCATGACACAGGCCGACAAGGACGTGCACCCTGTAGTTCTTGCTCTGGGACAGCAAATGGCTACATTTGCCATTGATGAAAGCATCACAAGATTGAGAGCAACGCTTCTTGCATTCAAGAAGGTGAGTTCACTATGCTAGTATTCCACATATATCCAGCTCCTAATCTTGCCCAGGTCATTCAATCTTACACCACGCCTCCCGGTCACACACTGGCCAGACACTTCACACCACACGTTCTCAACCCACAAATCGAATATTTGACAGCATGTCGTCCGATGTGCTTTTCTATGGGGAATGCCATAAGATGGCTAAAGCTCCAAGTCAGTAAGATCGATATGGACGCAACTGAGGAGGACGCCAAGCGGGATCTTTGTCTTGCCATTGACACATTCGTGGCTGAGCGCATTACTGTGGCAGAAGAAGTAGTCACCGAAGCTGGTGCAAAGGCTATTCAGGAGGGCGAGGTTGTTCTCACCTATGGCAGAAGTCTTGGAGTCGAGCGCGCATTACTGCTTGCCAAAGCATCTGGAACCAATTTCTCCGTTGTCGTCATTGACGATCACTTCGAGCAGCCAGGCCAGATTATGACAAAGAACCTGGCTGCAGCAGGCATCGATGTTTCGTACAGCGGTGGTCTGGGCGACTTGATCAACCGCTGTAAGAGAGCTACCAAGGTTCTGGTCGGAGCTGAGGCTGTATTCAGCAATGGCGCTGTGTACGCACGACAGGGAACTTGCGATGTTGCACTGGCTGCGCAAGAGCTCAATCTTGATGTTGTTGTACTGTGCCAGACCATAAACATTACGGAAAGGGTCGCTACGGACTCGCTTACGTACAACGAGATTGACCCAGAGAGATGCCAGGCCGCGTCATTCCGCCTGCTATTCGACACTATTCCAGACAAGTATCTGCACCTCTTGATCACAGAGCTTGGAATCGTCCAGCCGAGATCTGCGCCCGATCTGCTGAGGAAGCTCGAAGAGTTCAACTAGGACTTGAACTCCTGGCAGCTTCCGAAAGCAATGCGCCTAGAGGCATGCCCCGATGATCAACTGGAATTGGAAATTTGCGGCAAGATTTACAGGGTTCCCAAGCTCGTCGCGCTCAAGCCGTTCCCAACGTCGAGATAGACGAACAGATCAATCTCTACGGTTCGGGAATTCAAAGTGATCGCGGATCAGTAATCCCACATATGCTTTCTGGAGGATGCCTCAAAATCATGACTGGACAGTTGGAAATGAGGGAATCTTGGAATTGAGTATCTCGACGCATTGTGCCACACAACTTTTCCGTCGAGAGGGTCAATCTTCATGAATACTAGGAAGATATGAGTGGTAGATTCAGCTACGTAGTTGCACAACATGTTTCTTCCTGCGTGAGAGACGTTGCCTATGGCTGCACTGTATTAAGAACCAAAATTCAAGAATTTCAAAAACAGACATCAATCATCAGATTTGAATCATCGAATGTGACCTCTACTGATTCCCGCATCCCCATTGAAGTACAAAACGACCTCTAGGATACGGGCGCCCAGCAATGGGTCAATAATCGCTCTTTGCCAGTGCGAAAACATTAGCATCTATGGAAGAGATGCAAATGTCGATATATGTCCGAAGACATAATCTGGCATATAGTTTTTACATTCACGGTAAGTATGAGGGGTCATCATCGATGCGGGAGGGACATCCCACGGATTTGTAATGTTCTTCATTCAATGGTTGAAACAGCCTGTGATCCAGGTACGTCGTCGAGTACCCATGATCTTTCCTTTGCCAGGTCAGCCTCTCTCCTTCGTGATATGTACACAGTCGACGGCGCTTTCCCGTTTTTCCACGGAGAATATGTTGTGTCTGCTGCCAGTCGATCAATCTCGCGTCACCGAGCCTTTTACACGCAAAAGCCGTAGTTTCATCCCTCTAATCTCTCACACAGTCGTGCCCTTCGAAAGAATTTATGCGTGCTCGGCAGCGACCTGGTCAGCATCCCGCGCGGCCCTCCGTGCGCGCTTCTCGAGGATGGCCGCTTTCCTCTCGGCCAGCATGGCCGTCTGCCGCTCGTCGACGCCCTGGAGCCAGTATCCGAAGCTGCCGCCGACGCCGGCAAAGACAGGCCAGGCCCAGAGGGAGGACTTGTTGAAGAGGGGGCGCATCTCGAGGCCGAGCTGCCAGAAGCGGACGGCGACGCCTGTTTGGACAGTCACAATTGCGTTAGTCTGGTCATGTTCCGTTTGAGAGAGAGGAGGTCATGATGCTATCCGGAGGGGTGGGCCGGCGCGATCAATGCAGAATGGTATCGTACCAAAGCCTGACCAGAACAGTATTCTCGAAACCATCGTGACGGAAGAGGGAGGAGCGGAGATGTTGGTTTATGTATGAGCCGCGCTGGGCTTGTGGATTTGGTCGTTCAAAGTTTTTTCAAACTTGGGAAATAAGGTCGTTGACGTGGATTGACCTTTGTCGGCCTTTCTATTGGTTGACGCTGAGGTGAATTGGGCTCTCTCTTCTGGGGGGAGCTTCAGAAGAGCTGGAGGAGCGTCAATTGACGTGAAGTCGGAAGCTCGAGAGCGATATGCCGAAGTTTTGCCTAATGGGAGTGCTGGA
Source organism: Neopestalotiopsis clavispora (assembly GCA_014621435.1). NCBI lineage: Eukaryota > Fungi > Ascomycota > Sordariomycetes > Amphisphaeriales > Sporocadaceae > Neopestalotiopsis > Neopestalotiopsis clavispora. The sequence goes on from JAANBA010000016.1 coordinate 296,103, forward strand.
GAGCTGGTGGTGGGTCCAGTCACTCTCACTGAGCAGGTACGTACAGTATGGGGAATTAGAGCGACACCGACTTTCCTCTTTTTGGCACGGTTCAAGTCGCGCTTCTCAGACGTGGAAAATGCGCTTGCTGCTGGGGCTGCTCCAACATTTCCATCCGTTCATACTCTAATTGTTCAATAAGGGCATCTGTTGCGACTGGCCCATGATCCATGCCGATTTCCAGTTCGCATACTGGCTGATTTATTGCCAGCATTGTCTGTTTCTTCTTTGCCTGCGCCTGCGGCGTAGTTGTTTTCGAATTGTGCAGTCAAAAGGCAGTCTGGTTTGCTGAAGCGCAGGAAAACGCAATCCAGCATGCAGCTATCGCATTAAGGGAAGCTTTGGCTGCACACATCAAACAACATTTCCCATTTGTCCCGACCTCAGCATTCTCCCGCTCTGGTCCATCAAATCTAGCCGAGCTTGTGGACGATTCATTAGTCCTTTCGTGTCCTTGTCGACTGCAAGATGGCGTCCGCCTCTACTCTTAATATGGCGACGGTGACGGCGACCCCTACAGAGTCAACAACGGTGGCCCCCGCCCCCGTCGTGCGAAAGTTCAAGGCTTCCGACCTTCCCTTGACTACGGCAACGCGAACCGCTATTGAAGGTCTTGCGCACAGTTTCAAAAAGCAGGGAGGCTACGATGCGATCCGCAAGCAAGTCTGGGAGAAATTCGAGGCTAGTGTAAGTCTGAGCAAAGTGCTCGTGATCAGGGCGGCCTCGTTTGCTGCCATGAGCATCTCACCGGTCTGACACTGTTCATAGGACTACGAAAATCAGGTTACGAAATCAATTCTTGGAGTCGCCGAGAAAGAATTGGAACGCAATCCTTCACAGCTTCTCACTCTTGATCGGCGCAAGGCCGCAGCCCTTATCGATGGAGCTCTCGACCGATCCGGCGTCTACCAGCAAGCAGAGGAGGTTATTGACCAGCTCATTGATGTGAAAGCCATCGAAAATCACATTCGTGGGCTGCGCAAGGCGGATATTGGTGAAGAGGCAGCTCTTGCCGAGCAAGAGAAGGGTTCCAAGACCGATCAGGACTATGCTCAGGAGAGTGCACTTCGTCTACAGGAACGTGAAGACATTCGACGTATTCTTCGAGAAAAGGAGGAGCAAATCGAGGAGGAGAAACGAAAGATTGAGCGGGAAGAGAGAAAACGCCGGGAACGCGAAGCTGAAAAGGCCGAAGCGAAGCGGCTGGAAGAACGAGACGCACGAAGACGCGAGCGGGAAGCCAAAGATGCAGAGCGCGAGATTCAGCGACAAAAAGAGCGAGACGAGCGAAGAGCTGCCAGGGAGAAGGAGCGCGAGGAACGTGAAAAAGAGAGAGAGGCTAGAATCCGCTCTCGTGATCAACGTCGGGAAAAGCGCTCCAGATCCCGCTCCAGAGATCGCCGAGATCGAAATCGCGACCGCAGCCGCAGCAGAAGGCGGGACAGCCGCGAGCGAAGACGGAGAGACCGCTCACGTGAAGGCAGAGAAAGGCACAGACCTGAAGAAGTCAAGAAAAGCCTCTCCAAGGAGGAGCTCGAGAGACTCGAGCGGGACGCATTGGCAGATCTTCTACGTGAGAGCAAGCGAAATGCCGAACCGCAGCAACCAGAGATGGAGATTGACGAAGCGCTTGCACCGCCTCCCAAGAAGACAAAACCTGCATCTGCCATTCAGCCTATCCGACGAGAGTCGTCCAAGAACATGCCAGAAGGCAAGAGAGTATCTACGACTACCAAGGCCGAACCCAAAGACGCAGCCACTGAATCAAAGGCACCAAAGGAGACGAAGGACGTCAAAGATACCAACACATCAACAAAAGAGACGAAAGACGCCAAGGTTTCTAGCGACAAGCCTGCGGCCAAGGAGCCACCCAAGGTCTCCAAGGCGTCGGTTTCTGGAGAAGAGCGTCGTGGCAGTGTCGCCACCTCTGTCCGAGATGCACCTGCTTCACGTGATGCAAGAACCCGTTCTCGTGATCGAGCAAGAGATGATGAGCGACGCGAGCGTAATCAAGATCAGGACCGAGACCGTGATCGCGACCGCGACCGTGAGGCTGAACGGCCACGAGAACGTGATCGTGCTCGTGACACCGAACGAGACCGTGAGCGTGATCGCTCGCGAGACCGCGACCGGAATCGGGAGAGAGATCGCAGCCAATCCCGCAGGAGGGGTAGACGGGAAAGGAGTAGATCCAGGCGCAGAGAGCGTAGTCGTACACCGCCGCGGAGGTTTGCGTATGAGAATAATTACCGTCCAGGAGAGGCTCGGGCTCGAGAACGTAGTCCTTCTCGACGTCGAGATGATCGGGACAGACGAGCTCGGAGCCGCTCGAGAGACCGAAAGGAGAGAAGCCGAAGCCGGCGTCGTGAACGAAGCAGGTCACGGCCTCGCGACGATCGAGAAAGGCGTGATCGAGCGGATCGTCGAGAGAGATCGCGATCTCCACGCGAGCGGGCTGAGAGAAAGGACAGAAGCCGGTCACGCTTACGCACCGAGCATAGAGAACGGAGCAGATCTACTCGGAGAGCACGCAGCAAGGAGCCCGACAAGGCTAGCGAACGTGCAGAGAAGACTCGTGACCGCCGGAGCAGGTCGCGCTCTCGCCCTACTACTGCATCTAAGCAAGACGTCGTCGAGGTATGGAAAGTGGGCGAGATCAAGAAACGTGAGCAGGAAGCCAAGGCCTATTTAGCTGCTCAGCGTGAAGCCCGTCAGAAAGGCCTGCCCGTTCCTGGCCTCGACGACAGACGTAGTACCAGCGAGCGATCACCCGAAGCTAAACGTACTGGACCTCAAGTAGGCGACGACATAGATCGCTACCGTCCTGGAGAAGACAGACGCAGAGATCGTGACCACGACCGCCCAGATGCTGACCGCGAGCGCGATCGTGACCGTGAGCGAGACAGGGAACGGGATAGAGATCGGGATGCAGACCGAGATCGAGATCGAGCCCGTGAACGTCGTCCAAGAGATCACGATGCCAGAGATGACCGCCGCGACAGAGATAAGGATCGCGATCGGGACGACCGAAGAGAGAGACGTCGTAGCAGAAGCCGGAGCCGGAGCCGGCGTCGCGAACGTGACCGAAGCCGAGAGCGCGATCGGACGGATCGTGACCGGGACAGAGATCGAAGAAGCCGACGCGAGCGCAGCCCGGACGATAGGCGTGACAGAAGGGAGCGTAGTCGCAGTCGACCCAGAAGGCGCAGCCGAACTCCGCGTTAATAATGCCCGGATTCTGCAACCTGGACATTAAAATCAGTGCACTGGGTGTGTAATAGTATGGTCCAATCAGTTTATGAAAATCAAATCTGGAGGTACTAGGCACGAATAACGTTGTTGTTCTTGCTGTACCACAATACCATGTACGATAAAAGACGGTCACGGCATGCTTTTATGAATGATGGAATGTATGATCTATCGAATCATCTTGCACACTGGTTGCAACTGCAAATGATACCCGGACATTCGGAGTGCCTCAAATAGCACTCCATAGAAAATACCATTCTGTTCGAGTTGGCAGTCTATGTTCTTGCTGGTGAAGAAAGTATAGTATCTATCGTGCAAAATACTTTGACAGCTAATGCTCAGCCTTGTGAGTCTCCTAAGCAGGTATCACAGGCGTAACGGGGTATCTGTCAGCCGCAATCAACAAAACCCCAGCCATATGTGCAAAGATTATATCAGATCATCAAGCTTTCGCATGGAGACGAAGGATTCTGGTTGGGTAGGCTGTGCTTATAACATGTCCTGGCTCCAGTCACCAATGACGCACTACGACCCATGGGCCCTGCATATGGGATCTTTACCCCGGCGGCGGCAGCTAATATGACCTACAACTTTCCATGTTCATTCATACCCCGATCGGCGCTGTCCCTAGCTATATTCTGTTTTGTTTCCAAAAATAAGATTTGATATTGATAATAGCACGTGCCCATTGGCGAATGGCACCTCAATTCAAAAGAGGCAGAAGAGCAGTCTCCCCTCTGAGATGAAGAGTTGAAACAGTCAAGTGCATAACGCATGGCCGAATGGGGGAGCTGAACGGGAGCTGCATAATGGTAAGGCGAGAAGGACGGATGTTTCATTAGGCGCAAAGCGGTCCCTGTTGTAAGCCGCAGCAGAGTCGAACCAGTGTATGAGACGCGTGTAATGTGTAAGCTGAGAAAGAAAAAGGGGGAGTCGTGTTACCTGTCTTATGCATTTCATATACAAGTTAGTGCAAAAGAAGGGCAATTTGAAGTTATTCGCAAAGATGAGTCGTCCCTTTGATATTACCTTTTAATACACCTTGACTCAGAAGTGAACGCCGTCGATGATAGTAGCAGTAGCAATTCCTGGGCATGTTTAAAAAGCATGTCGATCGATAGTGCGCTCTGTTACAATCCTGGCCCGGGCCCGGACGGGAGTGTTGGCAAGGGTCTCCTGGTCATGAAAAGGCTCACACTTGCAGCGCCACTCACTTCATATGCCATGTCGTCCACTCATCCACTCAATCACTGTCCTAACCTAGGGCTCTCGAATGTTGGAACCCGCGCCAGCCGCCTGATCAAAGATGGCGAATGAATGTTTGGAAAGTCTGCAAACAGATTTGAAAGATAACTCATACTCAAAGTAATGAAGAAGACGCGGGAGGAGACAGCACTTTAAAGGCGACCAACGCACATGCGTGTACGAATCTTACAAGGCGCAATGATCAGGGACCTTGCACTTCATGTTTTAGGGCAGGCTGCAGCACTGAGTCCTTTGTCGCATGGTCGCCAGAGTGACCAGTGTTCCTTACAAGACCCCCGGCCACCAAAAAAGTTGATGAGATGGCATAAGATGCGGCTCGATCTGCGCAAGTACAGAGAGTAGAGCGCATCCATGTGAGACAAGTTCACCCCCTGGCCCTTTTTGTGCCAATGTCGCGCATCGCTTATCCGTAGCGGCGGGCAAACTGAGTCGTCGTCGCGAGAGTACAGTAATTACAGTCAGTAATGTCCAAGATGAGGTAGGGAAGGGTATCTATCTACCTGGGTGAGAGAGGCGTGCTATCGTACCTTGGGTAAGGTGACCCAATACAATGCCCGAAAAGGTAACCTCCGCTGGCTCTCGACAAGAGTCAGCTGAATCAAGCATCATTCTTTTTCTTCCCATCACATCCATCACCGGGTCGTCTAGGCCAGGCTAATCCCATCATATCAGTCCCGACTGGAAAAGCTGCGCAGGGAACACAGGGTATTGGCCTGTGTCTTCCAGCTCCCTGCATTGGGTCAGGCTAAACTTCGTCATCTGTCCCGCATCTTCTCCAACTCGCTCTACTCTGTATCTACCCTACTCCTTGCTTTGCGTCTTGCCGTCCTTGATGAAAATGCCTTCTTTCGTTCCCCTGTCAAATTGATGTCTAGCGGGAGAAGTAAATGAATTCCTTAATGTCAGGCCGCAACCTTTTTTGAACTCTCTAATTCTTTATCTGAATGATCTTTCCGCAAATTTCCCCCATCTTCCCTCCCGAAGGAAGAGCAAAAAGTGACTGCTATTGTTGGATCCATATCGGATCACTCGGCTTGATTGGGTAACGAGCTAGCACTTGTATTTCTGGATCTCGCAGCCCGCATTGTCTATCCTTTTGCGCGTCAAAGTACAACAAGGAGGCCTGTGGGTTACGATGCGTTGTTACCGTGCCTAGGTAGCGAAGAAAAGATCCCCCAGAAAAAAAAAGCACATGCACTTTTTTCCTACCTCTTGGGAATTCGACACAAGCCCAGCCAAAGCGATTTGACCCGAAACGAACCCTCGCAACTTTGCTGGAGAAGTCCCGCCCGCAGTGGTGGTTGTTGGTGGTGGTCCGAGAAGCTTCTTTCACGAGAGATTTCTAAGTTTTCTTCTCCATTTACTGGACATTTCTCCAAAGCATAAAAAAAGAAAAAAGAACCAACCAGCAGACAGGCAGACCTAAAAGGCTTCTTTTTCTTCTTGGTGGTCCCGATCAGTTGTTACACGACTCCAAAATCCACCTGCTGCACTGGCACCCACTTACTTGCAGGACTGCCCCCCAAACCGACTGACTGAGACTGGAGTGCCGCCAGCTAAGGTACAGGCGACAGGGAGCCAGCCAGCATCCAGCATCCAGCATCCAGCAGCCCACAGCCAGCCCAGCTAGCCAGCACAACACAAAGCGCTACAACTCAGCAGCACAACACAGCCTTAGCTGCCTGCCTACCAAGTACTCCATTACCCATTACTCTGCTCCATCCAACAGTTCAAGTTCCAGAGTTCCAGAGTTCCCAGTCGTCCGTCCAAGTCCACGCACAACTGCACCACACCCACCGGCTTGTCCGACCCGCAAGTCGAATCAATCCATCCATTCCCATCTTCTCCTCCATCCAAACTCAATTATCTTCCAAATAACAAACACAACATCCTCTCTTCCCCCACCAATCTACGTATACTCTCTTCTTGCTTTGCGCCCGAGGTCGACCCTCGCCACTTTCATTTCTCACATCTGTTCGTTTCCTTCGATATTCAACCTATTTCTAGTCGCTTCGAGGCCGTCGCTCCTCGATCCAGCCTGTTACCCCGGATGACAGGCACGAGACGGTGACGGCACCATTATCGCACGATAGCGCCACTCACCCTCAACCCTCCTCACCACCACCAACCATTCACCATCTTGATCACGACACACAACAACACCAACTTACATCGCAGCACACGACGCTGCGACGACTATGTCGCTTAGTTCGCCCACCATGAACGGCGTCATCATTGGTCTCCTCTCCTCCTTTGGATCTGCCATTCTGATTGCCTTGATCTTCCTGGTCATCTACTTCTTCCGGTATACAACTTCCGGTCGCATCTTCCTCGATCGCATCGGACGTCCCGGCGAATACGATGACGAACAAGCATTTGCAAGGGAGGAGGCAGAGGCCTTGGAGACGATGGACGATATGGCGCGGACAGAATACCTGAGAGCAAAAGGTAAGGAAGGATGCCTGTTTTGGCCCCCGCTGCGGCTCATGATTCCCCATCCCCACTCGTCAAATGCCCGTGCAGGCCCAAATACGAAACATTACTGACTGGATTCAATTGTAGCCTTTATTCAATCAAACCCGCCAGAGTCGGTTCAGACCGATATTTCTTTATCACAATATCTCGCCATCCAGGAGAAGGGCGTGTCTGCGTGGGAGTTTGAGCCGGAATTGGAAATCGCAAACTGCTTCGTCGAAGGCAGGACAGAGGTTGAGTTCTTTGATTCGGAGTGCACTGTCCAGAGCAATCTGCCAGTGCCCAAGCAAAATGAAGTTTATTATTGGGAGGCCAAGATCTATGAAAAACCCGAGAGCACCCTGCTGAGCATAGGCATGGCGACAAAACCGTATCCGCTCTTCAGACTACCTGGTAGGTGATAAAGGAAAGTCTGTGAAGAAAATGCGAGATGCTAATCAAGGTTCTCAGGATTCCACAAGTACTCGGTTGCATACACCTCCACTGGCCACCGGCGGTTCAATCAGCCATTCGGCTCGACCCCATATGGACCAAGTATTGTTCAGGGTGATGTGATTGGCATTGGTTACCGACCCAGGACTGGCACGATTTTCTTCACACGCAACGGCAAGAAACTGGAAGACGTTGCACACGGCCTCAAGACGCCCAACTTCTTCCCATCGATTGGTGCAAACGGTCCTTGCATTGTGCATGTCAACTTTGGACAGGCTGGCTTTGTCTTTATCGAGGCCAACGTAAAGAAATGGGGTTTGGCTCCCATGACTGGTAGTCTGGCTCCGCCACCTCCCTATGGTAGCGAGCAGGGCAGCATTCTCCTCGAATCTGGACGAAAGGACGGATACGTCGGGTCGCCAGCTAGAGGTCACAGTTATTCGCAATCGGTACAGACCTTTAGCCGAGGACCAGCATTGGATATGGGCCACGCCAGAACGAGAAGTGGAAACTATAGGATATTGCCACCAACAAGTCCAGGGCCCCAGCGAAGTCCTACGGATATCTCCCTGGCTCAACTGGTGCCTAACGACGAGGCTGGCGAAGGTAGCAGCAGCCATGCCGCGAATACGACTGGAGAGCACGTGATTGATGTCGTCGGACTTGGACTTCATGAGACTGCTCACCCACCACCCGAGTACACCAGCCCAGAGTCATCGGATGCCGAGGATTCCCGGAGCAGCTCAGAGAGTGATCGAGCACCGCTCATCAGAACTACCCGTAGCCGAGGAGCTTCAGCTGCAACGATCAGACCTTCCAACTACAACCCGCCAATCCCGAGTTACAGCGATGCCGTACGCATGGGAGCTGGTCGGGACAGAAGCCGCAGCGACATTACTACGGGCCGCGGACGGAACTAATGGAGATTACGTATTGTTTCAGAAAAAGCAGCGAGTCTATAAATGTGTGTGCGGCGGCAATGATTTTTTTTTGTTCGAGGAGTGGCTCAACAACCATGGGGAAGCGAGGTGCATTTTCATCAATCGTTTGATTAAATCATTGGGCAACGGCGTTCCGGCAAAGGGGGAAATGGAAATGGAGCCCCCTGAAAGTTGATTAACTGTCGTTTATTTGGTTTAGAGGTCGACAATTTTGTTCTGTGCGGGTGGGTTTTACCGGCTTTATGATGATACCTCCAGAACGATGCTGAGCCAGGCGAGACTGTCTTTATTCCGCAGTTACCACGTTCAACTGGCGAATGGGATTAGGATGGGAGAGAACAAATGATACCACTCCTACTACATACAGCATTGGTACTATGAATACAATAGTATCTAAGTGATGTTCTATGTTCTATCAAGTTTTGCTCGAGATATATCATGACGTGGAAATACGCACACTCCCAATGTTCCAAGGGTGTTTGCAAGATATCCAACTGCAGGACATTTCGGGTCATGATATATCCTCACACTCTATCTGCTGCGCATATCTCGTGACGGAATGTTCCTGCATGCTGCAAAAGGTCAATCAAAAGCTAATCTAGACAGGCCGTGATGATCGGCATTCAGCAGATTGCTTTTTGGCTCCATGTCATTCTGAAACAGCACAGAGATCCGTTATGGACACTACCTTGGATACACGCTGATCCTCTTTTCTCAGATTTTTTGATGCTACGGAGATCTACATTTTATTCATGGACACCATGTTAGAGGTTATCCTTGTTTTCAGACATTGACATGAGTATGCACAAATTTGGTGGCCAAATGTATGGTTTGTGAACGCTTCTGTATTTTCTGCATCATCAGCCCATATATTGAGCTCAATACAAATACAATTAGAGGATGTCGGTATTGCAATGAACGTCCACGACAAAACTGAACGACACATTTATCACCATCAAACAATTTTGTGCAACACGTCCCGAACGAGCCGAGGGAGCATCAATCAAATACCAGGTACCAAACACATGAGAAATGGGCAGCCCCACGTCTAGACCCTCCCAATTACATCACCTTCAAATGCGAAAAAAGTGAGAGAGAGAAAAGAGGCGCCCGCCGCTTATCGGATTTTAGAGATCAGTCCGTTAAAGTGTCAAAATACCCCACACTCGCACCGTAACCTTGCAACTTTCGGCTCGTGCCGCTGGCGCGAGCGCGTCGTTTCCCTCAGCTCCAGCTATTTACTTGACGCCCCAAATACAGCCAAAAGACTGTCAAATCAAACAAGAAAAAACAGACGGCGTAAACGAAAACAGCATAGCACAAGACTTGCGCAAATTGCTTGTGATACGTACACTTTCTTCCTCTCTTGAAAGCAATCGATAAGGTCGTGAAAATAATAGAAGAGCTTACAAACAACATTCGTCAAGATGGTAAGTTTGTATCCCCTCTATTCCGTTTACAGTTGAAGCAAGCAATATTGCTATTCCCAAATCCGAACCTCCATCCACTTTCCACATCCACCCCCAACCCTTCTACTCTTCACCATCTGCTTACACTAAACCAGAACAAAGACTCCTGCCACACCCAAATCCACCTGCACGCCGCCCGGCACGCCGACCTCTTCGAGGACTTCTGCGGCCCGCACAGCCGCCTGCCCGACGACGAC